>OY735223.1:2323127-2478127 GCA_963457665.1 Thysanoteuthis rhombus
GATGTCGTAAATCCTTGTTTTAAAGACGAGACACCCGTGTGGACTGATAACTATGGCATAAGAGGCGTAAAGGCTAATGAATCAGCTCCTAAATTCAATACTTTCTATTTTTTTAATACTTTTCCAAAAGTACAATAATTGATGACATTTTTTCCGACTAGCGCACCACAGCTAAAATCCGCCATGATGAAAAATGGCTAAAATCCTCTGGCAACTAATCTTGGATGTCTATCCCAGTTTTTTTGTTTTTTTTTTCAACTAACTGAAATTCCACCTAGCACGTCCAATTGGTTTAATTAGTCAACACAAAAATTACTACAGAGTTCTATTAAGGCGCCAGGATCACAACGAGTGAAAATCTAAAAATTGTATAATCACATCAGAGTTGCCTCCCTTACATCCGTCGTATTTGAATCTTTTTTTTCGAAAGATTCCAGTCTCGATAAATAAGCTGAATCTACGAATAAAATCATATTTTATCGAAATATCCCGACATTGTAAAGTATTTTCTGGTTTGCCAGTTTGACTAAATTTGAATCTTTCGTTGTTTTTACAATAATAATTAAAAAAAGAAAAGATATAAAGTTTGAACAAGTAGTGAATTTTAAAATATTTATGATTTGAAACTCCACGGAGAAGAAAGTGGACAAAAAAAAATCAAAATCCTTCATCACCATCATAGTAGTAGTAGTAATAAAATGAAAAAAAATACTATTTTCCCCGTCTAATTGTTCATTCACAACGTTCCGGCCGTGTATCCAACAGTCTTCGTCGGGTGTTCTTAGCTCAAGAACGTGGAATCATTTCCCAGAATTCATAATCGTACTGGATCAAAACACATCACGTCCATTTTTTCTAAATATATTCCTATTCATGATGGCATATTTTGGTGCAAAAATCCGAGTAGCTTCCCTTCCATTAGGCGAACAGTTTACTTTTTCAGATATGACCTTTTTGACGAGAGGTTCTCAGATGTTATTTAAGGCAACTTCTAAAAAAAGCCATTTCTGCTGGCCCAAATAAGCGAAGGAAGTCATCACATATATTTGATTTATTTTGATTTTTTTCTAAAATTTGGTTAAAATAGATCGACGAAAAAAAAAAAAAAAATGATCATGACTGGAATCTGTTAAAGATACGAGGTCTGTCCTGAGAGTATCCAGCTATTATTGGAAAATGTAACCCACCTAGTTCAATGGTGCCTTGATAATCTTGAAAGTAAACCCTTCGGACTTAACATACCTATTCTAACGTCCCTTTCACTTTTCAAAACAGTCAGCAGAGTCCTCTTTCGGTATTGCCATCAACTGCCTCTTTTGCATTCTCCTTAATCTCGTTCATGCTCTGATATTTCAAGTCGCAGGAAACCAAAACTGAACTCTGTGTGTGTGTGGGGGGGGGGGGCTGATGAATCTGCGTGGTTCAATATTTCGCCAAAAGAAAAAAAAAACAAAAAAAAAAAACAACTTGCAAGAGATGTGAAGAAGTGTTAGCCGGGGGTCATTGTGAACGCAATGGTCACACAGGGCACAAACTCTTTCAATGGCATCTCACTGCCGACTGAGCAACCCGCAGGAGAGTGTTCACGCATAGACAGTGCAGTCCTCTCTGATTGGTCATCGATTCATGAGAAGATCACACAACCGGTTTTTCGAGATATTCCAAAAGATGGCGGGATACTTCACAGACAGATCTCATATCTTTGCTTGAAAGGCTATGAAGGAACTTTTCAAATAACAAAAAGGACAACTTGTGATGATTGTTCAACTTTTAATATTTTTCACACAATGTTCAGGATTTTTTCTACATGCAAAGAACAAATATATACAGCGATGTTTTTTTTATGTTGACAAAAAGTAATGAAGATGAGCTGGATTTAACACAGAATTTGTTCCAGTAAAGTTACTTATTCAATAAAACTTGAAATTGAAGAAGAAAACATGAAACTCGCAGGAAAGGATCATTCGTATTTCCTATTTGTCAGCATGTGACAAATGGCAAAAATATTTACATCAACCCATTCACTGCAAATGACGGAAATTTCAGTCAGTGCAGTTATACAGCTATCTGAATGGAATTTCTGTTTTATTGTGATTGATGGCAACTTGGTTCTGTGAGTCAGGGTATTTATCTTGCACTGGATAACTATTACTCTAGCCACCCTCTGCAGTCAATGGATATCTGACGTCTTCTTGAGTTAATCTCAAATGAATCACTAAAGTTCACCCAATAAAGTCATTGACACTTTGAATATACATTAAACACGGGGGGGGGGATTGAATTTTTTTTTCTTCTCTTCTTTTAATACTTTATGTATGAATGCCTTCACTTCCCAGATCTCGAATTTCAAAGGAGATTTGTAATATTTGGGAGATCCGATTGCCTCATCTTTGAGATTATTGGAACATTGGCCAATGGTAAAGTCATACTGAAAGCACCAGTCCTTCTCTGATCATTGAAGTTAATCATCATCAAATCTGGTTAGCATAGGTGTGGGGGGTGGCGTAACAGTTACCATCACGGAAAATGGAATCAGCAAACTTGTCACTGGTATCAGTGGGAATACACAACTCACTCACCTGTTTATCTCATATATAAATATATATCATATATATGATATATATTTTATTGTAGTAATGGGTCCTTGCCCTTTGCAGGTTAGTATCGCTAAGTTCCAAAGAGAAGAACTTGTTATAGACATGCAAAACCCGGGTCAAGTGGCAGAATATAGTTAGTTAAGGTGTTGAATCTGCTCGACCCAGTGAGGCAAGATGATCTCTCACACCAGGCAAGGTCAATTAGATGAGTATCATACAAGCACTTTGTATGCTTTTAGAACACAGTTGAAAAATAGCTGTGTTTTTAAAACATAATGAAAAGTGATTTGTTACCGATAGATCTAAGAGAATATAGTTAGTTAAAGTGTTGAATCTGCCGACCCAGTGAGGCAAGATGATCTCTCACACCAGGCAAGGTCAATTAGATGAGTATCATACAAGCACTTTGTATGCTTTTAAAACACAGTTGAAAAATAGCTGTGTTTTTAAAACATAATGAAAAGTGATTTGTTACCGATAGATCTAAGAGAATATAGTTAGTTAAAGTGTTGAATCTGCCGACCCAGTGAGGCAAGGTGATCTCTCACACCAGGCAAGGTCAATTAGATGAGTATCATACAAGCACTTTGTATGCTTTTAAAAACACAGTTGAAAAATAGCTGTGTTTTTAAAACATAATGAAAAGTGATTTGTTACCAATAGATCTAAGAGAAAAGAGGTTCTGCTCACATTGTGGGGGGAACGTTGCTTCTTGACGGTTTATATATACACTTATACACACGAAAAAAAAAAAGTTGATAAAATGAAAATACAAAAATATACAGGCATTTTCATTTACAAACATCAAAGGCAGAACAAAAAGTTATCTTACATTCCGACTTGTAAGTCAATTTCTTTTTTTAATCTTCAACACTCTGTGGGTGACTTTCTTTGCCCAGCAAAAAGTTTGTCCTGCCACAGCAAACCACTCTGATTGCCAAATGATAATGAGCCTAAATTCCACGGTTGTGTCGTCATAACAATTTCAAACATACTTGGGGCACACATGTTCACAAGGCTTTCAAAGTTACAGAGTGCACAAAATCTTGGCACCCTTGGAAAAGAATGGGAATAGCCAAGTTTAAGCATGGCTCAGGAACTCCACATGCATCCCTTTCTGACACCACTCTCTTTCATCAAAATACTGAAACACTCAAACCATGAGATCTCAGACGATTGGTTGTCCCGGATATGTTTCTAAAGAAAAACAGAAAAGCAATCATTGCTTGTAACAATTGTGGATTTCTACGAGGGGTCAGATTCTAAAGATAAAACATGTATAGAATTCAGCTGCCTATCTTCAGAGGATCCAGTTGAATACCAACTTTGATCCAATTGGATTTTTATTCTTGTACAGCAATCTGTCTGAATTTTGGGGTTGAGTAATTCTCATTTCATAAGATTTATTCAGACCATTGCCCTTGTCCTAGTTGTTCCAATATTCATGTTTCGACCTTCGTACATTTCATCTCGAGTAGACTCACAAATATGACAGCAGAAAGGTTCAACTGAAGTAACAAGCTTATTTCTAATTTTCGGTGAAAAGCACAGGAAATTCAAATTTTTTATTTTCCCACTTCAACTTCAAGAACTTGGTAAGTCTTGGGGCATTGGAACAAGATGGTCTAATTTAAGATGACCCGCTCCCTCTTCGGTAAAAATGGTGAAGTAGAACATCATGAATATTGCAACAACTAAGATAAGGACATTAGCCCAAATAGATCTGTTAAATATCAGAGTGTTTTCATTAGCTGTTTAACGGCCATTACCAAATAGAACCCTAATTTCAATTTCCAAATTAAGCTGAGTGTGTTTAGGGTCATTTTTTGGCTTTTTAGAAAATACAAAATAAATACAATTACAAAAAATGCAGACCTTGAAGAACTTCCCAATCCTATAAAATAGGAATCAAATTTTTGGCTCACGTACTGAATATTGGACTAATTTCAGCACTAAGTCAGCGGCAAGAAAAGGGTCAAACTTATTATGCACGATTCACTTGCAAAGACATTTCAAATCCTAAATAAACTTTGCGAACTCTTTGTTTTTGAAAAAGAAAGGTCTTCTTGTTTCCTTAACTTGATAATTGTAGAAAAAGTACTTCTCTTACAAGAAGTAGAGAAAGTGTCTTTGTGGTATAGTTAAGATTTGTTTGAGGTGAAATTTACAAATGGGAACAGAGAAGGAGGAGGAGGAGAAGAAGGAGGAGGAGTAGTAGAAGGAATCAATCCAGAAGATCCGAATTGCAAGGGGTTCTGTGTACTGTTCTACCTGAACTGGATTCTCAATGAGGACTGGTGGGGGATCCCAACATTTGCGCCAATATTTAATTCGCTGTAGAAAATACTTATGAAAGAAAGCGGGTCAAATTATACGTGAGCAATCAAGATAAGAAACAGGCTTTCAGTTTGCTTTTCACAAATCGATCAGCATTACCATACTAATTAACTTTCATTGACCCCCACATTTCTAATTAAACAAAAACCAGTTTGAAAAAATCTGACTTGGGGCATAAATGGGTTAAGAGAGATCTAATAGTTGAAGTTCAAATTATTTATGAACTATCTCTTTCTCTCTCATTTCTTCAAGAGAGAAATTCAATTTGTCAAGTAGCAGAAGCCATTTTCTGAGCTCTGCAGAAATTTTTCTCCCCCTACGAGATGTAGATAGATTTAGATGGTTTCCATGAAATTAAAAAAAAATGTAGTCAAAATTCTTTTCCAAATTAAGCGATAAAAAATCCCCCCCCCCACCAGCAAATTTGTTTTCTTTTCCAAATTTCAAACACATAAAATATGATTCAAGATTTTTTGGAAAATCATTCTTTCCTCATAGTTGGTAGCAAATGTTGTTCCAGAACATTATATGTTCTCATTCATAGAACTAAAAGAGAGAAGATTTATCTTTCGTGCAAGCTTCTCTTGAATCCCAACAACAGAAATTATAGACAGTTTTGAGATCAGGGCCAGATTTAGAAGGGGGCAAAGGAGATGGGGCCCCAGAGGCTCCTCCTCAATACAAAATATTATTAATTAGAAAAAGAGTTTCTTTAATGAGAAACAGATTCATAATTACTGGTTGTAATTCATTTAATTATTTCATCTTCAATTGTTTTGAATAAATACAGTAACTGGGGTGTGTGTTATGAAAATAGATTTGCCTTACCTAAAAATCTACATGGAGCTTTGCTGACTTGTATTCACTTCAGATATATAACTCATTTAACCTTTCTATGCATTTATAATCCATTAGTTCCAATTACATTCAACAAATAAAACTTTGATGTGTAAATATTGAGATTTGTCTCACAAGTATTTCAATTTCTGAATCTGAAGTCCCGCGGGCAGCCCCAAGGTCTGAATCCAGCTCTGGTTTAGAGCGAATGATTTTGTTATTAGAAGGAAATCATTTTCAGTGAGGATAATCCGATATAAACAACAACAAAAAACAAGTGAAAGATTTCAAATTCCCCTACCCCCAACAAAATGGTTAGAACAATGTTTTATCAAAAATATAAATTTTTCAAATCATTAGGGAGTTATCTTCAAAAAATTTCATTATTTCTCCAAGAGATAATGTTTATAACACATTTCTCTGATTAAACTTGAAATTCATCAAAATGTTTAGGTGACAATTTCTCACAAATCCTTCACAAAATGGCTAGTAATTGTGCTTCTAAATTGCCAGCCAATCTAAGGTTCACGTTTCTCCGCGAATATCACTGCATTCAATAACTACAGCTTAGAATCAACAGCATTACGAAGGCCCTAAAGTGCTTACCTTGGCAAAGAGAACATGCTTCGAGGCAGTGAAAATCTTTGCATTCGGAAAACTCTTGACTCAAATCCACAGAGGATTTGGACAGACTTGCATAGAGAGATAAAGGACAAAGACAGAGAGAAGGGAGGTTACTCACTCGGCAAGGTGACGCCATTGAGCAAAGAGGCAAAAAAAGAAGCCATTTAGATTGACAAGAACAGAAAAGAAGCATTTCACTAAATAATTTTGCATAGGATAATAATGATAACAATAAGGAAACAAAAACATTATCTCAGAAGAGGAAAGGTACAAAAGGTTCTTTCCCATCTTATATGTGTGTGTGCTTTTCAGCACTCTTGGCCATACCGTTTGGTCAACAGACTTGAAAATTGGCATCAGTACTCCACTAAACCCCCTGTAAAAAAAAAAAAATTCTTTTCTACTCTATCATAAATGCTTTCCAGTGATGTCATAAGTGGAATTTTTCACAAGACTTCAAATTTTGATGCTACAGTTGTTAAATTATTGACTGTGATAGTGAGTCATCATTATACTATAATTTACTAAAGTCCTTATCTCGGTTGTTATAGTCACCAAGTTTTCATTGTTGTACTCTCCGGCCTTCTTCAGCCGTCTGTCATAGTTGGTAGCTGTCTGGAAATTTGAACCAAAACAAGCATTTTTAATTGAGAAACTTGTGTAGGGAGGCAAAAACAAAGCAGAAAAATCTGTCTGAATTTTAGAGATGAAAGATCATCCTCATATACAGATCTTTCCGGACTGTTGTCCTCATTTCAGTTAATTAAACACAACATTTTGACCGTTGTACACTCAGTTTTTTTCGTGGGTCTTCAAATAACCTCTTAGAAAAATGTTCCGGTGGTAACGATTTCAAAAATCGACATAATTATGACACATCGATAACATGGTTATGATCTGAGGATTTGTTTCTTTCAATTTTTTATAACATCAATCTGAAGAAGGCTGTAGGGTACAACAACCAAAAAATTGGATGTGAACGACAGTATTTCTCAAGCTTCAAAGAGACAAAAAAATTAAGTCAGTCATGGAAAATCTTGAGTTGGCCTTCGTGGGTAAAAGTTTGAGATTTAAAATCTATCTTGTGAAAAATGGAATAGAAGAAATGAATGTTGAAAGTTGCACTGTTGACTAATTTTTTGATGTAAAAATGGAAATTAATGACCACGTGCCTAAGCGAATTTAAATATGATCTGTAGGTTTCTTCAACAATATCAAGAATATACGAGAGGCTATGTATGATAAGGAAAAAAAAATATTTTTGTTATTTTCAAAGCTACAATGCTTTGTTTTTTATGTTGAGCTTGAACACACTGCTTAATCATTCATGGTTTTCAAGCTTCAAAATAAGATAAGAATTCAAAAATAATAAAAATATCAAATTTTTAAAACGAACAGCACTTATGTACAGCCATTCATATATCAACTCATAGTTTCAGGAATGGAAGTTCAGATGTTTATTTCTGATTATAACAAGGGAAATAACTACAGATCAGACTTCCATTTCCAAGTTTTCAATTCATTTTTCCATTCCAACTGACAAGTTCAAACTTTTTTTTGGCACAGAAGAGCTCTACTGTCAATTAGAAACAGTTTCCAACAGTTTATGAAATTAAAAGTTAAAATTAATATCTATATTTTTTTGTAGATGTGAGAGAAGACTAGCATCTCAGAATTTAAAATAAGGGTAGGTAAAATTGTTTCCTTAAAGTGGGCATTGCGTTGTAAAAAAACCCCAAAGCATTGCAAAGGATTCTGTAATAGCCCTAAAGAAAATGGAACCTTATATTGCGTCTAAATTCGTTCAACTCATTCAGGTTCAGAGTACACATGTGCGCTTCAAATTTTGGACATTTTGAATAAATGAGGTCACACAATCATTTTATGTATAATTTTGCCATAAATGAAATTCATATCTTATAACTTTCAAAATGATATATGACTTGCCAGAGTTTTTTAGAAAATGAGAAAACTCAAACCATCCATTATGCTTTTGCTTTGTAACCCACAAAAAAAAAAAAAAAAAAAAACAAAACAAACCCAGACCTGAATGAATTAAAAGACTGCAATAAGTAAAATAAGCTAAGAGGCAGGCAATAATAAAGGAAAGTTTTTTTTTTCTCAAATCAAAAATAAAGATTTTAAAAGCAAACAAAGTGATTTGAAAGTTGAGAAACAGTCAGGATGCACCAAATATTGACCAGATTTATACGATTTCAACTCTTAAATTCATAAAATTTATGAAGGGGAATAACTTGATTGAAATTATCCCCCTTTGACTAAAAGGTGGATTTTGAAAA
Source organism: Thysanoteuthis rhombus (assembly GCA_963457665.1). NCBI lineage: Eukaryota > Metazoa > Mollusca > Cephalopoda > Oegopsida > Thysanoteuthidae > Thysanoteuthis > Thysanoteuthis major. The sequence continues at coordinate 2,331,823 of OY735223.1, forward strand.
GAAATTGCAATTCAATTCACAGAATAGTTCCTCTGTCAATACAAGCAGCTATAAGCAGTCCATGAATTCAAAATTTAAAAAACAAAAAAAAAATTTAAAAAATAAAAATGGTTTTAATCGTAAAACAGTTTCAGCAGTAATTCAGTGTTGATATACAAACATTTCATAAGTCATTTCCCCCCACACACACTTTTTTTTCCACATATACAATGAAGGGGAAAATATATTGCAATTTACACACACACACACACACACGCACACACACATGCACATGCACATGCACAAAAATTCAACATGTCCATATTGGAAGAAGTTGGCGTCTCCTTTGGGCTCACACTGGTTTTGAACAGATTAATTTCAATCACAGTGTTTACTGCTGTTCGGTATCAAAGTTGGGTTTTAAAATTAGTACTATACAAGGTCTGTTCAGAGAATATCCAGCTATTTTTCAAATCTACCTTGATGTAACTTGGTAGCCAATCAGAGAGGATCTTATTGTGCATGTGTGAACAGGCACTCTCTCATGGGGTGACTCAGTTGGTAGTGAGACGCCATTGGGTAAGCTTCTGTACTGCCGGACTATTTCACAATGATCAAGTGAGTCATTCTACACATATCATGTAGGGTTTTTAGCACAACATTGTATCACTAAAGTCAGTCCAGATTTGGCGCCCTGCAATGTCTGGCTTCTCCAAAAGAGATTTCAGACTATGGACGAGATTAAGGAGAACTTGATGGCGATACCAAAATTCAACTCTTTTGAAAAGTGGAAGGGACATCAGGATTAGTGTTCGAGTTTCTGAGGAGAGTCCTTTGATAGGACTAAGGTGTCGTTGCCCTAGATAGGGCATTCTCTTACAAATATTAAAAGGCTGGATACTTTTTGGGTAGACATCGTATTTTAAACTAACTTGTGAGTCTCTTCCGCAATAGTTTCAAGGAAAACCTCATTTTTAATCTTTACAACTGCTGGACGATGAAATTGGCCTTGAGCCCAACTTGGTTACCTAACATGAAACTGAAGGATGACTGGATCTGCATCACTAACAAATAATTTCCATCAAGAAACTAAGGGGAGCCATCAATCACATGTGAACCTGCTACTCTGGGTTGCAAGGATTTGACCAGAAGGGGAGGTAATTTTGAAGCTGGTGTTGGAGCTCTGTGTAGCTTGATTTTCAACTTCAACGCTATTCCAATGCCCGTGTTGAGTGAGTCTCTGAGAAAAAGCTCAGATTACCTCCCCCTTCAGGCCATATCTGGCAACCCTGCTGCCACTGAGTCAATGCAAATGAGATTTGGGCTTGTGAAAAAAAATAAGGCCCTCACATTTTTCGGAAATAGCTGGTATTTCAGTCAGTCATTATCTTTACAATAAGAAACCAAGTGGCTGGGCATTTCACAGAACAGAGAATGGGATCAGCCAGCAGTTCAAACATTGTGCAGTTACGCCCTTTGGAAAAGCATGAATCCAACTCTTTCCCCAACCAACACATCACGGGCCAGTATGGGAGGGTAGGACCCCCCCTGTGTCATATAGTTCTTGGGGGAAGGCCTGTGTCTGACAAAAAAAGAAAAAAAAAAAAAAAAAGAAGGAAATAAAAAAAACAAAAATAAAACACCGAGTGACAAATCATAACAAGCTGGCAACACTTCACGAATAATCAGCAGGAGCCGATCGCCACAAATCTGACATTTAAAATGAATACTGTTTGAGTCAACTCTTTCCCAGACAGAAAAGCCAGATCTGACCTGTCTTTCATGTCTGTTAACAACCTAATATTACCAATTGGCCATGCAGGGGTTAACGCTACTGAATCAGCAGGATTCAAAATCAGCGATACGATCGGATTTTGATACCATGACGACCAGGCATAGACTTATGAATGCACAGGAGAACTTGCAGGCCAGTCTTGACTCTGGTAAAATTTAGAAATAAATTTAGACTAGAGAGGGTTAATCAATAAGACAGGATTGATGATGAACAACGAGAAGTCATTTCTCGAGATTGTTCAGTGTGTATATAAAACAGGAGTGTAAATGTTTCATTTAGAAAGTCCAGTGAATTTCTTTGTCCGAGAGTCTTTTGGTTTATTTTCTGATTCCGGGCAAGTGAAACGTCCGTTAGTATGAGCACATTTTTTTAATCGGACTTTGGGACTGAAAGAGACAACAGGCCAGGTTGGCTTCAGTTTTTGTGAAGATGTGCTGCGATTAACAAGCTTGACTGGAATTTCCGGATGGCTGCGTTTGCAATGTCGTACAACCATCATCTTTGTTTTAGCTGAGAAACCACAGTGCCGGCATCCGAACGGATGCTTGTCCATGTGCATGGGGATGTGCTTCTCCAGCACTAGAGCATTAGGTGTAGTGTAAGAACAGTACGGACAGTACATTTTGCAGCCCTGAGGGAAAAAATTGTGCAGCGAGATGTGACGCTGGAAGTGTTCACGGTCAGACACTTTGAATTGGCACCAAGAACAACTGAAGAATAAGCAATTAGAACTGCCCGTTGGCTCCGACGCCTCACTGTTCAATGATGAAGATATCTTGAGAGGCCGACCTTTGCGAATCATTCTTTTTCGTCTTAGGAGTCGAGCTTTCCTTTGAGCAGATGATGAATTCCTGTAAAGGAGGGAAAAAAGAAAATTTCAGGCATCTTGATCGTCATTAACAATAGATTGAGACAATTAACCCATTAGCAACACATGGCTTGAATTCCAGTTGTTGCTTTATGACTCCACTGAGAATAACAGAAGTTTTTCTGTAGACAATGGACCATTCCACTTGAAAGTTATGGACGACTTTTTCTGCTAGCTTCTATGTTTCTGTCTATAACTTGACTGTGGAGTTGGGAACCAACGTTTACTAAGAAAACCAACTGTTCAGCTTATTTCACACCACCCTGTTTGATCAAAGGGGTTCAAGTTTTTTTCGTCTAAATCAGTTTAGTCTAAAATCACTTTTGTCCACACTATCTGCAAGAGTTCTCAAGGTATTTCAATGACATTTCCTTGAATGGTGAGTCATGTGTTTTTGGATTGAGGATATTTTTTGATTGAATTTTAGGACAGATCCAGGAATTTTTCGTTGAGATTTAGATGAAAGTGATTTAGACAACAATGCTGTACACTAATCAACGTTAACACCCCATTTAGAACACTAGAACTATACTGCTCATGTCACCACACTTAATGGGTCATTTTTTGTCATCTCTGCAATATTGGGATTGACATGAAAGATTAAATTATGAATATCAGCTGATAACAATTTAACAAAAAAATATACATACATAATTACACGCACACACACACAGGGTGTCCTCCCAAAAATGCATACACACTGTTCATACCAGTTATGGTTATTACCTGAAAGTTAATTAAATACTTTCATAATAAAGAATGAACGTTATGAGGGTTAGAAAGAAACGCAGGATTCAACGTAGAATCTGCACCCCCAAATTGATCCAAATCAAAGTGCAAATTTTTAGATTACATTGAAATCAAAATTTAATCAAAATAACGATGAAATGTGGAATTTTGATCTTTCCAAGTAAAAGAATATTGTGAAGAAATAATTACATCTAATCCTTATTTTGATTATGGTGTAATCAGAAAATTTACACCATTCATTCAGATCAAATTTGGGGTCCAGATTCTAAATCGGATCCGAAACATATTCAATTTTCCTACTGCTCAGACCAGCAAATCTCTTCTTCCCATGCCAATACAACTTTGTGTCCATCCATTCTTCACACCTCACTAGAGGAAAATTTTCAAGAAATGGGGCAAACCTTGTTTCCTCTTTTCTTGGATTATACACTCGATGTGGACTGAAGAATGGATCAGCCAAAATGTGTTGAAAACATCAAAGATAGGAAGAAGAGATTTAATTATCTGAACAAAAGATAGAATATTAATGACTTCAAGTTACAGACAATTCTAGTTTATGTTTGAAAGATGCTTTATTTGAAGTGTTTAAAATGTTCAGAAAGAAATATAAATTGATGGATTACGAAAACACTTTTCTTAAATGAAAGAAAATCATGACAAAATTACAAGAGAAGCATCTATCGATGTTCACTATAACCCTTTTTCTTTAATGTGAAGACGATTAAGAAAGCCAAAGCCTTTCTGAGTTGAATGGATACTGAAAGGACAGCGAATGAGTCGACAAGCTGGTGACAGACAATGGAGGAGGACCCCCAACTGGTCAACAGAAGGGAGAGCCTTTCGACCGACTGCAGCAGCGATTGAGTTCAAAAAGCTATACCTACTATCAAAGTGTGCAGACATTCTTTTAGACACCACAATCATCATAGTGATGAATGGAGAATTCATCCAAAAGTCCCAAACATGTATTAAGAAAAAATGTCTTCTGTTTTAAAAGTTCAGCCTTTTAACCTGTTGGCTGCTACGGACAAGATAACTAGTCAGGTGATAGTGCATTATTCAGTCCATCGATACAGATTAGAACTCGTCTTACGATAATACGTTCTTTCACAAGATGAAAACATTTCTTTGGGAAGACAAAGGAAATTTGCATCTTTACTTTATTGATATGACAACTAATGAATGAAGACTTTCTATTTTTATCAATTCTTAAGAGAAAGACTCAGCACAAGAGTTACGACACTGAAAATATACTTGGCAGCCATCATGTTAAAGAGAATTGATTGCATAATACTCAACAAATAATCAAGTTATTTAGGATCAGTATTATTTGAAAGATATTTCTTCAACAACTACAACACCAATTATTGTTTTCATTATTTTAAAAACTTTCTTGACCCCACTAGCAGCTGGAAAAAAAAAAAAAAAAAAAAAAGCATCATATTTAGAATCTGGACCCCAAAATTGGTACAACTCAAAGTTGCGAACTTTCAGAAAATACTATATTAGATGTCATGTCAAATATTATCGTTTCTATGGATTTAAAAAATTTTTTTTTTATTAGTTTTCACCGATGTCCAGAGTCTCTAACAAAATCTACACCAGAATGATTCTTTTGTGAATCCCCCTTTTTTTTAAAAATCTATTTCTTTCTCTTATCTATGTACAATTCAAAACATCAAATGTGTGCAGGTGTGAGTGAGAATTAGACATTTATTTACTGTTGACAGAAATACTGAAGTACACACAAATTGTAAGACATTAAATTCATCATAAAAGTTTTATAAACTCAATTCTTGGAAGTAGGAGATCCTTATTTCGATCAAATATAAAAACAAATTCATTTTGAGCAAAAAAAAAAAATCCAACTCTCTGAAAACAACAATATCAACACCTTGATGTAACATGTGATATCATGTACAATGTTCTGAAACTTAGCGACTGAGTTGTATCAATTTGGGATTCTGGATTCTACACTTGGCCAAAATAAAAGATGTACAAAAAAATCTGTGAGATTTCAACTTTTTTTTTCTTCCAAATTCGTATTTATTCAAGAAAACTAGTAAAGAAAATATCATCTTCTGATAGAAATTTACGGTGTTTTCAAAATTTAAAGTTGTGATGAAAGGCAATTAAAAAAATCAGGATGAAAGAAAATACTATTAAAATCAATTATAATATATGAAAATAGTTCATTTATATGAAATAATATCAAAATTAATAACGATCAATCATATTAGTAGAGTACATAATCGGTTCATTAACAAATTCACTGAGAAACACAAATATCGCTGATTCATATAATTTTTATGTCAACTCTTAAATTCATACAAGAAAATTCAAATGTTAATATCAATAGGAATAAATACTGATTGGAGTTATTCTCCTTGCAGCTTTGGGTGAATTTTTTTAGTTTATTTTTTAAAAGTCTGTCTGTCACAATAATTCCAACAAAATTTAATTCCAACACAGAAGAGTTCCACGGTCAATTAGGAACAATGTCAAGTAGTTTATGACTAAGAGAGTTAATAGTACGTGTCCGGTTAATCACTCAATAGAAATCATCACATGACCATCTTTTGGCAGCATGCAGTTTTGGGGATAATCAATTAAAAAAATTGGAAAAAAGTGTGATCTATGAATGAGTTACCTTTCTTGCCCTTTGTTGGATTACTAAAAGCGCAGCTGGGCACAAACTAGAGACCACTTTAGCATAAATGTACATTGTAGATTGAACACCACACTAGAAATCTATTTGGGGGAACTATTTTGGAAAAAACAGATGTAACGTTTTTTGTAGACATAAAAAGGAGTAACTGTTCAAATTTTCAGCCCTCTAGCATCATTGGTGCAACCTGCACACATGATATATATAAACCAGCTTGGAAACTGAAGAAACCTATTATTTCTATTGATATTCAGACCATCCTCATCTTTGTTGTTTTTCATACAACGTTTCGGCCGTTGCACTCTACGGCCTTCGTCAGGTATCATCTGGTAGATTTGGGAATCCCAAGTAAAGGAGTCCCTTACTTGGACATCATAGCTCTAATCGAGGCAGCAGCCTTGAATAAGGATCTCCCCCATGCCCAGGGAGATGAGCTAAGATGGAAAGTGAGACAGGTCCTTGAAAAGGCCAGAGCCTCTGAGCCCCAATATAAAAAAAAAGGAATGGGCGGCCATCAAGACCCTTCGGAGTGACACAAGCATAGTCATACTGCCAGCGGATAAGGGAAACGCAACTGTGGTAATGGACAAGCTAGCGTACAGTGAAAAATTGGCCAACATAATTGGGGACACATAGCGCAGTGGTTACAGCATCAGACAAATTACTGTTAAGTAATCTGATGGTTCTAGGTTCGATCCTAGTGAGAGACAGTATAACAATACTACTAACGCTAAAGAGGGGAGTACGGTCAATATACCCCCGTCGGATAAATAAAGGGTTCAATTTGTTACTTCCCAAATATATCAGATGATACCTGACGAAGGCCGTAGAGTGCAACGGCCGAAACGTTGTATGAAATATGAAAGATGAGGATGGTCCGAATATCAATAGAAATAATAATAACTCATCTCAAAAATTCCGAGATATACTAACTAATCGGTACGGACCTGAAGAAACCTATATTAACATTTTCTGAATAAATGAACAAACATTATTATGCTAGCATTTCTCATATTTAAAAGTAACTTGCATGGTGATACTGATATAAATTGTGTGCGTATCAAGATTTTCTATAATACATCTTTCTTTACTTAGGTAAATACTATTATTATTTCTTTGAATATATGTCTGTTTATCTTTTATGTTATTCCAAACCGACATATGAAATTAAGAAAAAACTGTGACTGCAATTAGATTGCCTGACATAGATATTAGTAGATTGTTAACATGCAGACGAGCCACCAGGAGATAGATAAATTTGGATATCATGAGTCAAGTATTGTCAGCTAGTCAGATGAGGTAAGGGGATGCAAGTGGACATCAAAGTAGTGGAAGTTGCTAGACAGACAGCTTATTTAAAAAACAAACAAAAATATGTCACCAGACGTTGTAGATCAACCTGACAGCAAATGACAGATCAATAGTAAAAGCATACAATGGGCTATAATTACAAAATATTTTACAATGCTACCTTGAATATAATACACTTTTTGTAGCTAAAAATCAGCAATATATTTTATTCTTTCATTGTCGCAAATTTAATTACACATAAGAGACAAACTAAAAGCTGAACATTATAATTGACATGGTTCATTCTTTTGCTCAGTAATCTTTTGTTTGAATTTTCCAGAAGATCCAAATTCAGTATAATTGCTGGTTTTCCACCATAATACAGTTAAATGTCACCAACACTAGATTCAATCATACAGATATCCTTCCAATCAAATCACATGGTTTCATTTCTACTGGTCATTAGATACATAAATTAAACAATGTTACCAATATGAAGAGAAGTTACCTCATATTTCAGTAGATGTACTCTCAGTGAAAACATTCTTATTTAAAAGCTTTGGTTAGACTCTAGTTAAAAAAAATTGTAACATCAATCAATATTTGCAATAAATTACCAGATATGTCACATATCTGCAGTGACAATTTTAATCCTGGTCATGGCACCAAACTATAATCCATAGTCCTCAAAAGGTTTAAATGATGCAATGATTTGTTGCAACTCTCTTGGAATAAACAAGGCTCAGAGACTTATTTTCAGATAAAAAATCTTGGTGAATTGCTCAGTTGAGGCACCTACCATAGCACAATGGCTAACATGCTAGGCTTGTAGACTATTGCTAGTGAGATACTCACAAGATGCCACAGTGCCTAACTTAATAAATATTACTCAGTCAATAGAACAAAGTTAATGCATTTTATATATAAAGAAAATCAGAGATACAGGACGGCCCCGGCAACCTTCAACAACCAGAATTTGGGATCATAGTGTTTTGAGGGTAACATTCACACAGCCGCATTAACCACATGAAGATGTCAGGTAGCATTAAGATCTTAAGAAGCTCTGATAAATGAAATGGCTAGCCAATACCACCAGATGTTGACTGAAACAATAAAAAAAATCATAAAAAATATATATTAAAACTCGAAAGCTCAAAGCAGTTCATGACTAATACAGAAGTAATGATCAGAGCATACATATATGGAGGAAAGATAAATACAAAAAAAACGTAATCAAGGTAACAAAAGATATTAATGATATAAAAAAATTTGCTATCAATGTTCAAGGTAAATATACTTGTTGTGTATGCATAAAAGTGATGTACATGGCAAAAAAATTCACTGTCACACAGTTTCAATAAGCCAGCTTTGGTTATGGTGTTTTCAGAGGTTACTTCTGGTAACACTTGCACAAGAGTCTTCACATTCAGTATAATGTGATGTGGGGGGTTCAGGTCAACTAGTGATAAATGGAAGATAATTATCAGTGGTATAAATAAAATACCACTATGTAACCGCAACAATCATAGTGGAACAGGTACACCCCCAATTTGCCAGCAATTGATAGTCCAGTACCTCTATTAATCTGGTTGTTACAACGCCATTGATTTTTCGAAGTTCCTAGCCTACTTCATTTATGTTTACCCATAGTAATGGCTTCCAAGTAAAGTGCAAGAGTCAGTGTTGGTGCAAAGAGCAGGCACAAGTCCATATCATCACAAAAAAAAAAAAAAAAAAGTAGAGGTGTAGAGAAAACTCAACCACGCAGTTACAGTACAGAAGCCGTGAGAGACAGAGGCTATTAGATCATTGGCATTACATGATATTCATACTTTTCAACAAATATACCAGTAACGGTTTGATTTATATCAATAAACTGCATCATCCACGATGTATTAGATTTAAGCATTCAATTCATATATGATATCTAATTTGAATTTTTAACAATCCTAATGTCCTATAGTTGTGAAAGTTGCATAATTAGTGGGTGGGAGGCATATTATTGAGTTATCAACTCCCAAGTTCATCGAGAGAAATTTAAATATTTATATCAAGGGGAATAACAAATGATCAAAATCCATGCTGTACAGGAATTGTTTTTGTTCAGTCATGATAATTTTAACAAACTTCATCTCTGCCACCTAAGAGTTCCAATGTCAATTACAAGTGGTATAAAGCTGCTTATGACTTTAAAAAGATCAGTGACCTCTATTAGTCCAGCAAAATGTACAATTTGGCATAGTTCAGGAACCAAATATGCTGAAAATGGAGAAAAATGGCTCCTTGCCACTTCACAGATCCAAGCAGCATACATTCATGGTGCATCTAGATTTTCTAATATCAAACTGAGACATATGCCAAGTATGCTCAAAGGGAAAATAGAGCAGGACACACACAGGAGAAAAACCTTACAATGTATGCAAAAAGTAGTTTGGTTTTCATAAATTTCATACTATTGACACTTTCAACATTGTTCGATTTTTACAGTTATATTCTCCTCAGGACCACCGATGAGATGAGAAACTGGGTCATATAATTCCATCAGGGAAGTATACGAAGTACTGCTAGAAAAACGAGGACCTCCATGTTTAGCAGTTGTGACCAAAAAATACTATCCATGATTATCTTGGAAACCAAAGAAAGTGTTAAAACTAGGGAAAATTCTTATATAAAAATCAACTGCCAAAAATATGCAGAATAAGATATTTTAGAATTAGAAGAGCTGTTCATTACTGTTTTCATATTTCAAGATGAACTATTATCATAATTACTAATAATTTTTTAAATACGAAACAACAAAAATTGGTAAGAAATTTAAAAATTATAATGAAGCTATTTACATTTATTATAGATACCTGTTAAAGTCAGAGATTTTAACATTTAATACTACTATATCTTAAAAATCTAATCAAACTGAATTTTAATAAAACTCCTGTTTGTATTTCACCACTCATCACATTTATTTATTAAAAGAATTCTCTGTAATAAAATCTTGGAGAAATACTTTTTTCTGATGCAAATTCCTCCTCTCTAAAACCCCTTTGTAGGTTCACAAGTAACTTGTTTGCTCGGATAGTGTAATGGTCAGCATATTAGCCTCACACGCAGAGGGTTCTGGTTTTGATTCCTGGTACAAGTGAAAATTGTGGATAATAAGACAAATTTTCATGTACACTCTAAGCTGTGTCATTAGGATGGAAACATCTCTTCAATGGACTTGCATCCTGCTCGAGGGGAGGGGGGTCATAAAACTTGTCAGAATAAAGTAGTGATCTCAACCAGAACCGAGACTTGCAATGATCACTAAGCTGATGCATGTCACTGGCTGTTCGTAGTCCATCAGGAATGTCTCTCAAGAGACCAACACTTTATCTTACCTTGCTAGCTACTTAGCAATGTATATGTATATAATGTATATAAACCATTTGAAAAATGCTTGGATAATTCCAGTTAGAAATGCGATTATTTCACCATGAAATACACGAGATTTCATTTAAATTGTTTTCAAGTTTTACGCACCCAAACCAAATGTTATCAAATCAAAATGATGTTGAATAATAAAATGACATTCCTAAATTGAAAAATTTTTGACAATTTTTTCAGAAACTTCCATTTGTGGCTTCAATAACAGGAGAAAAAAAAATGAATAAAAATACTTCAGTCATTTTACATTCTATGACCACTAAGTAAGCAAAGGAGACTATTCAAAACGAGCACCTAATAGTCATCTTCCTTGACAAATCAGTCATTATGATATAGATCAGTATGAGTGCAAACACACATCCTTCACGATCATCATTCAGTTGCGAATCGCCGATTTTTTGCATTCTTCAAGTTAACACAATTTAAAGATACCTTAATTCAACCCTCTGGCTACTAAGCACTGTTTTGGCTAATTATAGGTCACAGATAAGCAGAATCAGACTATCAGTATTATTAGGAAAAAGCATCTCTAATAATAAAAATGAAGTCACACTTCTACCATAGTGGCTAAATGACATATCAGGTTTGTTTTGCCCCAGGTTTCTCTAAAATTTATGCAATGTTACTATGAATTTATTACAGCCTATGTAACATCACTATAAATTTATCAAAATCTATGTAAAGTTACTACAAATTTATCAAAATCTATTTAATGTTACTCTTGATTTTCATGGCAGAGTTGGTTTGAATTTTGGCCTGTATAGCCATTGGATACTTTTTTGTATACAGTGTGTCCCGCAAAATATGCACTATGAAAATTTTTATTGTATTGAAATTTTGAACTGAAATTTTAACTGCAGAAACCACAGGTGTGCTAAAACCTTTCGAGTTGACCACTTGAATTTCAGTTTCAAACCAACCCCTGTTCCTGTGGTCACATAACTAAAACATAAGAACTCAAATTTTGTGGAAAAGTTTTAGCATATATGTAGTTTCTACAGTTAAAAATCTTAATCCAATGAAAAATTATTCCATATTTTCATTGTTCATATTTTTCAGAACACCCAGTATGTTAAAACAATTAAGAAAATTGTCAAAGCAAATCAAGTTCTTTTCAGTATGTAGTAATATGCTGATACTGACCATAACTTTTCAATAAATATAAACAAAACGAAAAAAAAACAAACAATATTAGTGAACATCTTACCTTGAAGCTTGATTTAAGGCTTTCTTTATCGATTGCTGTCCATGAGAAATAGTCAAGTTTTTCTTTTGGACCACAGTTCTCAATGAAGCCTTAACCAGTTTTCGAGAAGTACTTTCGACTTTTTTTCGACTCACAGCCAAGCGCTTACTGTCCTTGGTTTTTGAGCTTACGGGCTGAGAGGATTTTTTGCGTGGAGAAGGGGAAGGACTTCTCAAATTTTGAGAGCGTTTTCTTGCAACATATTTTTCCGGAGCCTTTAATATTGACTTTCTTTTTTCGGGAGTCTTTAATAAGGACTTCCTTTTTTCCGGAATTTTTAATAAGGACTTTCTGGTCTCTATTCCCACACCCAACCGGCTCCTCAAAGTTCTTGGACTGTGACGCAATTTAGTCGATGATCTCAGCAAGTGACCCTTGCTGCCGGATCGGTTCTTTGTAACTTTCCTTACCTTCAGTTTTGCAGTTTTAGGAACAACCTTCTTACGTGCAGTCTTGGGGGTTATCAACATGCTGCGACGGGGCAATGGCTTTTTAGATTTTTTCGTTCGTGCAGATTTTGGTACCAAAGGAGTTCTTTTAAGAGTAGTCCGCCAGCTACGAAGTCTGGCCATAGTGGTGTTTGGATATTTGGATAGCTGAGACATACCAACCGAAGAAAAGCTTTTGCTTTGATGCTTACTGTTAGATACCTTTGATATAGCGATCAAATGGAGTTCCTTCATATATTGTTCCTTACCCACAGTTATACGGTCATGACCCTCGGGAGTAGGTGTTCGTCGTGGCAACTCCAGAGCAGGCAGATCCTTGATGGGTGTTTTATCAGAACTCGGTAAACTTGGCAAAGTGAACAGTTCGCTAGAAAAACTAGAATCAAATTTACTCTGTTTTGATAAACTGCCAGAATCTAAATTTCTCGATTCTTCTGATTCTGTTTCTGATTCAAGACCAAACGAGAACAAACTAAAAATATTGCGGTCTTCATTACTGGAAATCTTGATGCTTGACGAAGAAAATTCAGATGAGTTTTCTTTCGCAGACGCCTCCACCACTTTGCAGCTGACTGAATCCAATACTTCGAGTGATTTCCTCGTACAGGCAAAGCCGACAGATTTTTTAGAGGATAAAGAATGCTCTGTTTTTGTTAACTTGGCTTTGTCAGAAATCGGTGATGTTTGTGTAGACGTCACGTCCGTCACAGATTTCAGGTTAGAAGCTTTGAACGTAGCAGGGAGACAACTCCGGATAACCTGGTCCCAGTCTGGCTCAGGGAGATTCGCAAAACCTCGGTTGTTATGGCCGTGAAGTTCACAGTGTTCTGTCATTTCTACTTTGCACGAGCACTTCTTATGACAAAATCTGCATTCGTATAGAAACACATGCAAATGCATAAGTAAGATGTGAGAGTGCATATTCTGCAAAGGGATACACTTGAAGGTGCAGATCCGGCAATGCACCTCATTGCCGACAAATAGATACAACGGGCTTATGATGGAATCCAGCCCAACCGTCCCTACATCCACTCTGCCACGGGGCTTGTTTCGAATCAAGATTCTCCGTTTGCAAGACTTCACTAACGCGGTTGACTCTTGGGCAGAGTTCTCATCAGAATTAGGGGTCTTGTCTTTTTGGTTGCTGGCTGCCGGACTGCCTTCAAGTGCCTGTTGTTTTGCACGTGGTTGAGTCTTCTTTTGTCTTGAATAAGTGTGGGCAACTTTCTTCACTCGGAGGTATGCACTACTCTCCTCAGACTCAGAGCCATCCTTATCAGTATTTGTAGAGTCAAGGTTTGCCAAATCCTCGGAATAGCTTTTGTCTTTATCTTTCTTTTTTTTCTTCGAATTTTTCAATTCGACTGTTATGGCTAGATTGCTAGTTTGTTTTGGTATTACGCCATCAATCTTCTTTAGAACAGTAGTTTTCGTTAAACTCATACATAATTTGGCATCGGAACCAGCATCACTTGAAATCTTGTCGTCCACTTCAACAGAAACATTCGAAGATGGACTGCACGTCTGTCGAGGCTCCATCTCTTTCCCAGCAGTCTTTTCAGGTACATCGAGATCATCAACATTACTCTGTTCTTCATTCAAATCATCATCAACAATCACACAGTCACTGCTTTCATCGTCACTGCCTGAGTTCTTGCGGTCAGAAATGGTTATGGCATGTATAGGATCTTTTCCAGATTCCACTCCTTCTCCTGGAGACTTTCCAAATATATCACGGACACCAACGTTAGTCTGCTTAATGAGATGCCTGTCGAGAATGTCATCATCAACAATCATGCAGTCGCTATCGATACCCGAGCTGTCAGATTCGTAATCTGAAAACATGCTTCGATTAAGCACTTTTTGTTTCTGATGACAAACCATCTGACCGGTGACAAAGATCCGTCTTGGCTTATCTGGATGGTCAGACTTGATGTGCGAGAGGATTGTGTCACGAACACCATTGCGCACAGAGCAATGGGGACAATGTACATACTTGAGCAAGTTGGCTCGAAGATGCTTGTGCAATTCCGCACAACCCTGAAAATTAGCATTACAATAGTAGCAGAGGAACACTGTCTCTCTTGGGTGAGCTCCAATGTTGTGCTGAGTAAAAGACTTCATCAGGTTGGTTCCAAAATTGCACTCTGGGAAAGCGCAACGGTAATGAATGAACATGTCACCACAGAGATGAGTTTCCATGTGAAGGACCAACACTTCAGGTTCGAGGCATTCCAGCTGACAATGGACGCAGGAGTAGCCATCTGCCCCACCATGCTTGTTCTCTTGGTGAGCTCTAAATTCTTCCATACCCAAGCTTGAAAACGTGCATTCTTTGAATCCACAAATGTAGAAGTTCCCTTTATAGATGCTGTTTTTCTCAGCCTGACTCGGGGTTTCCGTTTTGAATAAATTCTTGCTGGGCACTCTTGTGGATTCTTCACTCGTGTCATCTTCCTCGGTACTGTCAATCGTTTGGACATTTTCTGGTTCATCAATGTTTTCAACGTCCACGATCGGGCTCTCAGTCGTACTACGTTCATCAGTGTTCTCAACGTCCAAGAGAGGGCTCCCAGCAGTGCTGCGTGTATCAGTGTTTTCAACATCAATGAGAGGGCTCCCAGCCGTACTGCGTACTTCAGTAAAAATTTCACAAGGTTCTTCATCCTTTGAAGTACTTTTAGGCAAGTCTGGACTGGATTGTGGTCTTTCTACCTGGCTTTTTGTTTGTTTCTCTTTCCCCTCTTGGGATTCTGAATCGGGCAATTCTTGGCTTTCCTCTTCGCTGCTTGCAATATTCGCTTTGGACTGCAAGGAAAATGTTGAGGATATTTTTAGCCCTAGAGGCTCAGTATCGTTACTGTCACCAGAACACTCCACAGTTGAACAACTATCGTGTGATATTGTGACATCACCTTCCAATTGTCCTTTCCTTGCAAGAGTTTTCTGGCTAGTCTGGCTAGAAGTATCCTCAGGTTTCTCAGGCGGTTTACTTTTGGGGATCATAGAGATCACGTAGTCAATAACCGAACAGTAATGGCATCGGTTGTCCAAAGAACACTTGGTGGAATTACGATTCTCAACATGAAAATGCCAGTACAAGTGATTCCTCATCAGATCTCTGTTAATCTTGGCTGTACACAATGAACATGATAGGATGTTTGAATCCTGAATCTGGAATAATTTGTTGGCGCTGACCATGGTGTGGACTATAAGCTTATTCGAGCCAACCGACTTCCTCACAATGACCAAAGGATTAGCATTTGAAGAACCGGACGTGCTTAACGAGTTTTTGATTGTAGAAGAACTGGCAATTGAAACAGGACCTTTCTTTTTGGTTACGAGTGCAAGAGTGAAGTCCTCGGAAGTATCCTCATCTTTGGAGGAAGAAACTGATAATGATGGTACACTTTCTAAATTGTTCGGATTCGGGCTTTTTGAAATAGATGTTTGGGAACTGATGTGAGCTTTCTTTTTAGGAGACGGGGAAACTATAGATATTGACACATCTGAACCAGCAGCAAGTTTTCTTTTGGTGCTTGCAGATGGTACACACAGTATTGATTTAGAATGAGTTTGATTATCCGTAGAAGAGTGGGCTGAAGTCTTGGTTTTCTGAGTTTGACATTTACTTCGGACTTCAACGACCTTATCCTGTTTTTGAACCGTGGAATCTGATGAGGATGGATCTGTGTTTTCTTGTGTCTTTTTATCCGATTTGACATTGGCAACCTTCTCCAACAAAGACATACCTGCAGCAGTGGGGACAGCCTCGCTCACTGGGGTGATGGTGACCAAGCGATTCGGACTGATGGTTTTGCTGCTTGCCATTACTGTGGGCACTGTTTGCGTTGTCATGGACGAACTTGTAGAGGTGGACTGCGTTATTTTTGTTGATGCTGCAGTTGGTTTGATGTGGATAGTTTTAGCTAAAACCCCAGGTTGTTTGGGGGTGGAGGTCTGCAATGGATTTGGAGACAGATTAGAACCCACGGAACTTGATCCAGTTTGCGATGGTACTACCCAAACCGATGGTACCACAGTCCCATTGGAAGTAATTACAGCTGGGGCAGAGGAGATCAACATAGGAGACACTGTAGTTTGTAGACTGGGCCCAGCTAATGAACTGGGAAGTGGGGTTGACATTGATGGGGATGTAGAGGTAGCACAAGTGACAACAGCGCTAGTAGTAATAGCAGCAGCAGCGGGGGTGGCAGTCAGAGTGGTCACTGGAGCAACCAGTGATCCACTGCTGCTGGCATTCGATGTCAAAGGAAACAATATAATTTTACGGTTTGACTGCTTAGTTGAACCTACAGAGGAAGTAACTCCAGAAGTATCTGTGAATTGGCCATCAGAAGATTGGATAATTTTCTGTGCAGTACTGATAACTGTAATCCCAGGATTGGGACCAACTTTTGAAGTCGGATGTATAAGCGGCAACTCAATAGGAGGTTGGCGAACACCCATCAAGATGCTCTTTGGTAAGATGGCTTTGTTTTTAGAGGAACTATTCCAATTCTTAGAGCCTTCCTGACTTGTTTGTATCACTTGAGTGGCAGCTTTGGCCAGGTTCGGAATTTGCTTCAAATACTCATGCGTGTTCAGAGGCGAATTAGCGGGGATCTCAATTTGTACTGGACTGCAAGCAACAGACTGACTTTTGGGGATCAAATTCAAGACAACCATTTTGTTAGTGGTTGATTGATTTGCAGTGGATGTGGGTGTGAGTACTACTTTGGGATTACTCGGAAAACTTTGCCCTGTCGGATGTCTCTGGATCTCTATTGACCCTTTTTTCGCAGCCTTCTCAACACTTTTGGTTCCTTTTTCAGAAGATGACGTCACCTGAACATGCACTTCCTGTGACGGTTTCTTCATCACAGTGACATCTCGGGTGGCTGTTTCTGAAGGAACAGTCTTTGGAGGTATCTGAGGAGTAACCACAGTTGAAGGAGTAGACTTTGGAGAAGTAGTCTTTGTAGTTGTTGTAGGAGGAACTACTGTTGAAGGAGCGGTCTTTGGAGGAGTTGGGGGAATAACTATTGGCGAAGGAGCAGGTGTTGGAATTGTAGCTACTGTTAGAGGAACAGTCTTTGGAGGTGTTTGAGACGTAGATATAACTGAGGAGGCAGTTTTTGGAGGTGTTAGAGGAGTAGCTACTGATGAAGAAACAGTCTTTGGAAGTATCTTCTGAGAAGTAACTACCGTTGAAGCTGTCTTCGGAGATGTTGGAGGAGCAACTTCAGTTGAGGGAGTTGAAATCGTGCTACCTGAAGATTGCAATGGAATACGGCTATACACTGTATTACTTTCTTTTCTATAATTCACCGTTGGCACAATACGACTGGCATCGACGATTATTTTCTTGTTGATATCTTCTGGTGGTTCATCATCAGTAAAAGGAACAAGACTGACCGTAAGGTTTTTGGTCCCGTGTGCCATACGGTGATGGTCCTTCAAGGTTTGGATATTAATGAAATACGACCGACAATGGTAACACCTAAACAAGAAAACAGTTTGGGCAGGGCTGCTACCTTCAAGGTAGGGTTCCTGAATCACGGCTTGCTTTTCCGTCACGCTGACCATCCGCCTCAAGTGACCAGCTTGCTTTTCTACAAAATTGACTAAAATATCTGATTTGTTCGCCAGTTTTTTCTTCATCGGTGACAGGGATGGTGATTTTAATTTAGGTTTGTTGCTGCTGCCCTCACAATAGGACTCCAACATCATGGCTCGATCGTCTGGTATGCCCACAAACCTCCCTATGTTACCGGATATTTTTTCTGGAAAACTGACAGAAGTGTCCACTTTGCTTATCTGTTTTTTCTTTGCTGGTGATGGAGAGGGGGATTTTATTTTGTGTTTGTTGTAAAGCCTGCATAGAGATAGGTGGGCTGCGAATGTACCTTCCTCATTGGTCGTAAAGTTGCACCCAGAGCACCGCTGAACACCAAGCTCCGCCCAATCGATATTTTTACCTTTACCTGACGCTACGCCAGTCAGTGTTTTCGAAGTAAAAGAACTACCAAGATTTTTGTCTATTCCTTTGCCAGTTTTCGTTTTGGTAGGTGATTTAAGGGAGTCTTTTTCCACAGGTACTGTTTTGGATCGAGGAGTGTATGTATTCTGTTTTTTTTTTGGAGTTGCCGTTTTCTTCGGACTAACATTACTACCAGTGTTTTTCTTTCTTTTTTTCTTGGGTTTTTCTTCAAAATCTTTTTTCTTCAAAGTTTTTGTGGAAGCAAACATTTTCTTGGATACAACCAATTTTTCAGTTTTTTTCAGCTTCATGATTTTCTTTCCTTTCTTTAATAGTTAAATTGAAAAATCATAAAGGTGATATATTTATATTTTTTTCCAAATGGAGCTTCAAATATTCCAACGATTTCCTGTAAAAGACAGAAATTAAATCAGAGTATGATATAAAACCAAACAAAAGAATGACATAAAATTTAATCTAACTTTTCCCACACAGTATTTATTTTAAATTTTACCAGTTTTTGAAGTATCTCAAATTCAAAATTGAAAACTATTAATAAAAAAAAAATAAAAAAAAGACAAAATTATTTGATACTTGGAGAGAATGCATTGAATCCAGACAAAAAAAAATATAAATAAATGCTTAAAATTTTTTAAATAAAGCGTTGACTTTTGGAATATAAAATCTAAAAGTTTCAATATCTAAAAGAAAACATTGATTCTAAGCACATCATAAAATTTGAAGAAAAAAATGTTTCAATATTTAGAAAGGAAGCAGTGATTCCTTGCTTTTAAAGAAAGCACTGATTCCTTGCATGTCATCCAATTATGAATAAATTAAATCCGAAGAAGTAGGAGTTCCCGACTCATTATGAAATTATGATTATGAAAACAAATGTTTTAATGTTTGGAAGAAACCATTGCTTCTTGGCATATTATAAAACTATAAAAGAACCATATTGGAAAAAATGCATTGTTTTCTGCATATTTTAAAAATATAAACCATGAAAAAAATATTTCATTATTTGGAAGAAAAGCACTGATTCATGGCAAATCAATTAACACAATGATATAATGTCCAAGAGACAGCATTGATTCATGACATGAAACCTCAGAAACTATTACAGGAATCATCTAATGTGAGGTCATTTTCCCTTTGAATTCAATAATGAGATAACAGAAAAAAAAAAAAAGAAGTCTATTTATTATTCATACATAAATGTATTGCTCAATCACCTAAATTTCGATATTGTAGCTTGGTGTCCCAAATTATCATATTATAATAAAAATATTTGTATCTCACATAAGTGAATTACCATAGCCAGCATGTACACCAGAACTAATTATGTGGGGGGGGAAAAAAAAAAAAAAAAAAGCACGAGTTGATTTTAGGGGAGATAATTCTTATTTCAGACAACAAAAAAGAAGAGTTATTGCCCCTTGGACAAAATCATATCTACAGTGAAGTTGGTTGTATTTTACACGTCCACCAGTCACGCTCCAAATGGAAGCTACTTTCTAGTGTAAATCTATTTAATGTAATGTTCTTATGCATGCCAGAAAGCAAATAAGTCGAGTTTAGAAGACCAAATATTTTAAGCAAAAATTGTCAGTCAACTCGTGTTTCAGCACGAAATTGAGATAATATCCATACCTAAATGAATCACTGTAGTCTGCACATATACCAAAAACATTCAATAATTTTTTATAGGGTGCCTTGGGGTGTACTCATGCAAATTTTTTGAAGTTGTACCCCCCCCCCATTTGACTAGGAGCATCCGGAGACAGAGACAAATAAAAACACACAAACAAGCAAAACAAGCTCAGAGAAGAATCTGAAGCCGACCGGGTTGGTCAGGCAGGACATTTGCGAGGCTACAGTGATAAAAAAAGATCATGAATTGTATTTTCAATTAGTTTTCTAGCACATCTATTTATCATGGTCAATAATGGGCAATGCAACCTTATAAGAATATTGAACAACTGTGAAAGAAACTAATTCAACAGCTATTTCAAGATTCCAGTGTCTTTCGAAGTAACTACTGTTGAAGAAGCTGTCTTCGGAGATGTTAGAAGAGCACTACATTTGCATGTTTACATACATAAATCTGGGTACAGGTGTTGCAAAAGTAATGTATGGTTTGTCCAAAAATTAATGCCAGTTCTGAAGGAAGCAGCCATTAAAAGCTAATATTGAATAGTTGCTTCCTTTAGATAAAACTGGTGCTAATCTTTGGACAATTCAGACATTACTTTTATGACATCTTCAATATCATAATATCCTGTGAACGAAATTGCTTTCTTGGTACTCATTCTGATCTAATGATATTTTCCATCATTTCAAATTGATTGTAATACAAGTTTCATAAAACTCAGCAGCTTATGAGACTAAAAAATGGTAGGATCAAAGAAACGTCTTTTCTAAGAGAGACCAGAAGAAAACTTATATTCATTTAAAAAGCTTTTCAGAAAAATATGTACAAATTATATAAAGAGCCATTAGTCAAATTGTTGTTGATATTTAGATTTATGGGTAAATCTTTATTATGATTTGCACTGTGTCAGTCTGTCTATCACACGAAGGGAGGCTCTTTGCAAAATTGCTTCCAGAGTGACCTCCCTTAGATTATCATTATTATAAATGATTTGGAAATCATTTAGCAGGTAATGTGTTAAATTATTCTATATAAATGACCAACATGTATAGCTTTGTTGTCCTTTACATTCCCAAGTTTTTCTCAGATACCAAAATGATTTAGATTTCTACCCCTAGTAAAGGAACAAGTATTTTACAAAATAAAACCAATTTTGAAGTAATTTTTTTTTTTAAAAGAAAAAGATAATTTACATTTTCTTACATAAATTTTCAATATGGAAAGCCAAAAAGGTCCTTTAATATATATTATACAGAAGATAAGTGCTGATGGTACATGGTTTATATAGTGAAAAAAAGAAAGTAGTAAAATGCCTGTATAATTCTATATTGGACAAAAAAACAAAAACAATTGCAGGCTTTCATGTATTATGTCTAATGATAGGGCAACAGAATTTACATAGTGTAATGCATCCACCTGAGAAACTCATCGTTTAGATATTTCCAATTTGAAAAGGAACCATTGAACCCTCACATATTATGAAACAATGAGCCAAAGGAACAAAATGTTGACAGTAGAAAAGAAAGAACCCACCCATAAAATGTTTCAATGTTTGACTCTAGGTATACTTTATAAGGCTAAAAAGAAAAGATTGAAATGTTTCAATATATGGAAACATAACACTATTAAGAAAGAAAATAAAATATTTTGATAGTTGGAGAGAAAGCATTGATTCCTGGTATTTTTATAAAACTAAAAAACAATATGGTTCTATGTCTGGAGAAAAAGCATCAATTCATAGAAAGCTATGGAACAATGGACTAGAAGAATAAGATGTTTCAATATTTGGAACAAAATCTTTGAATCTTTCTTGGCATATTGAGAAATTATGAACCAAAAAATGAATGTTTCAATGTTTGGTAAAAAAAAGCATTGATTCCTGACATATTATGAAAGAATGAATAAAAATCCAAAGAGGTTTCTATACATGGAAACAGAGGATTCATCCTGGGTGAATGAACCAAAGAGAACAAAATGCTTCAACATTTGGAAAGAAACTATTGATTCCTGGTATTCTATGAAACTAAGAACCAAAGGTTTCAAAGTTTGGGAAGATAGCATTTATCCCAGGCAAATCAAAAAAGTAAACAAAGAAGAACAAAATGTTCCAATACTTGGAAAAAAAAGCATTGAATCTTTTCTAGCATATTTTAAAACTAAACTAAAAAACAAGGTTTCAGATTTCAAAATGACAAAACAAAACAATTATTCATTGTATAATATATCAATGCATTGGAGTAAAATGTTTCATGTTTGAAATCTTAATGTTTATAGCTAATATAATATTCCTTTCAACAATAATTCAAAATAAAAATATCTTCACAACTTATTTCAAGGAAAGGAAAGGAAAGCAAAGATTCCTTGTGTATTCAAAAACCATGAACCAAAGGAATCAAAGGTTTCAATATTTGGAAATAAATGACTGTACAAGAGATTTGTGAATGTTTGGAGAAAGCATAGATTCCCAACAGTTTATAAAACAATGAACCAAATGATTAAAATGCTAAAATATTTGGAACCAAAACATAGAATTCTGTATATCATAAATGTATGAACAAAAAAAAAACCCCAAAAAACCCCCAAAAAACCAAAAATGTACAAAATTTGAAGTCAAGAAAAAATGAAATGTTTTTTCAAAAATATCAGAGTTGGAGCTAAAATAATGCTTCATTCTATAATAACTCTATAAAGGATAAAAAAAATAAGTCTTCTCTGCATAATCTCTCAAAATTGTGAAAAAGAAAGGCAACTACGATTCCCTGAAAAAACTTTCAATGAAGAGCAAAATCTTTCTTGTGTAAAATCTCAACGTCAGATGACAATTTATAGGGATATAAAAAAAACTTCCTTAGCAACATGTTTCAAAATTGTCCTTGTGTCATGCTTCAATGTAAGGAGCCAAAATAATTTACTGTTCTAAGGATGAGAGAAAATCTTTCTTAGAATCCTATCCCAAAAAGTGGAAGAAAATTTTTCTCTGTATATAATTTCCATGCAGAGAAGCAAAATGTTTCTCATATGAAATCTTGATGTTGGTAGCCAAAATGATATTCTTCTCTATAATTATTCAATATAAGAACATGAAACAAGCTTATTTTGGAAGAAAAAAAAAAAGCATTGATTAGTAATATATTTTTTAATTATGAATAAAAGGAACAAAATTTTTCAATACCCACACTTGAAACGTTCTGATGTTTGGAAACAATGCATTGATCGCAGACATATCATTTATCATAAAACAATTGACTCTGCCTATCACTCATCCAAATTTGGCATGCCTACTCAATGATGCCAAGGGAATATTTTAAAGTAAAAAGTTTTGAGAAAAAAACATTCAAGAGGGAGTTTCTATTTACAATGTAACTATAATGGTAAACCAAACCATTGCTTTGCAATAAGCCAGATTACAGCTTGTTAAACAATAAACCACAAGAACAAAATGTTTCAACATTAGAAAAAACAGATTCATTGCTGGCCATTAAAAAACTGTAAACCAGAACGAAGCATTTCTATTTTAAGAAATAAAGTATTGATATCATAAAAAAATATGAACTAAAAGAACGAAATGTTTCAATATTTGTAAAGAAATCATTAATTTGATATTCTGAGATTATCACAAAAAAACCAAGGTTTCAATGTTTGAAAGTGATCATCTAAAAAATGTTTCAATCTTTATATAAAAAAAAAAACCCATTGATTCCAAGAATATTAAAAATCATGGACAAAAAAATGTTTCAATAATTGAAAAGAAAGCATAGATCTATACTATAAATCAAAAAACAAAATGTTTCAATGTTTGGAAAGAAAGCATTGATCCGAGATGTTAAAAAAAATGAAACAATATGATATTTGGAAGGGAAGCATTTTGGGCCACATCATAAAACTATCATCTAGAACAAAATGTTCAATGTTTCAGAAGAAAGCATTGACTCCTGGAATATCATTAAAAAAATATAAATCATATGAACAAAATACTTTATTATTTGGAAAAAAGGGATTCATTCTTAGCCTATTTAACTATAAACCAAAAGAAAACATTTCAATTTTCAGAAATGAAGCACTGTTTCCAATAAATTGAAAAAAATGAACTGAAAGATCAAAATGTTCCCATGTTAGGGAAGAAACCATGGATTCCTGGAAAATTATAAAACTATAAACCGAACGTACAAAATGTTTTGACGTTTGGAAAGAGTATTGATTCCTGGAATTTTATAAAACCATAAACAAAAAAAACAAACTTGGAACAAATCATTGATTCATGGCTTATTATGAGATTAACAAAAACCCATATGTTTTGACCTATAAGAAAGAGCATTGATTCTTAGAACATGAAAAATTCATGAACCAGAAGAACAAAACATTTTCATGTTCAGGAAGAACACATCAATTCCTAATATATTACAAAGCTATGAAACAAAAAAGTAAATTTTTCAATATTTGGAAAGAAAGCATTGACTACCGATATATTGTGAAACTAAAAACCAAACTAACAAAATGACATATTACAAAACCAAAAGTTTGCTTTTCATGTTTTTAGATAAAAAAGATAAAAGAAATACTTCTACAATGAAATTGTATTCTTCAATATGCTTCAATATTTTGAAAGAAGATGAAAAACATACTGTGTTTCAAAACAATGATTACTTATTTATTTCAATGCAAAAAAATGAAATGGTTCTTGTAAAATATCCAAGTGTTGGGAACCAAAATAATATTCCAATATTAATTTCAAAGAAGGATACAAAACAAGATTTCTTAGCATTCTATTTCAAATGGCAAAAAAGAAAATAAACACAGATTCTTTGTACGATTTTTCCAATAAAGAGAAGCAAAATTGTATTGCATCCTCGAGTTGGGAGACAAAAGAAAAGGTCATCCAGTAATAAATCCATATATAAGATACAAAACAAGCTTTCTTGGCAACATTTTTCAAAATGGCAAAAGAAAACGAATTATCATGCATTCAAGAATCTCTTGCTTGAAATCTTGGTGTTGATAACCAATACTCATTTCCATAATTCAATATAGACATAAAAAACAAGACATCTTTGCATTTTATTCCAAGAGAGGAAAGTTATATTATGAAACTACAAACGAAAGGATCAAAATGTTCCAATACTTGGAAATAAATAACCAACTCCACAAATATATTTAGAAAGAAAGCATTGACTCTTGGCATATTATTAAACCATGAATCAAAACAAATGTTTCAAAGTTTTAAAAGAAAGCACTGATTCCTGGCAATTTATAAAACAATTAATCAAATAATTGAAAAACTGAAATGTTTGTAACCAGAGATTTCATAAAAGTATGAACCCAACAAAATGTTTCAATATTTAGAAAGAAAGGATTCCTGGAATATTATAAAGACTATGAACCAAAAGACAAAATCTTTCAATGTTTGGAAGGAAAGCATTGATTCCTAGCATATAATTAAACTATATGCCAAAAGATAAAATCCTTGAATGTTTTGAAAGAAAGCATGGTTCCTGGCATACAATAAAACTATGAACCAAAATACAGACTGTTTCAACAGTTGGAAAAACAGCATTTACTCCTGGTATATTGCAAAACTATAATCCAAAACACAAAAATGATATATTGCAAAACCAAGAATCAGCTTTTTAAATTTTCAGCATAATAACGTTTTTAGGACCTCAGATTTGATGCACTGGAAATATTCATTTTCCATTTCATTGGTTGCGATAAAATGTGTCATGTGCTATAGTTCATCTTCTAACAGAGTTTTGCATCTTTCTTTAACACAAAATGAAGATGTCCTAGTCGAGATTTAATTTAATCAAAATAGGTAAACGGCATAAATAACATTCTTATGTATACCTCCTCTGTTATAGGAGCAGAAATTATTTTGCCTAGAAAAAAACTGTATATTAGAACATCGACATGAATACATTTTTTTAGATACAAGAGAAATTAATGATACTTTCATCAATCATACCTGCTTTTTTTCTTCAAATTACTCATTACAAATTTTTTATGGAAATAAAATTATTTCACAAAATGAAAGTATCATTATTTTATGCAATAATCTTTGTTTCTTTTTTTTTCCATCATGAACATTTCCAAACTATTTTTCTAAATTGTAACCATGTATGTTAAAAAATCATTCAACATTTTTTCTTAACGTGAAAACATCAATGATGAAACTACAAAGAATGTATACCATTTTGCTCTTACTTTAATACTTTTGCTACTTATCATGTATATACATATATATATCCCGGTTATTAGACAGTCAACCTTTCATCTAATCTTTTTCTTATTTGTCCTTGAATATTGTATAACTGACTTTGAAATGTTTTTTCCTGCCACGTGGAAAGAGGAACCAAAAGATAGACATCAACTTTTCTTTCACACATTTGTTAGGTTAGAAAACCCTACACTCCTGCTGATAATGGATTAGTAGTACAGGAAAAGCTAACTTAAGATTTTAAATGTAGTTAAAGTTTGCTTGTAGACCAAGCACCAATCCTCTACAAAAGTAAAATTGATATGAACTAAAATCTCCCAAAGAGAATAGTTTTCAAGAGTTCAGTTCTTTTATGGGTGATGATTTTTAGCAGAAATCTTTTGAGAAATCAGTGTTCAATCGCAATTCACATTCTTCAATTTCAAAACAAAGGTCTGTTTTGCTAATTCTCAGCTATGTATTTCGCAGGTTCCACTGCTATTTTTGAGGTCAAAATCTCCTTTAATGCAAATTCTCAATTTTATGGGGTTGTATTGAAAACTTTAATCCTTCACTGTAATAATATTGGCCTAAGTGAGTTCACTTTCAAATGATATTCTCAAAAATCTCTTTAATTGGGATCAAACAGTTTCCCATTGAAATAAAGAAATCACAAGTTTTCTTTACAGGCCTAAATATCATTGGTTGAAAAGTTAAAAGATAATACGAGTGAAGAAAAAGATGCACGGTTCTTTGGTAAAAGAAATAAATCTTTAACTTTCAAAATGAAAATATGACCTAATTGAAGAGAAAATAACAAAAATGAATTCTTTTCAATTGAGATATTTGTGTCACATTCAAATTGCGTAGATAACGTCAGCAATGAGTTGAGCAGAAACATACAAGTGTAAGTCAGAAAAATTTGTAAACCTCAGATAGAAAGAGCATAACCTTACGATTCACAAAGCTCATCTTGCCACCATTCTTAAAGTTTCATGTTTATATAAACTCAGAAATATCATTTGCTCATACAGTATACTCTTCATTAAAAAGTTCATTGTTTCAGTAAACATTTACCAAAACTTTTTATTCAGTTATCTGATATGAAAGAAACATTTCAAAGCCAAAAATTCTATATCATTTAGTCAAACAGATTTGATGAAAGCTTTCAAATCTAATCACATTAGTCCAGAAAACTGAGACTAACATTCTATAGAAACAAAATAAATGATCATCTATCGACCAACTGAACCATTGAAAATTCAAAGAAAATATTCATTTCCAATTCTTCTATGCAATTGAAAACAAATTGAACAAGGCTGGGAGTATAAAATAAAGCCTCCATAATTATTACTGAATTGTTGATCATAGAAAGTATCACAAGATGAAGTGGATTTATGACTTTTGTAATCAACCTAAGCATTTCTCATTTGAACAAGATAACCTTGTGATCCATTGGGTTAACCTTTGAAAGAAAATCAGTGCAATCTGATAAGATCAGAAAGAACCTGGATTTTTTTTTGCAAAGGAATAAGGGAAACTAGTCTATAATCACCATCCAATAGTTATCTTCCTTGACAATTAGGTCATTATGATATATAGGTGAGTGCGCATACAGACTCCACACCATCAAGTTGCAAATCATTCAGATTTTTTTTGCAGCAAGTTGATGCAAAATCAAAAAAAATGGACATCAATCAACCAAATGGACTTGTAAAATTTCAAAGAAAATCTTATTCAAGATTAGTTTCTAAATCTGCTGAACAATTGATAATGGATTAAACAAGGCCAAAAGTATTTGACAAAAAGCCTACATAAACATTAACATTATGAAAGAGTTGACAACAGGAAATATAATACGTTTCTGTCAACAGTGAATGTTCAAAAGAACAATTCTATATAATTTGTATGTTATCAAAATGAAGTGTATTTTCAATTATTGTAATCAGAAGTACTTAACACATTTTCTATTCGAACTATGCAACCCTGTGATCAGTTCAGTCACCTTTTTGGAGAAAAATTAGCACAATCTGATACGACCAGAATTAACTCCGATTTTTCATGCATTTACAAACAGATAAAAGGAAACTATTCTATATCTGGCATTTATTTTAGTAATCTACTATGACAAATCAGTTATCAAATTATAGATAGGAGTGAGCCCAAATGCAGATGCTGAACTGTCACGTTGAAAATCGCCCAATGTTTTTGCATTCTTCAATTTAGCATATTTTAGGGATACCTTTATTCAAAACTTCTGGCTACTCTACTAGGAAGTCACAAACAAAATCAGACTTATTATATGGATTAAGGTTGTCTATGGGATGACAACATTCAATGCCTAAAAGGATTTCAATACAAAGCATTACTGGCACTTCAGAGTTTAAAAAGAAAACCAAACTATCATTAACTAATAGAAACTTTACAAAGAATGAACCATAGTTTATAAAGAGCACATCAGCATTATCAAAAAAATTCATCACCTTTCACTAGCAACAAGTCAGCATTAGAATACTTGATATTTATTGTACGGCTCAACTAAATTTACCACCCCTTGAACCCCCAAGAAAAATTATGTAGGTCAGAGCAAGTGTGAGAAATCTGACACTAATTGAAAAACACAGAAAACTCACGTATTTCAATGTAAAATTCAAGAAAACACAAATTTTATGCATGACTTTTAGAAAAAAAATAGGAGCTAAATATATCTCCTCTTGCCCTCATCATAGAATTATCACGTAGTTTAGACAAGCAATGAGAAATCTGACACAAATTGAAAACAACTATTGAAAAGGTGGCTAGATTTGTCTCCCCTTGACCTCATTGAAAAATTATTACATAGGGGAGAGAAACCCATCACATACATTGAAAATAAACACAGGAACATAGTGTTATAGTGCAAATTTCAATTTTTATTGTATAACACAAAATGAATGAATCGAAATTGAATGTATCCCCCTTTGTACTCGCAAAAAAATCATTATATAGGTCAGATCAAGTGAGAAAAACCAAAACCACTTTTGTCTCAATGTCACATTTTATTAGTGAAATGTTGTCTCAAGTGATATTTTTTTCAGCTTCCACTCACACTGAGGAAAATTTTTGCAGAGATTTTTTTCAGCATCATTGTAACTGACAATGACTAAATTTCATTAAGCATACATATATCAGGGTCATTGTATGAGATATTGTTCTAACCATAACTAAATATAAACAACATTCATTACAATCTATCTTGATCTAGGCAATAAAATCAAATAATCCAATTTCGCCTGGATTTGGCATGAAAAGCTCAATACGCCAATACTCTTTCGCGTTTTTTTTTGTTTTTTGTTTTTCTGTGACGAAGTGTTTTCAACATAACAAATATTTTTATTCATTTTCTTCCAGAATGAAGAGGAAACAAGGTCGAATTCTTTTTAAATCAAAAACACGATTTGACACTTATTTTTATGACAACTTCAAGCGTCGTCTGGAAATACCTCAGTAACTATGGTGTGAATAGAGAATAGAGAGAAGAACATCGTGAAAGATACTAAAAGGAATTTTGTTTCAAGAAAATATATTATTTCGCTTACTTCAAGTTTATAAACATTAAAATGAAAAAGAAAACGAAACAATAATGGAAATACTTGTTTCTATGTTTATCACACAAAAACATCATTTACTTGAAATTAATGAATTACATCTTGACACACCTTCCGTTCAGTTCATAGTTCTAACGCAAAGTGAAAATTCTGATTGAGAATCTAATCTTTATCAACACACGAATAATCACCATTTCGTTTCTGACAGAATCCAATTAACCATGGCCGGAGAATAAAGATTGTCTTTAGCAATTATGAATGTTTAAAATGTATATTATTCCAGAGCCGACAGGTTCAAAAGGTATGCATATAATCCGATAATTGTAATCTAAGGTATCACTTTATATTGGCTGAGAGTGTAATATAGTGTTTCATAGCTTTTACTAACAAGGATTTTCTGTCAAGTGTGATAAATTTGAATTGTTTATTATTCAAATTCAAATCCTTTGACGCACAAATGGTCGACTAAGCTTTGTTCCAAAGATAAGATCATATACCGTGTAAGATTATTCATTTCGTTGAAAAGATATGGTTAATCATAGTTAAGAATTAAAACCAAATTTGACGTGAAGGAAAACATGCCTAAATTTTTGCACATTTTTCATGTGTAAGAAGCATCGTACGAGTAAGTGAATTTCATATTTATTGAATGAAAAAAAAAAAAATTTCTGTAATATTAACGGCATTGTATTGAAAGAATCTAATTTCCCTTCAAGTCACGATTTCCAGTATATACAGTAATGCTAATGCAATATACGTTCTTAGCCTTTAAAAAAGAGGTATCACCTCTTTCTTCTCTCGCTACTTCAACACAAAGAAGGAAGATACACACAAAAACAATTGACCAAAATCGACACAGATAACAAAAAGACACTACCAGACGACCTTGCTACAACTTTTAATCAAATAATTAAAGCAATTCTAAACAATAATAATCATAGAAAATAATAAGAAGACATCCTACTAACCTTCATTTAAACGAGACGAGCATCTGGTAACAAGTCGCCATATTGGAAAATGAAACTGTGTACGGCTGGGAGTATTTATATGACAGGTGCGTTGATGACGTAACGCTTTCTGATTGGTTCAAACGGTGAGTATGCTTCTTCCGGTGAGACGGTTGTAGTAAAACCGTGATAATTTTTTCCACCCGTTCAATTTCAAATTTTGTTTTCATTGATGTAAAATAAAATCCTAATCTTTACCACAAGGAAGCAATGTTTTCATTGAGATAACACTGTCACAAAATATCTGTTCTGAGATCAGTAAAATCAACCCCGATATACGTTCTTGAATTTCAATTTCTGATTTTCATATTTTCATCGGTCGCAATATGAATTGAGTAAAATTTCTCATGATCTTTTCCTTTAATTTTCAATGACAAGGAGGAAATCGATTCAATAATTAAATGAACAGAAACTGTAAAGTATTTAAATAACATAAGTAGCAAAGGGTTTTCTTTTCTTTTCTTTTTTTTTTTTCAATGTTGAATCATCATTCAATAATATCCCAAATTGATTTGTTATCGTTCTGTTGTGGAGGTAACATTACATTGTGATAGAGAATATTACTCAATATATAAGATTTTTAAAAAGAAGTCATTAATACCAAACCCTCTGAGTGGAAAAAAATTAACTTCCTAATAAAATTCATAAATTTTAACGAGCTTATTTATATCCTAATTTTATATTAGAATTAATACATGAGTTGATAAAAATTGATGATAATTCGTTGCACTCTTTAGAATTTTCAAATAAACATTTTTTTAGTTTCATTTTAATTGTTTTAAAACATTTTCAAGTATATTTAATCTAGAGAAGTGCCTTAATTAAAATAACAAATCTAAAAAATGGACGTATCTTAATTATGAAAGCAAAATTATTTTAAAAATGTAATTTCCTAAATTGTATCAGATTTTAGATATATTTTAAAATTCTTCCATTGTAATTTCTTGTTTATAATGTGTGTTGTGCCGATGGCGAAATGCCAACAAATATAAGTTGAACAAACTTTAGCCCCTTCCTGATTACGTAATTATCACAAGCGAATGGCTTTTTTTTTTAATTTACCGAGCTGTAAAAAGTACTCATAAACATTAACGACATTAACGACAATCTTGGAAAGACATGTGTCCTTCATTTTGTAAGTGAATAAACCACTGATTCCTGTTTTAAATCAATTTCCTAAACTTATGATATTACATTTCATAGTTGGTGAATTTTCAAAAAATAATTTCACAATCTTTTTTCCGTATTAACAAGAAAAAGATGAAGAAAGTAATGACGCTGCTGTAGTTTCTGTTCAATGTCAGTGATACTATTATCATTTGTCCGTTTTATAATATCATTTCCCATTAAAGATAGGATAAGAAATTGAGAACCTCTTAAAGATACAATTTGGACTTCAATATTCGTAAATGTTTTTGGCTGCCGTTTTTTATTCAATCTATTTTTCTTACATTTTCGGGTGTCTCTCTTCTAAAGATTTGATGAATACTGCGTTTACATGCGTTTTATGTTTCATGTTTTAAATCGCGATTTCAAATCAATTGTTACAGCAAATTAGACAAGGCACTGATTATCAAATTCACATTTGAGTTAAGTCGATATTTCCAACGGGAAAATGCTCTCTGTCATTAGAAAAGGAAAAGAAAAAATGAGGATAACATTTTCAAGTTGTACTTATCTAACCAAACAATATGCAACTGACATAACACCACATTCCACGTGCACAAATGTGGAATTTGGCAAAAGGTTTAATTAATAATGTGTATTTTAAGATTTATCTCTCCTTTCAAAGTCAACATATCTCAGACAATTTGTTTAATAGTAGAAAGGGGATATCATGTTTTCTTCTTTTTTTTTTTTCAATTTGGGTCGTCGTCGACTTTCAGGTCAAGGCCGAGTAATGTCTCTTTCTTAGCAACACATATTTTTTCTTATAAAATAAAAACAAATCCGCAGTGCGACAAGTTGAAATTATGAAAATGTAAAACAGAAATCATAAATATAGTTAATAATCCTTGTTTTAGTCTCGTCTTCTGAACCTCAATTTCTTAGAGAGTGAATTTCTAAAATTTTCCCACGGTATTTTTCCGCATTTAACAAGGAAGAAGGATGATGCTGTAGTTACTGTTCCCTCCAGTAATGTTACTAAATGTCGCTATTTTTAGTGTTCAACATTTTTACTTAAAAAAAATCCGATGATTGCTTCAAGATTTAACCTATCACTTAAATCTTATTTTATCGAGTTTTTACATCTTTGTAGTTTACTGGGTACAATGTGGGGAAGGTGGTCCCGGATTGTCAAGTTTCACACCCTCGCACACTCGATGTTAAAACGGCGGACTAATAATAATTATTTCATTTATTAGAAGGAATGAGAATATGATTTATGAATTTACTTCTGTCTTTCTTTCATTAAATCTCTAATTTCCTTTCGTTAGTTCGCCGTTTTGAACATCGAGTGTGCGGGGGTGTGAAAATTTATAATTGGGACCGCTTTCCCTGCATTGTATCGTATTTTTGTTACCTATTCGTCACATTTTTATCCATTTCATTTAAATTAGAAAAATTAGTCAGCCAGTAAGCACGATCTTCTTTCTGCTTCTGATGTCTAAAATTGAACTCATAAATCGTCATGATCATTTCTACTTAAATATATTGTTTCCCCTGCTTTTTGTTCGTACGTGTTTCAACTTTAGACCTCGACTCAAACCAACGAACAAAATCATTGCTTTTCTTCACGCATTTCACCATTTCCAAATTCTAACCTAAACAAATATCCCGATTATTTCCTAAAATTCCACAACAAGCTAATAACGCACATTTGTTGCCATAATGTTGCAATATAAAATGCAGTAAAAAAACAAAACAAACGTAGGCCACGTTAGCTGGTCTGGTTGGATTGAGGTAAATACTGAGAATTAATACTACGTGAGTATCGCAGTTCAGATTATATACTATATTCGTCGCAACTGAAAGAATCTTTTCCGTTCTGATGTGAAAATGTACTACTTCTTGTTGTTGATTGGCACGTGACATTGAATCTAAGATTTTTCTGTATCACCGTTGAGACCAAGACCTTCTGTCCTCCATTCTTGTGCTCTGTCACTGCAATGAGAAATGGAATACGTGTATATATATACGACTACGGTAGTTTACGGGTGACTTGAATTGCTAGAAACATAACGGCCTGTAAATGAGTTTCTGCAAAGAGTAATAACGACTCACAGAATTATTGACATGGATGTCCTTGAGAAATATGAAGTGATAGTTCGAGCAGAGGTCATTTTGCCGTACAAGTTTTTTATTGTATGGATAGGATACATTAAAGAGGTCAAATTTTGTTGTTACAATACTGTCATCCATACACACATTCCGTACCACGTGAGGTTGACGTCATGCAGCCTGAGTGACCGATCTATTTTTTAAGCTCTGTGCTCGGTGCACTTCTGTCTCTGTTCTTCAACAACTGATGTTAAAAAAGCTGTGTGTCATATTTCTAATCTAGCTGATATTCATATAATAAATATGCACTCAAATTCCTACCTGAACATTTAATAGCCTGCGAGTACATAGAGAGGCCGATCTACTGATAGAGCACTCAGAGAGCGCATGCCTCTGCCAACGCCATTACACTAACTAAAAACACGGAATGAGAATCAGTACTTATATAGCTACAGTGTAGGGGAGGTAACTGTGAAAGTTTTAATTTCTCCACATTTGGGAGTTATTATCTTGATATGGAAATATCTCTTAAGCATGAAAATTAATCCTGGGTCTGCTTCAAAATTGACCAATTCTTCCTAAACTCAGAACCCGACTTGGGACTTTTTGGAACTGGATTCATAATTAGATCTGTATCAGATTTTGCCGCCATGAAATCGTAGAATTTATTTGTAAATTGGAATGAAAGGAAGGTTTTAATTTCATTTTTGCGTTAATATCTGAAGAATATGTTGTTTGATTATACCTTTTAATTCAAGTTATACTCCTTTAGAGCCAGTGTATAACTCGATGTAGTGAATCAGTTCAGTTTTACGATCAACGTCTTTAAAAAGAAAGAATCAATTTATAAACGTCTGATTTGTTGGTTCTTTCTTTTTCAAAAAGTTGATCGTAAAATTAAACTCATTTAGGTTTGCTCTACTAAGTCATACGTATTCTCTAAGAATACTTTTTTTTCATTTAAAAAGTATAATCAAATGGTATATTCAGATATTAACGCAGAAATAATATTAGAACCTTTTTTATTCACTAATTTTTTTCAATGGATAGAGGTTTAGTTTCACTATCTGCAATAGTGATACCAAATCACTATGAAATGGCGCGTTACTGTGTCGATGTAGTAAAAAATATTTCAATTTCGTTATTGTCTTAATTTCTGGGGATTGTGTTGTATAATTATACATTTTAAATAACAAATTATCTTTTTTAGAGACTATGTATGAATTTAGGCGAATTGAAAGCAAAGAGTACGTAGGTATTTTATTTTAATTGTAAAAATTGTCCTATTATAAAAGTATGATTTTTTTTCAAAATCAATTATTTATTCTATTTTTCCTGTGACGTTCGGCACAAAATTAAAAAAAATCATAATGGCACTTTAATTCATTTAAATTTACAAAATATACTAAATCAAATCACTGAATACGTGAAGATTCGGTTAAAATATTAGTACTAGAGTTCTCCAGTGAACTGATATCTTTTTACCGAACGCGAGATTCATTGGCAAACATTAAGAGAAAGAAAAATCTAAATGGATTGAATTAAAAAACCAAACCTTCAACCCTAAAGCATTAAGCATAAAATCATGATTTTTATTATTCATTCTGAGGAAGTACAGTTACATAAGTTGTATACGAGTCAGAACATTCCATATTCTTTTCAAATTGTTTATTACAAAGTTTGAATTACGACATAAAATTCAAGGTTTATATTTATTTTGGTAATCACGTATGGAAAATTATGTTCTCCATAAGAAATGTTGCCCTTCTGCTCCTCGCAAAGTCCTTTGGACGAATTTTCCATAACACAACATAAAGTTTTTTTTTGGTATTGCTTCAATCTCTTATAGGACATTGTTTGTTTTTAGCTCTTGAATATTTTTTTGCTTGTTTGTGAATATACACTCCTTCAGATATTTCTACACGAAAAAAATATGGGGTGATCAGATCGGGCGGACAAGGAGGCCATTAAATTTCCGGATTTCTAGAAATTAGAGCCAGACTTTGTGTGTTGGTAGAAGGGCATCGTTTGGAGGACATAATTCTCAATACTGGATTCCAAAAATGAATTCAAACCTCAATTTTCAAATTATAATTCAAACTTTGTAACAAACAAAATTAGAAAAATAATTATGGAATGTTTTAACTCCTATGAAACTTACGACTGATTCCATTTTTAATTTTATCTTCATCTTACTTTCTAGTTGTTTTCATCATTTGGCTCCAAACAAACAGCATGATCGGAAATAAAGAACAAGCCCTCGGTGAGAATCGAACTCGTGTCCCTCATACCAAAGTCTTTCACTCCACTCAGCCAATGTGTTACAGAATCATAATGTCACTTATCAAAATTATCATTGAGTCCTTATCTTTAAATGAAACACTAAATATTTTTTGTGGTAGAGAGATCGGAGACCGGAAGTCATCGGAAAAAAGTCACGAAATCGTGTTTTTCTTATGTTTCTTACTATACTCATCAGTTTTAGCTATGCAGCACTCAGACTTTGGAATCAGATACCCTATGTTATCCGAAAGATACACATTCGAGGAAGTTTCAAATCAAAAATAAAAACTTTCTAGTATCGAGATTTTCATAATTATATATCTAACGAATGGATATCTCCTGTCAATTAAAACAATAACACATTTACCTGACCGCACATTTTTCTTCCTAATCAGTTTACCAAAATACTCATGAATTTACTGTCAGATACAATGCTAAAGAAATTCAGTCTGGTAAGAAAGTATTTTATTAGGAGATAACATCCCGACCGAGGAGCACACAATACAATCTCCGTCCACTTCTCATTCTGCGCTTAGCAGAATATAGGCTGTTCCAACAACATTGCGCTTCAACCATTTCACGTGCGGATCTATGTATAAACCAACACTTTAGTCTCTTTTCTTCTTGCATAAGCATATGACCATTCTTAGCTACGTATGAATATAAGGCACTTGTATCAACATTGAGCTATCAACAACATTAATCTAATGTGTAGTAAAACAACTTTAAAACACATTCCCTTCTTACTTCTGATGAGAATTACAATCGAATCAGTATATTTTATACACATTTCAATAAATACATCCTTGTTATCATAAATCTTGTTCTTTATCTTATTTCAATGCATACTCATTCTATATGCACCCTTCTCAATGCATTACCACTTGCATTACTTTTTTGATTCGACGTCACTAACCAGTCAACTGCCTTCCTATTTTTGTTCGTACAGCTATTGGGGAAATAAATAATCTCATCTTTCTTCTCTCTCTCCGCTATAAGATTAATCCTCTCTTCATTTTCCTGAACAGACTTATGGCATATCATCATCATCTAGCCTTAAAAGTTACCTTTTCCGTGATGAATACTACTACTGATTTTACACCTCATACAGAATAGTAATATTACAATTCATCAGTAGTCGCTTAAATAGTTAGATATTTAATTGGAGTCAGATACTGATAATTTAATTAACTCAACAAAATTACCACCACATATAAACTTGGTAAATAGAAAAAAAATTGTAATCGTAGCTTCTGCTGGTGTGTTACGCAAGTGACTATATTAACAAGTTTCACTTCCCTCCAATTCTTTTTTTACATATGTTACATTTTAACTCCTATGATTACTTAATTTGTAAGCGCTTTTGTCCAGTGAGAACATGAGTATTGAGGTTCCGAGAAAAGGAACTCTCTATGAATGCATATTATAATTATTATTTTCCTACCTAGGAACTAAAGTTGTGACATTTCTTCCTATTACATTTTTAAGTAGTGCACGGTAACGCTACATTATGACTTTTCTACCTGCAACTCTTATTCCATGAGTCATGAGACCAATCACAAAATAAATAAATTATAAAGTCCGTGTTGGAGTTCCAATCGTGTTAGTTCCACTTCCAGTTCCAATTCAAATTTCTCAGTGGGAATGTATCATAATTAGTGACAATTGTGCTTTTAGTGCTAAATTTTTGCTATCTGCAATGATGCTAGATGTGGCCATAACTTATGGCCATATGGCCATAAGTTACCCTAAGCAAGTTGGCGTCAACCTGCGGTGGCCTATTTGCGCAATCCAATATGACCACTACCGAATTCATGTCTCCACTGCTGGTAACTCTGGATTATTGTATAATACCACAAATCATATGTATTCTGTTATGAAAAATCCATTCCCTGCGTTATTTTTTGCTCTTCGAGGTCATTTTAACGTCGGAAATAACATTGTATAGTCTTTTTATTATGAGAAACACAGAGATGGTCACACACACAACTAGCATTGAGAATCAACGGGAGACATATGCAGAAACATGTTGGGAGGAGGAAGGAAATGTCAAGGAAAGGTTGTGGGAGGGGGTTCGGTAGTGGGAGCGGCGAAGCGGACGGGAGAGAGTGACAGAGACGAATACAGGTACACGTGAAACACACAAAGAGAATCAATGGGAGACATGTAGTGACGTTGTTGTAGTAGGAAGGTAGTGCTAGAAAGAGGAAGAAATTATAGGTGTATGGGTGAGCAGAGAGGTATGGTGGTCTTTGGAGGGATGAGGGGAGGATGAGGAAGAGAGACAGAAGTGGCACGCACATACTCACACAGAGAAGAAATGATAGAAGAGGGGTGTCGCGAGGAGGAATGACTGGGTAAAAATTCTCAAATATTGTACTTCCTAGATCATTATAGGGTATGTCTTATCTCTTGTAGCGCCTCATCAGCCGGGAAATACAGTAATTCAATCAAGAGAAAAGAAGTTGGTTTTACGATTCTACTTTATTTCAAATTGTGAGAGGTATATGTATTCACCCATGTTCCACCGTCTGTACTTCCATTCATCTGTCTGCCCACATGATATCTCCTAAAGATCTCAATAAATTTCAATGAAATTTTGTAAAAGGTTGGGCAATGGGCTTAAAATTGGGGCCTGATCTAGGAATATCTTATTTTTACCTGTCATGCATCGTAACAAGTTGTCTGCACAATATCTCTAGAAGTTCTCAATAAAATTTTCATGGGCAAAGCAAGAATGTATTTAATTTTGATTCAATTATTTTCACTGTAATTATCCGTGAACTGATTTTCATTCAGTTTTTAATGACAATGGTGTTGGGAGAGATATACAATCTCTGAGTGCTTTATATTTTATTTATTTTTTCTATGGATTTGAGCTGAAAAATTTACCGTGTCTTTAATCAAGAAATACTTTAATCTAGAGTTTTTTTAAGGCTTGGAAAAAACTAGTAATTTGACTCATAAATTATGGGGAAAGAAATTATCTTTAATTAGTTGATAGTAGAGATAAAAATAGTAAATTAACAAAGATACAATTTATTTAAAAATCTTGGATCGATCATTCAGAATATTGATCCAACAGGAATTGATTTTAATCTCCGCACAAAAAGGCAAAATTGCTTCAAAGGAAAGCACTTACAGAGCACATACCCCTGCCAACGCCATTACCAAGGGAAGTAATTTTGCATTGATCCGCCTCAAAATCAAATCACTTAGTTCGTGGCCTATTGTGCACCCTCTTCGAAATTTTAATGAAATTCATTGAGAACTTTTGGAGATATCGTGAGGACAGACAAGAACGCTTGGCGAAAGTATTTGGTGTAAACATTTAACTACGACATATGACACGTAATTTTGCACTAGAAGTCACCAGAGAGCGTATATCTCTGCCAACGCTAACACGGATGAAAACTGAATGAAAATGAAATATTTTAAAACAAGGGAGAGAACGCAATTGTCGCAATAAGTACATATGTTAAGCTATTTTCCTGGAAATTTTAATTCAGCTGTTTGAGTTACTGTTCATTTTTAAACTGCTTCGAGCATAATAATAAAATTACTTCTCAATCTGTAACAAACTGCTAGAACTGCCCCCAAATTTAACGACTTTTTCCAAAACCCATGGCCCACCCTTACACAAAATTACATTGGAATTCATGGAAGACTTTTGGAGATATCCTGTGAACAGACAGAAGCAAATACATGAACGTATTAAAATGGAAGAAAATCTCTCAATCGAAGAAATATTCCTGGATCCGCCCCATTATTCAATCACTTCTCCCTTAGCTTACGGCATAATTTTTAAGGAAAATATCTTCAGGGAATTTAATTGAACATGGATCCCCCTACATCAGAAAAAATTGTATCACTTCTTCTGCAGCCGACTATTTACCCTTTCACCAAAATCCTTAAAAATTAATTCAGAACTTTTGGAGATATTGTGTGGACAGACATGAAATTTTGGCGAAATCATGTTGCGCAGACGTATAACTACGTCGTAGGAGGAGTAATTGCGCGTGGATTTGCCCCCAAATTCAGTTACCTCTTCTGTAGCTCTTTCCTCATCCTCCTACAAAATTTCATAGAATTTTTGGAGATATTGAGTGGGCAGACATGGGTGTATAACAAAAATTTATGAAGAGAAAAAGAAACTATATCTCTCAATAAAAAGAAAAGGTTCCGCTCCGAAAATTTAACCACGTCTATCTTACCCCATCGACAATCGTTCCACAACATTAAATAGAAATCCATCCAGTGCTTGGGAAGAAGTCGTGGGGACACACGGATAGACAGAGGAGAGAACGGAAAGATGCGACCAAATACTTATTATATCTCTCCAACTTCGTTGACAGTGTTAATATATCTATTTTAAAAAAACAACTATACATTAGATTCATCTATTCTTTGGAATTCATTTCCCCTTCCTTACTGGTGTGTTAGATGATTTTATCTATCTCTACCTCTCCCTTTGTCTCTGATAAACAACCTTAACCTTAAAAAGTCATTATGAGAGAAGACCTGCCAGTGTCTGAGAGTGATAATTTGCTCGTTTCACCGACTAATTGCAAGCGTAGTGAGTTCGAACCTCATTGTATACTCATCACTTACGATAATGTGCCCAAATAAGTTAAATCTGGAAGATATTCGCCGAAATAAGAGTCTGATCGGAACTAGGCGTCCTTCAACCGCAGCTGTTTGATGGGCACCCACGTGCGTGTAAGGTATAAATAATTCTTTCTGACATGCGCAGTCCGTTCATCCTGCTTTGACTGCTATAAATACAGATTCTGGCTTAATAACTTCGCCTTAAGAGGAAAAATCAACGTGAAGCGAGTGGCACCACCTCGGGTGCACGTTGCTTTTAAATCTTCTTTTC
The DNA here is from genome assembly GCA_963457665.1 of Thysanoteuthis rhombus. Taxonomy (NCBI): domain Eukaryota; kingdom Metazoa; phylum Mollusca; class Cephalopoda; order Oegopsida; family Thysanoteuthidae; genus Thysanoteuthis; species Thysanoteuthis major. The sequence goes on from OY735223.1 coordinate 2,373,096, forward strand.
ATATCGCACCCGGACCGAGTTATAAGCGAATGTGAAACGTGGTGCTCGAGTAGGAACGACTGAAATCTTAGTCAGCGTGAGGGTACCACTTATCTAACCGGAAAATTAGAGGGAAACCAAACCGTCGTAGTAGTCAACGTATGTCTGGATGTTCAGCGTTGCTAATGTATTTCTCTTGGCTCTCTTTGGTTGCGTCAGAAATTTCTCTGAATAGATGAATTTTAATAAAATAAGCGATAGTCTACCTAATTTATAGCAACGAAACAAGTGATGTTTTTAATGAATTGAGTTATATTTTGATAAAATAAATGTCACCTTCCAAGATTTTAGATATACATTTGAAGAATAATATGTTTTAAGATGTTTTTTTTTTTTACTCAATTTTAGATGTAAACTTGAAGGTAAAGTTGGCAGCACTAGTCTGAAAATGATGCATCGAAACATTAAGTGTGTGGGTTGCTTTAGAGACTGTCTGAAGTTTACAAATAATGCGTGAAAAGCCTACACCCACTTTTTGACCTTGTACTGGATTACTGAATATTCAGTGAGAGATATTAAGAAGCTACAGGAGTTGAAGAGAGAGGAGTTATTTTTTCCTCCTCTTGCTTTTTCTTTTTTTTTTTTTTTGTTGAAAATTCTACTTTTTCGAAGTAAAGTCAAAAGGCATCAGTCAAAAGGCAAGCAGTGTAGTACGGACTACTGCAAGTTACTACATTCTATGTGTAGGTTGCATGAGAGACTGACTATAGTTTAAAGTAAACAATGCATAAACAATCCCTTCTGTCAGATTACTGTATATTAGAAACCGTCAACCAAAACTGTCAACATGGGTTTCTTCAGTTTTCAAGATGGTCTGGCTGGCTGTGTGCTTATGAATCAAGGACAAATGGACAAGTCAAAATGCATGCAGTGTTGTGCGGACAGCTGCGAATTACAATCACAGTTGGTCAAAAGGTATCAGTCGAGGATGTCAGCGGATATTTTAACTTAGTATATTTTTTAACTTTGATTTAGTATATTTTTAAAAATTTGAATGAATGAAGGAAGGTTTTATTTCCATATTGTACCATATGTCTTAGAAATTAGTGTAATAATGAAATCAAAACATTGCCCCGATATTGAAAAAAAGGAATTAAATGAATTGCGCCATAAAGCAAAGATTACTTCATATTTCAATAAATGAGTAATCAGATAAATAATATAAGTTGAGAAAATTGAATTATCTGACTCCAAAAAAAATTCTCAAAGCTTTGGTTTTAATACGGCTTATTGATCTTTCAAGATGAGATTCAATCGGTTTATTATTTTTTTAAAGATATACATACAATTTTTTCTTCAACTCAATTACTTATTCCATTTGAAAATTTTCTCATAAATATGAACTAAAAATCATTATATTACAATATCTTAATTTTAATCTTTATCTCAATAAATATCTTTATCTTCATAAATGAGTATTATTCTCAATCAAATAATATAAATTTGCTACTGACCAAGCAAGCAGCAAGCACTGATCAAATGGCTGCTACTGATTATCATGTAACTCTCTTACCTACCTTTATATTCATCCAGTACATCCAGTTCTGTGAAAAGCAGAATGAAGTGAAATAAGGCTCAAAAGAGTGTGCTGCAATAATCCATGATTCATCAAGATAAAACATGAATAATCCCATTACTTATGATGGGTACTATGCTAATTTTACTAGTATCACTTATTTGCAACTCCTTGTAGGACCAACTATAGAATTAATTTGTTATGTATTAGGGTAGATCAATAAATTCATTGCCTGATTGTTATTAGCTGAATTTCGACCTGAAATTTCCATTGCATAATGTTCATTCTGTATATCAAATATTAACAACTAAATCAGGTGATTAACAAGGAAGGAGATTGTTTTGAAAAAAAAAGCTATGTTCATTAACATTTTAATGTCCAATATTATGAACAACTCAGTTCATATGCTTCTTGAAACTTTCTAACTCAATAGCAGATAAAATTTTTGTAGTGTCCACACTAGAGTCAATACATTCTATCTATAGAGTTATCGCAACATGATAGGTATAGAAAAAGATTTATAATACGCATGTAGAATAATTATATCCTACATGGTGTGGAGGAGATATGATTGAGTTTTAACTTGTCATGTTAGATAAATGTAGAAACATCTTAATGTTTTGACCACTATTTTCCTTCATCTTAATTTTTGACTTTTCATTACAGCTTCAACTCAGGTTGTCACTTCTAAGATGGTGAGGAAACAGTGCAAGTCAAAAACAAAGTATAAGCTTTTGGTGTAACTCAAACTCATGTCCTTCTCACCAAAGGGAAGCCTAGTTTATGCCCTGCTGCTATGACCACTCCACTATGAAGGCTTCATTACCAGCAGTCAAATCTCACTTTTTAAACCCAGCCTTCAGACCAATAATTACCGCCATGTTTGTCTTAGAACCAGCAGTATTGTTAAAGCAATCATTTTTAGTTTTTATCATTAGATGAAGTATTGTAACCCACTGAATTAAATTTGACGACTATTCACCTTCACCTAAATTATAGGACCTTTTTGTGATAGAGTGGCAAAATGATAGAGCTTTTTTACGGAAAATTAACTCAGTGACACATTACTCCGAATTATATAGCCTTTTAATCCCCCTTTTTCACAGAAGTCAATATGAACTTCTCGAAGCCTATTGTCCAAGATTGTCAACCCCTATCTGTCACAATTATTTAGAACAACAAATCAACAAGCATGCAACTAAAACACCCTTACTGTTATAAAAGTTATTTTTCATAGTTTTTCAAGATAAAAGTTCAGAATAATTTTTGCCCAGTTTAGTTGAGTAATGAAAAGAATATTTTTCATCAGATTGTCTTCATCCGATGATTATATTCTTTGTAGATTTTCAATTACTCAGTTAATGTTTTGCTAATAAAACCAGATATTGACTTTAAAAGTCCAATTCTATGTTATAATTGATGAATTCTTCAGACAAAAAATTGGGCTGTTTGCTTTGAAGTGAAAAAAGTTGTAAGAGTCAATGTTTTTTGACAGAGATTTCTCATTAAAACTCCGTCGTGCATAATATGTTTCATCAAAGGATAAATGAAATTCAAACGGGTCTAATTAACTACTCAGTAGAAACTGTCATATGACCAACATCTTCAGGCATTTACTGTGATCGATTAAATAATTGTAGAAGAGATGATTAATGAATAAGTTACTTCTTACCTTCCGTTGGATGGTTATATCTAGAGAAAATCTGATTTTCTCAAAAAAACAAGAATGAATGATGCTGGATACAAATTAAGGGACAAATTTACATAGTAAATTGACCCGTTCCTCCAAGAAAAAAATCTATTTGGGTGGGGATTTTAAAAAAAAATGTTCTTTCAAGCCATAATAAGGAATATATGTGTGAATTTTCAGCCCTATAGCTCCATATGTGCGGTCTGTATAAACATAGATATTCAGTCAGCCAGATTCACTTGTGTCTTCCAGTGCTCCTGGCCATGCTGTTTTGTCTACAGACTTGAAAATTGGCATTAGAACCCCACTCAACCCCTTTTGAAAAGTTTTTTTTATTTTTGGAAAATAATTTTTGGAGCCTTGGTTCATTAATAATATAGATGCTTTTTTTGTTTTCTTTTTACTTTATTTCAGATTTTTTTTCCAGTGGAAAAGATGAGTGAGGTCATGAATAGAATTTATTTATTTTTTGATGGATTTTTTTTACATGAATTCAAATTTTGACCCTGATGGGGAGTTGATTTTAGTTTTTTTTTCAATGATTTTGTACCACACCCCAAACACTTGCAAAATGTAGGGGAAGACTAGGAAGCATTAAGGGAGTGCATACCTCGGTCAATGTCATTATCATTGAAATTGAATAAAAATCTGTTCATTTATATCTACAATGCAGGATGCATCCACAAAATGTCATTGAGAACTTTTAGAGATATTGTATGATCAACCATGAGTGAATACATGAATGTGAAAAAAAATGGAAAAATGTCTCAAAAAATTTTTAAATCCTGGATCCGCACCAAAATTTAACTAATTCTCTCTTCTATTAGATTCCATTGGAATCTATTGAGAACCTTAGGAAATATTGTGTAGATATATAGCTACGATGCAAGGGAGTTGAATGTGAAGATTCCTGTATCTGACCCAAATTTAAATCAATTCTTTTCCAGTCCACCCTTCAACAAAATTTAATTATTTATTAGTTTTAGAGATATTGTGTGGACGAACAGACAGATGGCCAGCCAGATAGACAGACACAAGAGAATTAATACCTTTTCCATTTTTGTTTACAGAATATATTAATTATTTTAAAGACTAAGAAATGATTGAAATTATCTTTATCAGTTAATAAAACTGATTAAAATAACAAATTAACAATAATACAATTTATTGAAATCTTGAATCAATCGTTTCGATTATTGGTTCTAGGAGGAATTAATTTCAACTTCAGCACAATCGGGAAGTTTGTTCATCAAGGGCTTTAGAAAGGTTAGCTATAAAATGTCTGACTTTTGCAATATGGCTACTTTTTTTCGCACACTGTTGTTTAATTCACTTTTGAGAGGCATAAATATATTTTCTATATGCTTATATTTTCCTTACATGATGATGAAATAAAATTCTTCCTTCCAAATGAATTATGATTATTGGATGAGAGGGTTATATCAGACAATGGTGAAAATTTTTATAGACAATAAGAAAAACAGATTGAGTGAATAGGCATTTATTTATTCATAGGTGATCATAGGGAATGACCCCTAAATCATCAGTGAGGTTGAGAAATTCAATGATAATGTGGGTGTCATTCCGAACAAAATGTCTTCGAATAAATACCTATTCATCCAATCTGTGTTGTCTATAAAAAGAATTTCACCAAAATGAATTATTTGATTAAAATAAATTACATTGTTTCTTCTTTGACTGAAAATAAAATTGTTTTTCGTCATGTAACAATTGTTTGGTTGATTGTTTTTGCTTATTCCTTTGAGAATAAATCTTTTATAGTAAAAATAACTAATAAATCAAGCCACCAATAATACGAAACAATATGTCATCATAACCACTATCATGAAAGTTATGTCTCGCTCTTGATAATAATTTTTTTTTGTAATAAAATAAATCATAACTCCAGCCACCATTATCACTAACCAATATGTCATGATAACCACAATTGTTGAAGTTGAATGGAAGTAGCTATTTCTTGAAATCTAGGTGAAAAGGCATCAAGACAAAAGACAACAGTTGAAATGACAACATTGTAGTGCAGACTACTGTAAGTTACAATCACTTTGAGTCAAAAGACATCAGTTCAGAAAGTCAACTCTTTAGTATGAATATTTTAATTGAACTTGTACCAATTAAGTAATTTGATTTTGTAAATTTTGTCAATTTGAATAATGAGGTTTTATTGTGTTTATTGTACTATATTTCACAGGAAGAATAAGTAATATTTTTGTTTATCCAAGTAATAAAATGACTAATGCATTTTAATTAAATGAGTAATATTTCAAAACAATTTTTTACAACTAAGATATTTAATATCTGTTCGTGTTTGCTTTAAAATGGTCCCTAGTCATTCAAAATCTCTAAAAAGTATGATTTTTTGATTAAAAGACATTATTGTCTTCAACAGATTTTGTCATCATATCATAGAAATATTTTGTAAATTTGAATGAATAGATGAGTTTTAATTTAATTTTTGCGTTAAGAGTGGATGGATGTTATTTATTTATACCTTTCAATTAAAAATCATACTTCTTTAGCGTCTACGTATAACTCAATTAACTGAATGAGTGAGGTTTCGATCGACTTATAAATGTTTAATTAATTTGATTCTTAGTTCTTTCCAATTTTCCTTTTGATTAATTAATTTTTTCCAATTTATTGATTCTATCGTGAATTCCTTCAATCCTTTAAAAGGTGCTCAAAGGCTGCTTGATCTTCATTCTCATCAACAAAATATGACGGCAACAGGGTATAATGGGTGTCAACATTTTTTCGTTCTTTGAATTGTTAAGAATCTTGAATATTCAAACGACGGATAAATAAATCATTTTAAAGTGTTTTGTAAATTTTCAAATTAAATGTAATTAATTTTATTTTAGAATCTGAAATTGGTTTATCTTTTGTTAGACCTTTTTAACGTACCATTTCATTATGATTCAGTTTCACAATCTGCAATATATATCTATTTTGAAAAAAAATTAATGAATGAAAGGTTCTAATTTAATTTTTGCGAAAATATCTGAAAATACGTTGTTTGATTATACCTTCTGTTTATAGACTATTCTCTTTCAGAGCCTATGCATGATTCAATTGAGTAAATGAGTTTAGTTTTGCAATCAACTTTGAAAAAAAGAAAGAACCAATTCATTAAATGTTTAAAATTTGAGTCTTTTTTTTCCTCAAAATTGATCGTGAAACTTAACTCATTCATTATATCAAGTCATGCATAGGCTTTAAAAAAAGAATTATTTTCAAATAAGGTATAAGCGAACAATATGCTCAGACATTAATGCAAAAATGAAATTAAAAACTTTTTATTCATTCTACGATTTCATGACAGCAATTAATCTTGAGAATTATACATTTTAGAGACTTTTTTCTATCACTTCAAAGTAAAAATCAACAGATATTATTTACTCTAGTTGTAAATATCCTAAAATATAACTTTTAAATGTCAAAGTATTACTTATTTTATTATTCAATTTTGAAAAAATAATTCTCACTTATTCTTCCTGTGACAAATGGTAAGAGACCTCAGCGGACATGTAATTGTCGTGATATTACGTCGATTGGACATATTTCATAAGTGGATCCGCCAAAAAATTTAATCCATGCACAAAATTTCATTGAAATCCATTTAGTACTTCTGTATGAATCGTGTGGGAAGACAGACGGAAAGCTTGGAAGAAGCAAATGAATATATAAATTAGAAAACTATCCATTAAATTTGTCTATTCTTTGTGATTCCCCCAGCTCCTTACTGTAATATTAAATCTCCCCCCCTCTCTGTCTCAAGGTCATAATGAAATTCTATCTCAGCCAAGGGGCGATAATTTCATAGTTCGTTTCACCAACCTATTGCAAGTGCTGTGAGTTCGATCCTCATTCGATATTCCTCACTTATGATTTTGGGTCCGATTAAGCTACATTCAGTGAACAAATACATGACCCTGACCCACACGTCCCTCTGTCGATGTGTGAAAGCAACCACGCCCGTGCGAAAAATAAACAATTCTTTCGGGCATGCGCAGTGCGTCCCTCGTCTGACTGCTATAAATACAGATCCTGGTCAAATGACCCTCGTCCTATCAGGGAAATCTGGGAGAAGTGAGTGACTTGTCACCCCTATATCTATCTAACAAATCGCAAACGGACTGAGTAAGTAGTAAATGCGATATTAGTAGGGAAAACTGGAACTATAGCTAGTGTAACGGAACCCGGCAGTACGTTCTTTCCTACTTGAAAATATTGGGGAATTGAACTATCATTGTGGTAGTCGGTGAATGACTGGATTTCATGAAAGAGTCATCATATGTCCCGGTCGCACGAAAGACTAAAGCTATAGTTCACTGTAGTCAAATTTTTACCAACCCGTTTATTGCGCTTGTGTTGGATTACTGTATATTCAAAACTGTCTACCAAAACTGTTTACATTGGTTTTTCCAGTTTTTAAGTTGGTCTGGCTGGTTGGCTACGGGTGTATATATGTATATTTGTATTGCATGTATAAGCAACACCAGTGTAAAAAGAGGGCTGAAAATTTCAAACATTACTCCTAATTATGTCCAGAAGTGGGTAGTCATTTTGCAGTGTTGGTCCCTTCTTAGTTTGTATCTGACGTGCTTGCATTTTTAATAATTCATGTTTTCTTAGTGATCACTGCCGGTGCCGAACAAAAATATGAGAGAAGTAACTTAATTATTGATTAACCCTTTTTCCTTTTTTTATAAAAATTGATCCCCCTTAACACAGCCTACTGGCAAAGGACGTTAGTCACGTGACGGTTTCTGCTGAGTGACTAACCAGACCCGTTCAGTATAGGAGTCTAGGAGGAAGGGGTTTTTTTTTTCACCCTTCACTCCTGCTTTTTTCTTTTTTTTTTTTTCTCTCAACATTTGCTCTTACAATTTTTTTTTTTTTTTTTTTTGAAAAATTCTTATTTAAAACAACATGCTTTTTGGACACATGTAGGGAAGTTGGTCCCGATTGTAACGTTCCACACCGTCGCTCACTCAACGTTGAAAAACGGCGCTCGAATTGAAAGTGATAGGATGATTTAATTAATGAAAGGTGTAAATGCATGATTTATATTGTTATTGCTTTGAATAAATTGAATTGGTTTTATTTGTGCGTTATTTTCATCATCGAGGTTAGTGAGGGTACCCATTTTGGAATAAGGTTTAAAAATAGTAGTTCTTCCAAACAGAGAAAAACGACGGGGTTAGTATCATTTTTATTACCATATGGAAACACTTTCGAACTTCCTTTTTGGAAAATCAAAAATATTTTCAAGACCAATAATAGTTATGAAAGTTAATAATAGACACGAAAGAGTTATACTCATGCATGAAACCCGTCGCTGTGAAATTGTTTTCCGACCTTTCTAAAAGCAATTCCTATTTTTGCAATATGAGTTATAATGAAAAAAATATTCTTAATTTTGTCTTTTTTCACTAAAATGAATACATTGAAGAGCAATAATCTTTTTCATTTAATTGTTAACTTTACTGGATTATCCTGTGTTTTATTTATCTGGCTTCGTATTAAAGCTTGACATTTTGTGAGGCATTAATTTTTGAAAATTCTGGAAACAAATGTAGTAATCGAGTAGGATTTTTGTTCTCAGAATTATCAAAATATTTTCCATAAATAAACAATATTTATACATATCTATAATACATTATTTGTATGACGGGGTTTGAACATTTGGGGGAGGGTAAAAAAAATCCCTCTCTATCATAGAAGATAAACATTCATTCTGTCTGTTCTCCTCTTATCGTGAAAGATAAACTCTCTCTCTCTCTCTCTCTCTCTCTCTCTCTCTCTCTCTCTCTCTCTCCTCGTTACCAAACCACGCCAAAATACGTGTCTATTTAAATTAACTTAGCACCTCGTCAAAAATATATTTTGTGGGTAATCTCCAAAAAATAACTTGCTAAAAACTTGCCTAGGAGTTCGAGTGGTACACCCGGAAAATTTAATGGGTGATTTCTGTAGAAGGCGAGTACATACAGACAGACCTGTCTTTTTGATTTTAGTATTTTAGTAGAGATTTTTAGAAACTGGCATTCACATAAACTGGAAGGAATAATAAGTTCAGCACTAAAAATTCCCAATCATTATCTTATTGTTTAAGATTGTCGCCACCTTTGTTTTTCTTCTTTTGTTTCTGTCACGCCAAAGCAAACATATTAAAAATTCAAATTCTGCTATGACTTGAACGTCCAACCTAGAAGTAAGCAGATGAACAGAGTGTTCATAAGCCAACTTCACACCTTGACTTGGGGTAAAATTAATGTACAAGTTAGCAACCAACCAAGCAAACAGCAGGCGCAGGTCGAATGGCTGCTGCTGATTTCAGCTCTACTTGCTTGTCTGTCTTCACTTTTATTCACATCTAGTACAGATAACTGTGCAAAGCCAAACAAGGAGAAATACGGATCAATGCATTGCAACAATACATAATTTACCCACTCATAATATAATTAATCGAATTTTTTTGACGGGTACTATGCTAGTTTTACCAATATCACTTATGTATAACTCCTTGTATGAATAACTATGGAACTAACATGTTATATATCAGGGTGAATCAATAAATCCAGAGGCTGACACGTACATATTAACTGAAAATGTCACAGTATAATTCGTTCTGTGTATTTGATATTCACCACTGAATTGTGCAATAACAAGGAAGGATATTATGTTAAAAAAAGTTTTGTTGATGAACATAATGAACCCCAATATTATACACAACCCAATTCACATGCTTCTTGAAATTTGACTCGAATCACTAACTATTCAAAATTTTGTAGTGTCCACACTAGAGTCAATACATTCTTTATACAGAGCTATTGCAGCATTGTGGATACAGAAAAAGTTTTATTTTATTCGTTTAGAATAATCATATTCTACATAGTGTGTAGTATATATATTTGAGTTTTAACTCAAGTTACATAAATGTAGAAGCATTTTGACTAATTTTCACTATTTTCCTCCAACGTATTTTTTTAGCTGTTATTATCACAACTACAACTCAGGCTATCACTTCTACGGCAGTAAAGAAACAGTACATATCGGAAACAAAGCGTATGCTTTCTGCAAGACTCAAACTTATGTCCATCTCACCAGAGGGGAACCTAGTTTATGCCTAAATGCTATGACGACTACGTAACGAAAGCTTAATGACTAGCAGAAGTCAAATCTTACCTTATGAAATGCAGCCCACAGTCCAATTATCAACACCATGTTTTGAAGTTTTTGTCTAACAACCAGCAGTATTGTTAAAGCTATTAGAAACTGTCAACCAAAACTGTCAACGTATGTATTTTTCAGTTTCCAAGTTGGGGTAGGCGACTGGTTTTGCATGTATATTTCACGCGTACATACCACACCAATGGAACTAGAGGCCTGAAATTTTGAACGCATACTGTTTATTATGTCTAGAATTGTTTTTCTTAATTTCCCTCTGAATAGATTTTTGATGGGGGTATTTGCAATATAAGTTTATGCTAAATTTAGCCTTTAGTTTATGCCCATTCGCATTCACGCTTGTATGTTAAAATTCTGATTTTTAGCAATCACCGCCCAACAAAAGGTGAGAGAAGTAACTTATCCATGATTACCCCATTTTCCCATTTTTCAATTGATCACCCCTAAAATACTATCAAAAGACATTGGCCACGCGACGGTTTTTAACCAGTAACAAACCAAACCCGTTATTTTTATTGTGAAATGAAGTATAGTAACCCATTGAATTAAATTTGACTATTATTTACTTTTACCTTTATTTGGGGGTTGATTTCAATTAAATGGCAAAGTGCTGATATCATCAGCGTACTTCCGGTTCCAAAGAGTAGCAATTTTTCACAGAAGAAATGACTCTTTTATACATAGGATTGGGCTATATAGGAAAATTATTTCAGTGACGCATTGCTCTGAATGATAAAGCCCCTCCAACAGCCATTTTTACAGAAGTTTGTAAAAATCACTTAAACTCACTTGACCTAGATTGCCAACACCTGTATGTCGCGATTACTTGAAATAATTAATCAACCAGAGCCTAACCTCACCAAGAACCGTGCTGCCCACTGAAACTCCCTCACTTTCAAAGGCGTATTTTAATTATTTTTGCACAGTTCAGTTGACTCGCGATGAAACTATTTTTCGTCTAATGGTCTTCATCAGATGATTTGGTAGATTTTCAATTACAGAGTTGAAGGTTAGTTCAAATTTTAAATTACCGGCCATTGAATATTACTGAATAATTTACGCTTTACCGAAAAAAGTCCAATTGACGATTTTCTGACAAACAGTTGGGTGGGGTGGGGGTTTCTAGTAAAAATAAGAAAAAACTTCAGAACGAAATTCTTAAAGTCTTGAGATTGGCCTGAAATTTTCATTAAAACTCCAACGTTTTGTAAAATCAAATTTAAACAGGACTGGTTAGCGACTCAATTGAAACCATCATGTGACCAACTTCTTTCGGTGGCATGCTGTATGGGGTGATGAATTAAAAGTTTTTCCGAATAATTACTTCTTTCGTCTTTTGTTTCGTCTAGCAAAAAAAAAAAAAAAACGCGCGTGAATACTGATGGACACGAGCCTATTTAGCGTAAACTTATATTTTAAATACCATCCTCACTGAAAAAAAAAAAAAGTACTTAGGCGGGGAATTTTCAAAGAACGAAAAAAAAACTGGGAACCTATAAAAAAATGTATGAATCTCAGACAGACGAAGATCCGTCAGTCAGGCGCGAACTCACTGCCTTCAGATAAGTAAGACATGCCTACATATGCACAAATGCATGTCATCACTCTCACACACATCAATAAACAGTGAGTAACTTCTTACTCACACATGCATACGCTTGCATACACGCATACAACACCGATACGTGGATTTGCAACCATGAACACGCACGCAATTTTACACTATCTTGAAAGACACCCTTACTTTTTTCCATTCATACTGACGAATATTTGACGGAATATAATAATAATTTCATCACGGACCCTTTTCAACACAAACGTAACTTGAAAACCCACACGAGAAGATAAACTATCCTAGTTTTTGTTATTTGAATAAAGAATATATTTTTATTATGTTCACTTCTTTGTCCAATGATTTATTTGAACAGGCTGTAGAATTTTCAAATATAAATGTTAGTGCTCGTAGCTCATACAGGCACCCCACAACATAATAAGTAATTTGGTAATTTTCTAAAAATGCTACAAAAAGCTAGTAGTGAAGAGTATATAAACCAAGTATCCCCTTTAATCATTTTTGTTAGTTCATAGGTGTATAATAGACCTATCCTAAGTTTCGAAAACAATTTGATATGACAGACGAAAAAAACTTGACTTCTATCTTAGTTACCTTTGATTAATGTCTTGTAAATACACTATTTATCTTTGACTACGGTAATGGGAAACAAAACAAAGGAATAGTGATTCCGTTGGGACTTGTCTACCTTGGTCTCATTTTCACAAAGAGACTCAGGAAAGGTCTACATCCATTACCGAGTCTTCTTTGAATAGGAATAGTCATTTGAGAATGGAGAAGGAAACATCAACATATATGAATGGAGAAGATGAAGATTTGTTCTCAACTTCCCCTACAAAATTTACAACACTCCATTATCGAGAGTTATGTTTGTTACTTGATTACGGAAACCTCAAGTGAAGCTTTTATATGATTTATTCGCATAAATATAAATAATTCCTTCTGCTTGTTCACTCGATTCTAAGGTAGAAAATGGCACTCTCGATATGTTTTTGCGCATGGTTTTGACGTATTTCAGTCATAGAAGTTCTTGATTTTTTGATACTGTATTCTGTAGATTATCAATTCGACGATCGTAATGTCAAAAAGAACGTTCGCTTGATCGTTCAATTGACTTCAGCAGGGGAAAAGATAACGAAATGGTATACAACAGAAGCAAGAAGTGAGCCTCAAGAAAGTAGAGATGAAGTCATCATGAACAAAGAGTCGTTAACGAGAGTAGCGCAGAAACAGAAGTATCCTAAGCATCAACTCTTTGGTCTGAACAAACAACCAGCGTTGTATCACAAAATCCAAGAGCCCCTTTCAAGTTATTGACAGATCCGAACCAACCGTGGAATTTTGAATTCCAAGCCCGGATATTTAGAAAACCAAATTTCACAAATGAAAGGTCTTGTCAATCATTATGGTTTGACAAATTCAAGTGGTTGCACCATGACGCTGATTCCGATCCAGCGTTCTGCTTTACCCGTATTAAAGCACTACAAGATGATTTCGTCGTCAAGAGGCGAAGTTGCTTTCACGGAGACAGATTTGGAAAAGGCATTGATAAAAGACTCCACACATGAATCGTCACAGTATCATAGAGAAACTGCAGCAAGATGAGGTGAGATACTTCCAACTGTAAAAGACGTCGTCCAGAGGATTTTTACCCAGCTTAGACTAGAGAGATACAATAGTAGCAGAATTCGGCTCAAAATAGAGGGAGATGTGCAGTATCTATCAAGGCAACTTCTACCTCTGCGAAGAGACTAGAAAGCAACCGGTAAAAGACTTTAATTCCTATCAGTTGTTAAAACTGAGATCTGACGAAGACTCCTCAGTTCTAGAATGGTTGCAGAAAAACATCCAAATTCATAACAGAACATATACACAAGTGAATACTCGACATTATGGCCCGGCGAATACTTCGGGAAATTTTGTGAAATATCAAATATGCCGTGATTTATACAATGATGGCTGATGAAAGTACTGACGTTTCAAACAAGGAGCGGTTGTTTTCTTGCATTCGTTGGGTTGATGATGACATTATTGTCAATGAAGATTTTATTTTCATGATTTTTTTACAAGATACTGGTGCAAATCTAATTGTGTTCATCATTAAGGATGTATTGCCATGATGGGGCTGCAATGATGACGAGAGCACAGGCCTGCGTTCCAACCCAAATTAAAGCATTCAGTGATAAATGCCTTTATATCCACCGTCACGGACATGCTGTAAATATTGTTGCTCGAGATTTGATCAAATCAATTGAGTGTTTAAAGTGGTGCACGAGATATGCAAACTAATTAAGAAATCTCTGAAATGAAAAAATATGAAGCTGGTAGAAATGCAGAAGCAGACAAAAAAAAAAAAAAACGATTTTAAAGGGATCCATGTTCTTTGCCCAACGAGGTGGACCGTTCGTAGCGAAATCCTTGTGTCCGTTGGAAATAATTACGTCGACCTAATGAAATTATGGGACTAGTCTATTGAAAATCTCTGTGGCACTGAAATGAAGGTAAGGATTCGCTGTGTCCATGGAAATATGCCAACATTCGATTTTTTTTTAATGATTGCTTTGAGCGTATTCTTGCTGAAGCAAAATGGTAATCTCAGTAGAAGCCGACAAGAACCTAAGACATCAGCTGCAAAGAGCAATGTCATCATCCAATGAAACACAATTAAAGATCGTAACGATGATGGTCATGATCTGTTATTGGAGTGAGTGTTGAAAAGAAGAGAGGAATCCAATGTTGATGATGCAACATTGCCTTGCAAAAGGAGGCTACTACAAAGACTTGATGACAACAATGTAGAACCCCACCACATCCGGTCAACCCCAAAAGATCATTATTGCCACATCTACTTTCAGGTACTTGATGCAACAAAATATTGCATCAAAGAGAGATTTGACCCAACAGATTTCCGAAAATACATCTTTCTACAGGAGATTTTCCTGGAAGCAATCAAGAACGAACCACGAAAAAACGAGTCAAGAGAATACTACTCTATAGTGATGATATCGACAAATATAGGCTTGTGATACAGCTGCCTCTTTTGTTTCTAACCGCAGATGCTTTTAAATTTGAATTGACGAAATTCACTATGATCTGGTTAAGATGGTTCAGAGACATGTCTATCCAAGAAGGGTTGCAACATCGGAGTTGATTAAAGCTGCAAAGATTCTCCTTGTACTGCCAGCAATCAATGCTGTAAGTGAGAGACCTTTATCTGTCGATGAAACGAGTAAAAATATATTTAGGGTCCACGACAACAGATAGCAAAATGAACCATCTAATGATGCTTCAAGTATATACAGAAAGAGTTGACAATATAAGGTTGATTGACGTTGCAAACGAGTCTGTTGGAAGAATACATAGTGGGAAGCAGATTTTTAGAGAATTTACGAGAAGAGGTTCGAATCAGAAAATAAATGTAGCACTTGAAAGCACGCAAGCATTGGTCATAGAAGAACAATTTAAAGAAGAGAGAAAGTTTTGCTTTTATGGTTGGGTGAATTCCTTTCTAATTTTTTAATTGAAGTGTCACTGCTCGAATGAATTGTACAAAGAAAGTAAGACTACAAGAAATCGGTGTAAATGAATATAAAGAAACTCAGTTATAATTTTTCACTCAATATTATTGAAGAAAGAAAAAGGTTGCAGACGACTTGAAAAATATCGATTTTCGACAGATTTTTAAGCTCTACTTCCAGAAATTCCCCAAGTAGCTTTTTGTTTATGGTAATCTTCAATTAGATATCTGGACATCATCATATATTGTGTACTTTTCACAATTCCCACGATCTACAGGGTGTGGTAAATTTCTTTTTCGCTTTAGCAGCCCCCCTCCGGACTTGAATAAATGTTTAAATTTTCAACCCCTTAGCTTCACTGGTGCGGCTTATACGTGCCACACATGGATAGACAGCCAGCCAAACTCACTTGAAAACTGAAGAAACACATGTTTACTGGTATGTTGACAGTCTCGGTTGACTGTTTCTAATAAGTTTAAACAAAACTTCCAATTTAATAAAGAGTAAAGAATTCACTATCTATAATTTGAAGAAGGATCATTAACATTCAAAGAGATTTTTGGACAAATGAAGCCCTCGCTGTTAACGTGGCTCACACGACATGTCGGTCGATTCATTCTACGACCTGCTTCAAGTGTAATTAGTAATGACTGCAAGAAAAGAGAGTATCCTTTTCGGGTCTCTTCCTCTTGTAGCATAAAGACATTGATTTCAAGGGGTTTTCCTATGATTTTGTGCCGTGTCCAAACATCCAGAGGGTATATACATCAGCCAATCTCATTGTCATTAACATCGAATGGTAATCCGTAGGAACGATGCAAAGGGGGTAACTTCCGCAAAATATCATTAAAAAAAACCCCGGAAATATTGTGCGGACAAATATAAGTGAATAGATAGATGTTTAAATGAAAAAATATCTGTCGAAAATAAAACATAAAAATCCTGGATCCACCGCCAAGTTCAAATAACTCTCCTTTACCCCACTGCCAATCCTTCCATAAAATTTAAGTGGGAATCGTTTTTGATATCGTGAGGACAGGTAGACAAACGGAAACGATTCGGCCTAATACATCTTCGGCTTCGTTGGCAGAGGTAAGTTGCCAATATCAATGAATCGTTATTACACGTAGTAAGTTGAAAAAGATTTTTTGAGGGGAACGAATACTTATTTGGAGATCAGATTCTTTAAAATCTTTATTAAACTCTTTATTTAAAAAAGAATAAGAAAACGATTCATCAATTAAAGTTGACAGCTTGAGTTGCTTATTTTAACCATAAAGCTCTCAGGGAGTGCATACGTTTTCCAACGCTAGTGTAACGAGAGATAATTGTACGTTGATCCGCCTCAAAATGTGATCACTTCCTTTGTAGTCTACCAATCCACTCTTCCACAAAATTTCATAGAAATTTATGGAGATCTTTTGGATGGTGTGGACAGACATCAAATTTTGGCGATATCATGTGGTGTGGACATGTGACTACGACGTAGGGGAAGTAATTGTGCATGGATCCGCCCTAAAATTTAATCACTTTTCACTTAGTCTATTGTTCACCCTTTCCAGAAAATTCCATTGGAATTCATTTTGGAGATATCGTGCGGATAGTTATGGGTGTGTAAATGAATGCGTGAAGGAACAACGGAAAATATCTCTCTTGAGCACTTCCGGAGACATCGTGTGAACAGACAGACAAAAACAATGCGACCTAATTTTGTTGGTGGAGGTAATCAACTATACGTTAGATTGGTCTATTCTCTACAATCCCCTCCTTCTGTCTGTAATCTTCAAAATCTATCTATCTATCTATCTATCTATCTATCTACCTTAACCTTAAAAAAGAGTCAGAGGAGTTGCCAATGCGATATTTAGTTTGCTGACTAATTGCCAGTGTAGTGAGTTCGATCCTCATAGGTTACACAACACTTACGATTTTGTTTCAGCATTTGGAATCCAATATTATTATTCACTATTCATTAGATACTCGCCAAGACAGTTTACTGACTCACAAGTCTCTTATTTACGTATCTGCAATCACCCACGTATGGGACGAGGCACTGCGAAGTATAGACAATTCCTTTGGACATGCGCATACCATTCCATCCCCCTTCACTGCTATAAATACAGATCCTACCTGAACGACTTTGTCTAAACAAGAAAATCTGCCGGAAGCGGGTAACACCACCTCGGGTGCTCGTCGTCTCTAAATCCTTTCCTTATATCGATATTACGTATTACTAGTTAATGAAAAGTGAAATGAACATTTTGAATACGTCGGTTGCATGAGAGATTAGCTATAGTGATTGAGATTCACGTCTGTTAATCAAGTCGGGACACAATAGCAAATAATTTTTTGCCAGTTATTTTTTGTGCTTTTAATTCATTAAACAATTTTCTTGGACTCCGTTAAGTTCTATAGGAATTCTCTTTAGGTTTTACAGGGTTGGGTTCTGTTTACAATTTACACCCCCGGGTGGATTCATGCCCACCTAGGTGTAGCCCCACGTGCTATTCCAAAAAGGAAATTTAATGAATTCACAAAAAAAAAAAAAAAAAAATCGTCATTAAAACATCCAAAAAGCCCATGTAACAATCTTCAAAACTGTGCTTCCGTTCAACGAACGGAAAGTAACGTTCTAGTTTACCATTTCAATTACATTGTAAAAATTGAACCCCACTTGTAAAACGTTTTTTTTTTCTACAAAATAATTAATTCCAGAAAGATTGTGAGGGTCTAATGGATTGAAAGCACACACACACAAAAAAAAACTGTCGAAAAAAGTTTTTCTATTTTTTCGACCATTTCGAAACAGTAGACAATGCTTGACCAGCCGTCACCTCCTTTTCAGAATCGGAGTATTGAGTATTCAGTAATGAATATTAAAAACTATAGGAGTTGGGAAGAGGATTAATTTTCCCCGTCTTGCCTTTTCTCTTTTTAAACCCTTACCTTTCTATTTATTTTTGAAAAAAGCATACTTGAAGCAATATAATTTTTTAGCCCAATGTGTAGAAGAGGATCCCGATTGTAAAGTTTCACACAATCGCTCAATCAACCCTGAAAACTGCACCGAAATGGAACGAAAAGTAATCAGAATTAATGGGAAAAAGTGTATACAAACATATTCTTGTCTGAGTTTTGTTAGACGGAGTGTATTAATCATTATATCTGATATGGTTGAACTATTTTCCCCGCCTGTGTATGAAAAAAATGAACACACATACGAGGGAAATAGTTAGACCATATCAGACATATATCTGTGAAAAAAACAATCTGTCGCGTTTCCTTTTATGGAAAAATACTTTGGAATCAATGGTAGTTAGTCGTGAAATCTGTGAAGTTTGAAATGAAAACCAATGTGATCATCTATTAGGACTTTTATTCTTTGAATTATTGAAAACATTTTCCATAAATTAAAATATATATATATATATTTAACATTTGCATGATGGTGTTCAAAATCAAATTTTGGGGAGAGAAAAAAATCAGAGGTACAAAAAATAGGGAGGGGTAAACAAGTCATTCTCTATTGTAAATGGTTAACATTCATTTCCCTCAATACCCCGCTTCATCGTAAAAAATAAGCATTCTCTCTCTCTCTCTCTCTCTCTCTCTCTCTCTCTCTCTCTCTCTCTCTCTCTCTCGTTAATGATAAGCATGCATTCTCTCTATTCCTCTCCCTGTGGTAAAAAAATAAGCATTCAATCTCTGTCTCTCCCTCTTTATCGTAACCCCCCAACCTCCATTCTCTCCTCTCTCCCTCTTTATCGTAAAAAAAAACCAACAAAACTTTCTTTATCTCCTCTTTCCCCCTTTATCGCAAAATTTAAGCATTCCTTCTCTGTCTCACTCTGTGTATATATATATCTTATCGTAAAAGATAAACATTCTCTCTCTCTCTCTCTCCCTCTCTCTCTCTCATTCCAAAACCCACATCGAAATATTTAGGGGCGCAAGCCTCTTCGTAAACAAATACTTCACTTTCCACGAGCATAAATACGTGTCAGTTTCACGATTTGTAAATCGAGCGCTCGACTAAAGATACTATCATGAGGAGATTTTCAAAAAACTAACTTACTAAAAACCTACCACTGGTACCCACAGAAAATTCAAATCATAATTTATAAGATGTATTGAAAACTTTTTAGCAAAGAAATTTCTGAAGTCACTATTCACATAATCTGAAAGGGAAAAAAAAACTCAACTCTTAAATTCTAAATCAATATATTATCTTATAATATAAAAACTGATGTCATTTTTTTATTTGTTCGTTTGTTTCTATCACGCTGGAGTAAAAAGATGTATAAAATCAATGTAACTACAATGATTCGAATGTTGAACTTGCTGTTAGGCAATCAAGTAGCATATCCATTAGACCAACTTCACGCTGCGTGATGTTGAGTGAAATAATCTTATAGGTTGGCAACAGACCAAGCAAGCAGCAGGCACTGGTTGAATGGCTGCTGGTGATTGCTGCCTGTCTCCGCTTTTATTCACACCCAGAACATGGTATCGTGCAGAGCTAAATGAAAAGAAATAAGGATCAGAGGAACGTGTTGCACAAATTCATAATTTATCCATACATAACATAAATAATCCCATTATTTTTGACGGGCACGATACAAGTTTTACTAATATCACTTATGTGTAAGTCCTAGTAGAGCTTCCGATGGAATTAATGTTATATATTTGGGTAGATCAACGAATCCATAGTCTGGCATGTAGTTAATAACTAACATTTGATATGAAACTTTTACTGTCTGAAGCTCATTGTGTGTATTTGATATTTATCACGGAATTAAGTGCATTAACAGGGAAGGAGATTATGTTGAAAAATATTTGCTTGTTGATTAATATTTTAAACACCAATATTATACACAGCTTGTTATACTTACTTCTTGACATTTTTTCAACTCGTTAACTGTTGACACTTTTGTAGTGTCCACACTAGAGTCAATACATTCTATATGGGGAGTTATTGCAGTATGATGAGTATAGAAGGGGACTGATGGTATGCATCTAGAATAATCATATTTTACAAGGTGGTTATTACCTATAGTTGAGTTCTAGCTTGTTAAGTTGGTTAAATGTAGAAGCATCTTGATGTTTTGACCACTATTTATCTTCATCTGATTTTATGAGTAACTTTTATCTCAACTTCAAGTCGGGTTGTCACTTCTACAACTGGGAACAGTGCCTATCGAAATGTAAGAGTTAGGTGAGACTCAAACACATGTCCTTATCACTAAAGGGAAGCCTGGTTTATGCCCAGCTGCCATGAAGACTCTGCTACGAAAGCTTCATGACCAGCAGAAGTTGAAAATTATCTTCAAAATATACTCTATAGTCTGACGTTTTATTTTCATTATTGTAAGTATTGTATCTCTTTGGAATAACTTTGACTACTACCTACCTTCACCTTAATTTTTTCGGCTGTTTTCGATATGGTAGCAAAGTACTGATGTTATCAGCGAACTTCTGGTTCCAAAGACAAGAGTTTTTACTCAGAGAAAATGTTACTTTTATCTATAGGATTGAGCTATTTTGGAAGAGTGACTCATCGACACCTTCCTCTGAATTAGAAAGCCCTTTCAAGCGCAATTTTTCACAGTAGTCGGTAAAACCCACTTGAATCCTTTTGACCTAGATTATCAACACCTGTCTGGCACGATAGCAAGAACGGGACCTCAATAAGCATGGTGCCAGCTAAAATACCCGTACTGTTAAAAAGGTATCAATTGGGTTTCTTAAACAAAAAGTGGAGAATTATTCTATGCACAATTTAGTTGAGTAATGATAACATTATTTTTCATTGATTGTCTTCATCTGATGATTACTTTATTTTTGGTTGATTTTTAATTTTCTGATTTGAAGATTTGTTTACATTTCAAATTACGTGCCATCAAATAGAGCGTAATAATTGATGTTTTACTGATAAAAGTAAGCATTGACTTCAACAGGCCCGATTCTACGTTATAATTATTATTTTTTAGACAAAAATTTGGGCTTTTTTCTTTCTAATAAAAAGAAGAAAAAACTTTAGAACGAAATTTTTAAATTCCAATTACGTATATAAAATAGGGTGTCGTAGTTCCACCGAAAGTTTTTGAGAGTCGTGGTTTTTCGTCTGAAATTTTTCATTCAAACTCAGATGTGTATTTTCAATGTTTCTTCAAAGAATAACTCAAGTGATTTTCAAGACAACTATCAACTTGTCCACAAGTCAAGATGTTACCGTCTGTAATTAGAAACTGTCAACATAGGTTTCTTCAGTTTTCAAGTTAGCCTAGTTGACTGGCTATGTCTGTATATATGGCGTATACAGGTCGTACCAAGGGAGCTACAGGGCTGAAAATTTAAACATTTACTCCTTATTTTGTCTTTAATTTTTAAAAAATTCACCCATAATATTTACGATGGGGGTATTCTAATTGGAATTTAAGTTTTTGCTAGTGTCTGGCAGCATTCACGCTTGTTTCTTTGAAAATTCAGACTTTTTCAATGATCACTGCCCAAAGGCAAAAAATTAACACAGATCACCCTTTCTTTCAATTCTTTGATTGATCATCTCCGACACGGCATACTGCCAAAAAACATTTGTCATGTGACGGTTTCTTTTGAGTGACCAATCAGGGGTCATCATCATTCGAATAGTTTTTCGGGTAAAAGAACATCTTGTTGTTTACCTTGTTCACACATATCGACCAATTCATTCAACGACCTTTTACCAGGTGTAATATATAATCTGTGTTCCAAACCGAACTATTATTTTTTGCGCTAAATTAATCCCGAAAAACCGCCAAAGTTACAAATTTATGTCAATTTTTTATTGCTAAAAATAGCTAAATTTGTCTAAAAACAGCTATAATACAGCTGAACATTTGCTGAAAATAGCGGTACATTTAGAATTAGCTCTACCAAAAACAAGAAACGTGCTAAATTTAGGGCGAAAAGAGCTAAATAGGCAACACTGCATATAATATCCGTAATTCTCGTTCGCAGTTTTTTCTTTCTTGAATTCATCATAACTTTCCCAACGGCATCAGTCAAAACTTGAATAACTCTCCCTCTCTAGAGAGCAAAATTAAGCTAAATCTGACCAACAATTCGCAAGTCTACTGGGTTCGATCCTCACTGAACGCCTTGCACTTGTGGCCTTGTGCCCGACTAAGCTAAATTTAGAGAATAATAATCCCTTGCCCCAACCCTTAATCAAAGCTCTTGATCTACACATACATATCACTTACTTGCGTGTATGTGACGTGTGTTGGTGCGAATTTTAAGTAAATATCCGCCTTTGTAAAGCGCTAGCCTACACAACACACATGTCTTCCTGATGTGTGGGTGTGAAGCAGCACGTGCGTGCGATCTTGAGTAATTACCACGCCACGGACATGCGCAGTCCGTCAGTCCTCCCTCGACTGCTATACAGATCCTGGTTAAATGTTAGTCAGCTCGTGGAGTGCCCTTATGCTGGCTACGACTCCAGCAATCTCTACCCGGTGACCACGATCCACAATTTTCTCTGTTTCGGCTCCTGTTTACGAGACGTGAAATAATATACTTTGAAGCGACACCATCTACTTAAATGACTTCGTTTAGGAAACAGATAGGTAAAGATACTGGCGTCGTGGTAGTTGACGAATGACTTTGAACTAGAGCTGATGATATATGTTCGTCCATGTGAATTCAATATGAGGCTAGGTATTGTTTACAATACACGGTGCATGACTAGGCCTCACTCCCTTTTTTTGCTTTATGCTGAATAACTGTATATACAGATGTTATACCTTGATTAGTGCGGTTAATTCGTTCCAAAAATTTCCGCACTGTCTTAGACAACGCTGCTCAAATTTGAACGACCGTAGCCACCGAAGGTGGTGAAGTGTTCTATCCTTTTTAATTTTTGGTTCCGTGTTTTAACGTGTTTGTATGTTTCGACGTTCCGTTTTTGTCTACTTGAAAATTGATACCAGTACTCCACTAAACCCCGCCTAAAAATTGTTTATATTTTTTCTGAAGAGAATTTTTTTTTTGTCGGCTTTATTAATAACATCTATATTCTCCAGATTCTAGATGTTTGTTGTTCGTTTTTTTGGGGTTTTTTTTGTTCACTCTATTTGAGATGTTTTCCAGTTGAAAACGCCGGTGATGTCGTGAATGCAATTTATCCATCGATGAAATTTTTTTTTACGACTTCAAATTTTGACGCTACGGTTGTTCAATTATTGACTGTGATGGCGAGTCTTATTCTTATTCAAAGTATTTTCTTTCTCAGCTTATATTTAGTTACGTTAATTTGTACGGCAATTCCTCAACCGTACAACATCAAAGCCTTCGGTACTCAAGGTATTCCTGTCTATTATTCCGTAATTAATATCAAGATACTGCATAGTTGACTCAATGAGCCATTTCTTTCCTCCTCCTCCTCCTCCTTTTTTGAATATCTCTTCACTTGTTTATTGTGGAATAAGTGATGTCCTTACGCTGGTTATGGCTTCAGCTGTCCTTGCTTGAGAACCCCACCTATCACGCTGCCACTTACTCGGTCCGTTTGTGATATGTAAATTTGACATGGAGGCCAAAACTGTCAACATAGGTTTATTGAGTTTTCAAGTTGGTCGGACTCGCTGGCTAGGCTGCACCAATGGAGCAAGAGGGCTGAAAATTGATGCATTTACTCCTTTATGTCTAAAAAAACTAAAAGATGTTTTTTTTTAAAATCCCTTCCCTTACATAGGTTTGTGTAGGGTTCTTCAAGCTTTATTCAAATATTGACTCGGTTAAGATAGAATTCATTGCATCAAAAGGTTCCCACAGATGAAATTAAGTGCGTGCTTACTACTGCTTAGAAGAGATCATGGATGTATTATTCAACTGAGTACCGGGGAGAAAGGCTTGTAAATTAAAGAGAGACAAATCACAGAGGAATAAATTAAGTTTCCTCCTGCAAAAATGCTTCACTATTTATTGATGTACATGAATTTAAAACTTGTGAAATGAGGGAGAAATGATTTTGTGTAATGTGTATTGAATGTAAAGTCTTTTCAAGGTGTAAAGTAAAAGTCTGGAATCAAGGTTCTTAATTTGTAGTTGAGCCATTGTGCTGTTATATACACTTGTTGTTTGTCAAAGAGATTTTGCCAGGCTGTCGTATTATTTCTTGGCTTCCCCTGAATAGATAAGGGATTTTGCTTTCTTAGAATTTTAGGCCTTTTTCTGGGAGTTCTTGCCAGTTATGGTAAAGGGGGATAATTTCCAAGAAAAATGTTTAGCCTTGGCGAATCCTCAGGAGTGTTCTGTTTCCAAATTTAGTTATTGTCTTTTCAGGTAAATAGACAAGTGAGAGAGAAAGAGAGACAGAGAGAGTGCATGTATTTGAAGTATTTTTAACTAAGATATTCAATTTAGTTGAATTTTTATTTTGATAAAATCTTTTTTTTTACATTTTTTTTATTAAATTGGGATCACTACATGGGGTTCTAAGTGTGTTCTGAGGTAATTTTGCAATGTTAGTTTATACTAAACTGATCCCTTAGTTTGTGTCCAGCAGCATTTACGCTTGTTTATTTGAAAATCCAGACTTTTTAATGGTTACTTTATTTTAGCATGTTGTCTTGGGGTGATCAATTGAAAATTTGTAAAGAGGTTGATCAATGAATAAATTAGTCCTCTGGCCTTTTGATAGGCAGTGATCACTAAAAACCTCAAAATTTCAAAAAATGCTGCCAAACACAAACTAAGGGATCAATTAAGCATAAACTTACATTACAAATTGAGCCTCCCTAAAAACTACTTGGTTGGTGATTAAAAAAAACAAAAAAGGTTGGGAGAGGGGACAAAAAATATTTTTTCAAGACATAAGAAATTTTCAGCCCTCTAGTTTCATTGATACAGCCTGAACACATGATATATATATACATAGCCAGCTAGTCAGACCAACCTAGAAACTGAAGAAATCTACCTTACCAGTTTCGGTTGATGGTTTCTAATTCAAATAGAATCATGAACAGAAAAGGTCTCTAAACAATCTTTTAATAGGGAAAGGAATAGGTAATCTATTATTTAAAAGATTTCTAATACTGAATAATTATAATAGCCCTATTCTCTCAGTAACACTAATTCCTGATTTTATACCAGGTTCAAATACACACAGGAATAAAATACAACTATGATTATTGTTTCATTTTTTTCCCCAACATCAAAATTTGCCATCACTATATATATCATCATTAGAATGAAAGAAAGTTTATAGATTTGTTTAATAAATCCTGTGATATTACAGATTGCATAATGGGTAGTATTTATGTTATATACACATTTTTTTGTGTCACCAATGTTGTACCTTTTTAATCCTGATTGATAAATCATTGTATATTTTTGTGTCCTTGTTCTCTGGTTACTTGAACCATAACTTTGTTCACAATATGTCACGCATGGGCGAATTGTGTCTTTCCTGTCATGTTCACAGTGGTTACGATCTCTGGTCCAAAACAAGGCTATTTCACAATGTACCTCACTCAAAAGCAAGACTGGAAGCCCAAGGCAAGACATGGCATTCCGATGAGTGAGAAGTGATTGGAGGGAGGTGATATCAGAGTAAAAGTGAGAGTACCCAAAATTTTAATAATTCTTTTCTACATTCTTAAAAAGTTAAAAATAACAGATCTGGTTAGTCACTCAGTAGAAACAATCACGTGACCAACATCTTTTGGTAGTATGTTATGTCGAGTTGGAGTGGGAAAGTAAACTGAAAATAATGAGAAAGGGTTGGTCATTAAATAAGTTATCTCTCTTGCCTTTCGTTGGGCAGGGATCACTAAAAAAAGTCTTAATTCAAAAAAACAAAACAAGCATGTATGCTGCTGGACACTAACTAATGGATCAATTTAGCATAAACTCAAATTACAAATCGGACCCTTATTTAAAAACCTTCCTTGAGGGAGAATTTTCAAAAAACAAAAAAAGCATACAAGGAGAAGATTTCCAGTCCTATAGCTCCACTGTTACAGACTCTATGTGTGATACATACATGGCCAGTCAGCCAGCCAGATCAACTTAAAAACTAAAGAAACAGTTTCTAATGAAAATATTAACCATTTTCTTGGTGATAAATGTTTAAAATGTCTTTAAATATTTTTCCATGATTAAATTATTCTTAAATTTGTCAATGGTAAAAAATTTAATTATTGTTTTGATGAGAAATATTCATCGCATTTAAAAAACTATTTCATTGGGAGGAAGGACAAGTTCAACCCTAGAATTCTAAATCACTATCTTACATTATAAAAGCTGTTGTCTCTTGTTTTGTTTAGTAGTTTTTATCATGCTAAAGCAAACTATTACTAATTTTGATTAGCTTCTTACCTTCATCCTAACTTTCAGTTGCTTTTTGTCACAACTTTGACTCAGACAGAAATTCTATGGCAACCATTGAACATTGCAATTGGAAAATAAAGAAAAAGTGCATACTGAGAATCAGACTCACACCCTCTAGCCAGAGGGGGTTTAGTATATGCTTGGCTGTTTTTTGACTGTTCAGCCATTGGGACTTTTATAGTTAAACAGAAGTTGATTTTACACCCTAAGCCAAACTCCTTACATCTGGAAACTCTGCAATGATTGAAACATCCAAGATGGTGGTAGCCAGGCAAATAGCATATTCAGTAAGCCAACTTTATGCTGCTTGATATTGGGTGAAGTTAACTTACAAAATGGCAGCCGACCAAGCAAGCAGCAGGTGCATGTTGAATGGCTGCTGTTGATTTGAGCTCACCTGACTCACTTTTGTTTTACATCCACAACATAGTACTGCGCAAAGCCAATTAAAGGGAAATAAGGATCAGAAGAGCATGTTGTTCTAATCCATAATTCATCCATTCATAAAAAATCCCTTCATTTTTGATGGGTACAATGCTAAAGAAATCAACATGTTATATATTAGGGTAAATCAATAAGTCCATAGCCTGATGCATAACTATTTACTGAATTTTGATCAGAAATATTTAGTGTATAACATTCATCTATGTATATAATATTTTCCACTGGATTAGGTGAATCAACGAGGAATGAGATTATGTTAAAAAAGCTTTGCTTGTTAATTGACATTTCAAGTTCATATATCATACGCAGCTTATCTTATATGCTTTTTAAAATTTGCTGGATTCATTAACTATTAGAATTTTTTTAGTGTCCACACTAGAGTCAATACATTCTACATAGAGAGCTATTGCAGCATTATGGATACAGAAAATATCTATGATATACATGAAGAATAATCTTATCCCACAGAAGTGTTCAGTATATATAGTTTAGTTTCAAGTTGTTTATTCAGATTAATGTAGAAGCATCTTCATGTTTTAACCACTATTTTACCATAATCTAATTTTGAGTAGTTTTCATCACATCATCATCTCGGGCTGTCACTTCTATTGCAGCAAGGAAAGAGTGTGGATTAGGAACAAAGTGTAAACTTTCTGTGAAAGTCATGTCTCGCTCACCAGAGGGTAGCTTAGTTTAAATCCAGTCACTATGACCACTCTGCTACGAAAGCTTCATGACTTGCAAAAGTCGAATCTCATCTTTTAAACCCAGCATTTATTCCAACTAGACTAAATACCTGGCCTAATGAATTGATGCCCAGAAGAAAAGAATTCATGAAATACAGAGGTAGAATAATGGAAATTGGATAGTATTTACTTTATTTTTAAAAGAGAATCACTGAAAGAAAAAACAAAACTAAATACATCAATTTAAATTATATTATCATTACCAATTTTTTCTACCATTTACCTTCATCTTAATTGTTGTTGCTTTTTATCACAACTAAACTCAAGCTGGGTTCCCTTCAGCAGTGAGTAAATGAATTAACATTACAGATCAGAATGAAGAACATGTTCCAAGGGAGAATCAAACTCACAACCCTCTAATCAAAGAGTCCCTAGAGAGGGGGACAATGAGAGAAATTTTCTGATGTTTTGAGAGGGAGAGAAAGTCTCTCTAATCTCACATTGTTTCTCTTAGCTTCTCATCCTCTCAAGAAGCAGTCTAAACATCCCTCCCTCTTTAAATGTTGGTGGAAAAGCCATCAGTTAGTCCAATTTTTTGTACCTAAAGCACAAAAATTGTATCCGTTTCAATATAGATTTTCTATGGTGTATCAATCCCCCCCCCCGAAAACATTGGGAAAGAGATTTCCAAAATATGACTTGATAAGAACCTGTATAGGGCTCACAGAAAACTCTCAGAAATGTTTATGGGGTTTTCAAAGTAGGCTGTCACATACGGACAGACGGAAGGAAAGAAGGAAAGGCATTGGATGAGTTTTGATAAGAATATCAGCACCATGTTAAGTTGTTTTTGTTTCAGAACCAGCTGTATTGTGGAACCAATTATTTTCATTTTTTATTATGAGATGAAGTGGAGTAACCAATTGAATAAATTCTGACCACTATTTATGTTTACCTTAAAATTTGTGTTGTTTTCAATATAGCATCAAATTAAAAAACATTACTCTTTGAAACCAAGAGTATGCTAATGATGTTCATATCAGCATACTTTCAGTTCGAAAGAGTAGTGTTTTATTATATTGAGAATATTATATTTCTATAAATAGGATTGACCTATATGAGAAATTAACTTTGTACCATATTGATCTGAATTATAAAACCATCTAATCACCATTTTTTACTGAAGTCAGTAAAAACCACTTGAACCCTCTTGACCCAGAATCCCAACACTTGAGTAGCATGATTACTTGAAGCAATAAATCAACAAGTATGTAACCTAAGAACCATGCTGCTAGCTGAAATATCTTCACTGTTGAAAGAAGTATTTTTCATTGATTAAACAAAGAGTGGAGAATTGTTTTTTGAAAAGTTTAGTAGAGTAATGATAAAGCTAAATCTTTTCATCAAATTGTCTCTATCTGATGATTCTTTGATTTTTTTTCAGATTTTTTATTACAGAATCAAAGATTTATTTGAATTTTAAAGTACGTGACATCATCTTCCACAAAATGTCATTGAAATACATTGAGAATTTCCAGAGATATTGTGTGGACAAACAAATAGACGGACAGCCAGACAGACACAAGGGAATATATGACTTTTCCAATGTCCTTGGTGGGAGAATATTTGTAATTTTGAAGACTCAGAAATTACCTATAATTTGACCGATGAATCATTGTAAAAGAAATCATCTTCAATCAGCTAATAATACTGATAAAAATACCAAATTAACAATAACTAGTGCTTGTCCATTCAAAAGGTGCAAGTTTGGAAGGAGTCTGACTTTATAGTGTGTGCAGCAACCTGCGATAATAGTCAAGTGTTTAATATAATTTGTTTTCAAAAAGTAATTTGATACTGAAGTCTGAAAAGAAGGGGGTTAATTTTGAGAAATCTGTTCACACATTCTAAGTTTTGTTGAATTTCTTTTTAAATTTAAGATAAAGATTAAAGTTGAAGTTGATAAAAAATTTCCGCTAGTCTCTATAAATTGCTGTCTTTAGACCAGAAAAATAAAATAGGGGAGTGGAGGGGAAAAATTAGGGGATATGGAGGAGAACATTTTATCTCTATACCCCCTCTTGATTATAAAATAAACATCCTCTCTCTGTCTCATAAAAATATACATCCTTTATATTTCTTTCCTCTTGTAAAAGGACAAACATTCTCCTTGTCACTCTATCATAAAATGATAAATATTCCCTTTCTTTCACTCTCTTGTAAAATGATATACATTCTCTTTCTTCCGCTTTTTCATAAAACTAAACATTTACTTTCTTTTACTTTCTCATAGAATGATAAACATTTCCTTTTATTCGTTTTTTTGTAGAATGATAAACATTCTTTTTTTTCACTCTCTTGTAAAACAATAATCTCCTTCTTCTAAAACTACATAACATCGAAATAATCACGAAAGCAGATCAATGTTGGATCCATTTCACTTTAAACAGTCACAAAATGTCTTTTCAGTATAGAGTTTTTGTTGTAAATCAAGCAACCCCCAACATATCAAGAACTGCTCACCCAAATGACTTCAAACTTTACACTGCAATATCCAGTGCACAAACCAACTTATCTCGTGAATATCAACTTCTTACTATGGACAGTTGTTGAGTTATCACAGTGAATGCACATACACACGCAAACATACAGAGATTTCTCAAATTGCAGTTGGATACAATTTATTGAAAATTCAAATTGATTATACAGATTATTGATCCAACAGAAATTAATTTTAATTTCAAAAAGTATTTCATTTTTTGAATGATCAAAAAATCACTCTATTTATTGAGTGAAAGCTGCCAGTTCATTGAATCATTAATTACTGTCATGGGAGCTGATGGGGTTGATAAATGAATAAGTTGTTTCTCTGGCCTTTTGTTCAGTAGTGATCACTAAAAATGTCCAAATTTTGAAAAAGAAATCTGCCAAGAGACCAATTTAGCATTAATCTACATTGCAAATTGAACCCCCATTAAAAAAAATATAATGGGAGGAGGGATGAAGTGGAAATTTTTTTTTTTTAGACTTGATAAATATTAAGCCCTCTAGCTTGATACATACATAGCCAGTTAATCAGATCAACTTGGAGACTTTACTGTCCCTCCTGTTTACAGTGGCAACAACCTCTTCTCCAAAACTAGGCTCTCTCATCATGTCACTTTGCACAAAAGCGAATCTTAAAGCTCAAGGCAATACTTGTCACTCCACTGAATGAGAAGCAGTAGGAAGTGATAGTAGTAGTGAGGGTACCAAGTATCTTGATTCTTTTTCATGTTCTTAAGAAATTAACAATGAGGTCTGGTTAGTCACTCAATAGAAACCAGTAGGTGATTAACATCTCTTGGCAGCCTGCTGTGCAATGGATGATCAATTGAAAAATTGGAAAAAGTTACGATCAATGAATAAATAACTTTGTTGGGCTGTGAACACTAAAATGTCTGATTTGAAGAGAAAAAAAATAAGTGTGAATGAAGAATAAACTTACTTTTATAAATTTAATCCCCCAATAAAAACCTATTAAGAGGGGGGGTTCAAAACCAAAAAAAAACCTTCTTACTAGACATAATAAGGAGTAAATGTTCCAATTTTCAGCCCTCTATCTCTATTAATGTGGCCTGTACCTTGAAAAAAAACTGATGAAATGCATGTTGACAGTTTTGGTTAATGGTTCCTAATGAAAATTGTAACAACTTTCTTAGTGATAGATATTTGAAATGTTTCTAATCATTTTTTCCATTGAGATTAGTTCTTTTTATTTAATTCAAAATAAGAAAATTCTAATTATTACTTCAATGAAAAATATGCGAGTTTTAAAAACTGTATTCAAAAGTTTTTTTAGCAGAGAAAATTTAGAAGCTACCATTTACTTAAACTGGAAGGAAAAACACTCAATAATCAAATTCTAAATCATTATTTCATTATAAGAAAGCTGTTGTCCTTATTTTGGTTTGTTGGTTCTTGTCATGCTAAAGCAGATATATAAAATTAATGAAACTTTGCCATGATTCGATCATCCAATCTGGAGATAGTTAAGCAAATAGTGTATCCATTAGGTCAACTTTATGCAGCTTAATATGGTGAGAAATAAATTTAGCAACTGACCAAGTAAGCAGCAGGTGCAAGTTGAATGGCTGCTGCTGATGACATCTTTACTTGCTTGCCTGCCATTGTTTTTGTTTATATCCACTACATAGTGCAGTGCAAAGTCAAATGAAGTGAAATAAGGATCAAAAGAGTGTTTGTACTGATCTATAATTTATTCATACATAACATAAATAATCCCATAATTTTATGATTGCAACTATTTTAGTTCTACCAATATCACTTATCTGTAATTCCTTGTAGGGCTTACTATGGAATTAATGTTATATATAGGGGTAGATCAATTAG
This sequence comes from Thysanoteuthis rhombus, assembly GCA_963457665.1. NCBI lineage: Eukaryota > Metazoa > Mollusca > Cephalopoda > Oegopsida > Thysanoteuthidae > Thysanoteuthis > Thysanoteuthis major. The sequence goes on from OY735223.1 coordinate 2,405,545, forward strand.
TCCATAGCCTGACAGTTATTAACAGAATTTTGAGCTGAAATGCATAATGATTGTTCTATGTATTTGATACTCGCCACTGAATAGAGTGCATTAACAACAAAAGAGATTATGTTGAAAAGAGATTTGCTTCTTAATAAACATTCTAAATTCCAATATTATATACAACTTAGTTCATATGTTCTTTAAAATTTGCTCAGATCATTAACTGTCAAAATGCTTGTAGTGTCCACACTGGAGTCAATACATTCCACACATGGAAGTATCGTGTCATGACAAATACAGAAAAAGATTTATGATAAACACGTAGAATAATCATAATGTACAAGGTCTGTAGTGTATATAACTGAGTTTTAACTTGTTAAAATTGGATAAATATAAAAGTATCTTCATATTTTGACCACTATTTTCCTTCAACTTAATTTTTGTATTGTTTTCATCACTATTTCAACTTGAGCCATTATTTCTACGGCAGTAAGAAAACAGTGTGAATTGGGAACAAAGTGTAAGTTTCAGGTGAGATTCTAACTCATGCCCCTTTCACCAGCGGGAAACCTGGTTATGTTCAGCTGCTGTGATAACTCCACTACGGAAGCTTCATGGCAAGCAAAAGTTAAATGTTACTTCTTAATCCCAGCCTTTACTCCAATTATCAGCATCATGTTTTGCTTTTGTCTCAGAACCAGCTTTATTGTTAAACTAATTTTTTTTTTTTTATTGTTTGATGAAGTATTGTAACCTATTGAATTGATCCAGTCTTACATTGACTATATACCTTCACCTTAATTTTTGGGCTGTTTTCAATATAGTGGCAAATTGCTGTTGTTAACAGTGTACTTCCAGTTCTAAAGAGAAGTATTTTTACTTGGAGAAAACAACACTTATATATTTGAATTTAGGAACTTAAGAAGATCAATTAAGTCATACATTGCTCCAAATTATATAGTCCATATATATACATTATATGAAATTGAGAATTATTTTTTGCACAGTTGAGTAATATTAAAACTATTTTTCATCAAACTGACTTAATCTGTTGAGTACTTTATTTTTGGTAAATTTTTAATAAAAGAGTTGAAGATTTATTCAAATCTTTGAATTACCTGCCATTAGATATAGCGTAATAATTGATGCTTTGTTGATAAAAGTGAGAATTGACTTTAACAAGTCCAATTCAATGTTATAATTGACGATATTTTTGACAAAATTTTAGGTTTTTTTCTTTCTAGTTAGAATAAGAACAAGATTTGGAATGAAAGTTTAAGATTTCAATAATGTTTTCAAAATAGGGTGTCAATTTTCTGTTGAAAATTTTAAGGGTCGAGGTTTTTTCATTTGAAATATCTCATCAAAACTCCTCCTACGTATATTTCAAATGTTCATTCAACAAAAATAAAATTCAAATAGTCTCAAACAAAACTATTAATTTGTTCAAGACTACAGAATCTACTGAGTATAATCCTAAGAAGGAGTCACTAAAATTTGAACAGTTTGTTTTTATGAGTGTGACTTCCTATTATTGTTTATGTCGTTCACATGATGTGCCAGATGATTCATTCTATGGCCTTCTTCAGGTGTAATATCTTTAAGGGAAGAGAGTCTCTTTCTCTGGTAGTTTAAAATAAACAAGTTGATTTTAGGTTGCTTCCTTTTCCTGCAAGTTTGTGCTGCACCCTAAACATTTACTTAATGTATAGGAAGACTTCAAAGCATCGAGAGGGCACATACCTTTACCAATGCAGAAATTCCTGGATCCGCCCCAAAATATAACCAATTCTTTCTAACCCCAGGACCTACACTCCCATAAAATTCTAATAAAAACTTTCAGGGATATTGTGTAGATATATAGCTACGATGCTGGGGATAAAGATTCACATCCTTGCTCACTCAATGTTAAAAACAGTGAATAAATAAAAACAATTTAATGAAAGCAACAACGTTATATTTTATGTATTCAATTTCTCTTTCATCATTTCTCTTATTTCTTTTTATTCAAGCGCATCAAGTGGGCGAGGGTGTGAAACAACACAATTTTACAATTGGGATTATTTTCTCTACATTGTACCTAAACCTGTTCACAAAAAAAGGCAGAAGTATTTTATTTCTAAATAATTAATCACATTACTCTCATTGTACAAGCTGGCAATTCATCGAACCGTTGAATATCACATTAGACAAGTTCTGACAGGTTTTGAGGCATTGTCATCTAATCAAAATGAGACTGACCATTTTAATATGTGTCAAAGTTTAAAAAAAACGACTTATTAATCAAAGTTTACTGTTTGAGTTGCTCATTTTTTTTTAAATCTTATATATATATATATATATATATATATATATATATATAACCCTCATCTCAGCTGCTCCCATATCGCGTGACACATGAATCAATTTCTGTAGCTATTTATGGGTTTTTACAAGGCCAGGGATAGTCTTTGCTATCAACCCACAGCTGGGGAAAGAGAAGTGGATTCATACTTTTCTCAATAGCATCAGACAAAACAAACGACCGTCCTTAGAAAGTCATAAGGTGACGTGTACTATAGAGCGATATTTAGCCGATGATTCACATGTGTAGTGAGTTCGATCTTCACTGAATGCTCCACGCTTGTGGCCTCGTCCCAGGCTGTCCTTACGGTTCCACAGATTACAAGTTTCTCCTCGTCTCTGAGTTCATCAATGCTTTTACAACATATGAATAGATTTGGAGACGACAAGCATCGAAATTGGCGTCACTATTTAGTACTGGGGGGGGGAGTCGGATTTATGCTTTTACCAGGAACAATAGCATCGGTCTCGGTCTGAATTCCGCTCGCCCAATCCATTTTCCCCGCTGTTAACTGATTTCAGACTGAGATAAGGTTAGTAAATATCCACCAATGCAAAACACTATTATTTACGCAACACACATCTATCCCTCGCCTGTGTGATGATGGGGAGAACAGCGCGTAGGTGCGAGGTAATTGCTGCGCCACAGACATGCGCAGCCCGTTCAGAGTCCTTTGACTAATATAAATACAGGAACGTTAACGGAATGCGCCCTCTCTGGCTACAGCTTCATCCGTCTTTGTCTGGGCTTCACATATCACCCGGGTTCGGCTCCGGTTCACTATATGTGCAATAGACATTGAAGCGACACCAAGTGCTTAAATGATTTCGCTTAAATACGGAAATTGAGGGGAAATAAACTAGCGTGATAATTGACGCCTGACAATGAAAGGGACATTGTTTTTACGAGTGGGTTGAACGAATGACTAGCTACATAAGTTTACAGTAGTAGTCAATCATTGCATGACCAACCCTAATCTCCCTCTTATTACGCTCTGTGTCGGCTAAGTGCTCACGTTTTATTCAGTGATAAGAAACCAGCAGTCATTTTTTCTCTCTCGTCTATTGGTTTTTACTCTACTCTTTCCCATTCTTTTCTTTTAAAAATAAATATTTTTGAATGAGGCGTCTTTAAAACAATAAGCATTTTAACTAGAAAAAACGACGGGGGTTAGTATCATTTTTCATCTTGAAAAAAGCGCCATATTTTCCTGAAATAGAATTTTAAATAGAAACTCATCGTGGAAAATTGACAGCAAAATAAATTTCGTAATATATCATGCTAAAATACATATTTGGGTACTACAGAAGCGTGCAGTTTACCGGGATATTTATAGCGTGTGGTCGACCTAGAATATTTACACTGCAGGATGATTTTTGATATATTCTTATATCTAAATTGAACTTAAGTAGGCACAAATATACGGTGGTGGACCCAAATTCGACTAGCTGAAACTCACTATTGATCTTATACAACCTGTAATGTTACCGTTGCGTCAAGGTTATTGTTTTAATTGAATTAAAACTAATAATTCAATCATTTTGTCAACAAAAAAAAAAATTGTGGCAAAATGTCGGGAACGTAGTTCCGATTCTAAATTGTCAAGTTCCTCGCACTTGATTTTAAAAAACGGCGCAGAGATAAAACGAAAAGACAGAAAAACAAAAGTAAATACAAAAATTATATCTTACAAGCCCGAGTGAAGGGTTTTTATAGGAACTATTTCGTCAACAATAACAGTTACCGCTGATCTCAAGCTAACGCGTTTTCGTACCAAAATTCAAATCGTAAACTACGACATCTGCTGCTGATCTCAAGCTAAAAATATTGTATCAAACTATAGTTTTCTATCGCAGTCGTGACGTAGATTGAAAACATTTTTTCAAGCTCATCTGTTATCAAGTCGACCGTAAACGTGAGCAATCACTCGGAATTATACAGGGCGCACCTCTGTGGTCCAGTAACTCCCGTGGTCCGACACTTTTTAAATCTGCCGCCATTAGTTTGTGAATATGCCACCAGGGCGGCGCTGTTAGGAGTGTTAAGGCACCAAACTTTGTTTACAATGCTGCTTCGTGTTTTGATGATATAGTTCTGTTAATTCTATTTATTTAACTGTATTTTTTAGCCCTTCTGGATATCACCCTATAGACCAACAAGTGCAGAAGATGGTGCTAGTACTTAAACGTAAACAGGAAACGTTATCTCTGTTTGAAAATTCGGAGTTACTGAAAATATTTGCGGAACTTCTGTGAAGTGAAGATTTGGTGTGATTACTGCTACGGTGTCGGATATCGTCTACCGTGTATGATTAAAAGGTGCAAATTTTCAATTTTTTTTTTTCGAAAACTAAAAAAAGGTCTCAAAGGTAGATTTTTGTAGTGGCCAGTCAGTGGCAATAACCAGGTTCAAAATTTGACAGATTTAAGAGGTTCTGCAATGTTTTGAATAATTTAAATCAGATTTACTCAAGCACTGTTTTTAATATTGAATGAGCGAGTATGTGGAACTTCACAATCGGGACCACTTTCTCCGTATTTTACGAAAAAAGATGAAAAATATCTGTAAATATGTACGAAGTTTTTATTCGTGATTCAAGTAATTAAATATTGTCATTTTGATATAAAAGTCAAATTTGGTCTGCCTTCGTATACTTTTGCCTAAAAAAATTATTCTAATTATTCACAAGTTTACCTGAGATGTAATATTTAATATTATGTACTTACTTTCGAGTTTTATTTTTTTTATTTTTAATTTTTCGTCTTAGTTACATTAAACTAAATGTATTTTAGCATTTACTTTCGATCTTCATTAATGAAATTCAGGCGAAAAAACACGAAGTTTTATTTAATGTAAATGAGATTAAAGATGTAAATATGGAAAGATTTTTTCACATGAAAATTCATCTGAAAAAGTCAAGTATCAGAAAAATCGAAAGCTATAACTTTTATTTAATGAAAAAACTGAAAATCTACCAAATATTTTACTACTAATCTAACGTAATTACAAAAATTGCTAAAATACTATGAAATACTTAATTACTGGATAGAACTAAAAAGTGGAATGAGTAATAAGAAAAATCAAAGTTATTTTGAGTTTTTTTTTTATTGCATCTGTAACTAAAATGGTTGAGAATTATTATTGGTAAATATTTTATTCAATATGAAGAAACTTTCCACTAAAAAACATTGAAAAGAGAGTAAAAAAACAACTACAAACAATTAGATTCTCAAGGATCTAGATGTCATTAACAAACACATCAAAATAAGGCCCAAAAAATGTCAGAAAAGCTTTTCCAAAAATTAAACAAAATTTTTTTAAAATGGGCTAGTGGAGTACTGATGCCTATTTTCAAGTCTGAAGACAAAACTGTATGGCCAGGTGTGCTGGAACACAAACAAATGCACATACAAAAAAAGGATAGAGCTCTTCACTACCTATGGTTGCTAAAGTTGTTGAATAAAAAGTTGATCAAATATTGATAAAGCTTAAAGGTGGTACATAAATTTCAATGCTTACTTGGAACATCGTGTGTCCATTGCTAGTGGTCTATGCTTATTAATCTCGTCAGGTGAGATCTAGGTAGACCGCGCGGTACTGTAGCTTACAGATACTGCAGTAGACCCCATGCTCTAGTAGCACCTATATTTATAAAGTCTATCTATATGTAAATAATCCTGTCATTCCTAAAGGATGTTATGCTTGTAAATGAATAATTATTATAGCGTTATTCTTTCAGTAACACTCACACTAATTCCAAGCCATCAACAAACACCCTTTTCCTGATCTTATATCAGGTTGAAATGCATTTCCCCTTCATGAAAATCTGCTACAGCAATACATATTAGTAGAGTGAAGGAAAATTTTGATATTTGTTTAATGAATCCTACTTGTGATATCACAGGTTACATAAATAGGTAGTTTCTATGTTGTATGTACGTTTTTCTGTGTTGCCAGTGTTATATCGGCTTAATCCTGACTGGCCAATTATTGAATATATTGGTGTCCTTGTTAAGAATTGCAATTATTTGAACCTCAGCTTAGTTCATAATATGTTGTTCACGGCAACCTACTTCTTTATGGTCACTTCTGTTTTCACTGGTTACAACTTCTGCTCTAAATGAGGCTTCCTCACGATGGGATTTCACAAAAAAGTGAGACTAGGCTCAAGGCCACACTTGGCAGTCTGCTGAATGAAAAGTGGTGAGAGGTGACGTCACAGTAGAAGTGGAACTCCCTAATATTTTAATAGTTCCTTTCTATATTCTTGAAATGTCTATAATAACAGGTCCGAATTGTCATTTGGTAGAAACCATCAAGTGTGCAACTTCTTTTGGCAGCATGCCATGATGGTGGAGTCTGATCAAAGTTACTTCTCTTGTGTTTTGTTAAGCACTGATCACTAAAAAGATCTAAAATTTCAAAAAATAAGCATTTGAGTTGCTGAACACAAACTAATTTAGCTTAGACTTACATTGCGAATTGACCCTACCCAACCTAAAACCTATTCAAAAAGAGATTTTCAAGAAACAAAAAATATCTTTTATTAACTTAATGAGGAGTAAACGTTAAAATTTTCAGCCCTCTAGCTCCATCTGTGTGATCTGTGTATACTATATACATGCATAGTCACTGAAGCAGACCACCTTGAAAACTCAAGAAACCTATTTGCAGAAAGTGGAAGGAAAAACAAACTCAGCAATAGAATTTTAAATCATTATCTCACTATATAAATACCGTTTGTTTGGTTTGTTGGTAGGTTTCTGTCATGCTAAAGCGAACACTTTTATAAAATTGATAAAAGCCTGCAATGATGTGAACATCTAGCCTGCTTTGCAGGCAAGTAGCTTATTCATTAGGCCAACTTTTGTAATAAATTAACAAGTTAGCAACTGACCAAGCAAGCAGCTGGCACAGGTTAAATGGCTGTTGTTGATTACAGTTTCACTTGCTTTTGTATATATTCAGTACATAGTATGAAGTGAAAGGAGGATCAGATAAGTGTTGTGCCAATACATAATTTATTGATACATGACATTAATAATCCCATCTTTTTTATTGGTACCATGTTAGTTTTAGCAATATCACTTAGGTATAATTTCATGTAGGGCTTACTATAGAATTAGCATGTTATATATTAGGATAGATCTATAAGTCCATAGCCTGACATGTTATTAGCTAAATTTTGATCTGAAATTTTCGTTGTATAATGTTAATTCTTTGTATTTGATATCCATATTTGAACCAGGTAGATTGATAAGGAAGGAGATTATGTTCAAAAAAGGACTCAAAAGTCCTTTATTATATACAACTCAGTTTATATGCTTCTTGAAATTTGCCCAACTTATAACCTATTGAGATTTTTGTAGTGTCCACACTAGAGTCAATACAATCTAGATACTGAGCTATTGCAGCATGATGAGTACAAACAAAATTCCTGCTATACATGTAGAATAAGCATATTCTACACGGTGTGTTGTGTATATTGTTGAGTTTTAACTTGTTAAATTAAATAAATCTCCATGTTTTGAATACTCTTTATATTCATTTCAATGTCAGTGAGACTCAAACTTACATCCCTCTCATCAGAGGAAAACCTGGTTTACATCCAGTTGCTATATCCACTCCACTGCTGAAGATTCATGACAAGCAGGAGTTAAATATTACCTTTGAAACCCACACTTTACTCTATAAATATCACCGCCATGTTTTGATGTTTCTGTCTTAGAATTAGTAGCATTATCAAAGCAATTATTTTTTTATTTCTTCTTATAAAATTGTGTATTATAAACTGTTTGATCAATTTTTAATACTATTCACCTTCCTCTCTCAATTTTTCAAAAATCCAATAGCTTATAACACTTTATGCAATAATCATAATGTTCGTTGTTTTTATTACATTTTGACCTATACTCTTCTCCTCATGAGTATATTAGATCCAGTTACCTTGAGAAAGTCTTCAACTAAACTCAGGAGGTATATATTGTTTTCATCCCTTTATTTCTTATATCTAAAATACTTCTTTGGGATTAGGACTCACAATCCCCTTGGTCTTCCAATCTGTCCTTTTAATTCAGAACCGGCCTGAGGCATAAGCAAAATAAGTGGTTGCATAGTGCCCCGTGGCTAACAGACGGCTCCTAGGAGTGCTTGAAATGTCATACAAAAGAGCTTGAATATTTTTTTCAAAGGCAGTGGAGGGCCCCAAATAACTTTCTGCTTAGAGCCCCAAAAACGTTTTCGTGTCCTAATTACACCACACTTGTCCCCAACGACCAAAACTGTCAACATAGTTTTCTCCAATTTGTAAGATGGTCTGACTGGCTGGCAGGCAATTTATATTTGCACATATCACGTGTGCCGGCTATACTAATGGAGCTAGAGGGCTGAACATTCACTCATTATGTCTAGGAAACTTTTTCTCTTCTGAGTACTCCCACTCTAGTTTATTAGTGGGGAGGGGGATCAATTTGTAATGTAAGTTTATGCTGAATTGCTCCCTTAGCTTGCGTCTGGCAGCGTTGACGTATTTTTGTTTTTTTTTAATTCAGACTTTTTCCAGTGATCACTACCCTAACAGAAGGCCAGAGAAGTAACAAATCCACTGATCACCCCTTTTTTCAATTATTTGATTGATCACCTTCAATACAACATGCTGCCAGAAGATGTTGGTCACGGGATGGTTTCTATTGAGTGACTAACCAGACCTGTTTTTTTTTATTATATTTATTTTAATATCATTATTTTAAAAACTAAATTAAAAAATATCTTTTCTTAATGTATCCATCATTCATTTCTTGTTGCCTACAGCCAGGGCAGTCAAGAGGGCCATTAAGGGGGGGGGGCTTTAGCTTCTTTATTGTTTAGTATAAAGATCAGTCCCCTCTTTACGAGGAGGATTAACGGGATGCTTTTGGTAAGCACTCAGCAACTGCTTACTTCACCTGGTATTACTAGAAGGTCACCCATCTAGGTACTGACCAGGCTTGACATTACTCAACTTTGATGATTGAACAAAAACCTTAGTATCAAACATGATCTGGCTGGAACTATGTATCATTGAAGCCCTCCAATCAGATCTACAATTAGAAGTGATCAACCTGCAGTCCATTGACACGCGGAAAGACAAGTACAAATAAGGAAAGTTTACTGATTTTTACAAATGCCTTCCAGATGGGGGGATATTCTGTTTTAAAATCTTTTGCCTCACAATTAATTGCAGCATTATGTGGGAAGCCATTTACAAAGATGAAGCATGCTTAATCAGCATATAGGTTGACATTTTTTCAGTGATGTACAAAAAGATAGTTCTGTTTGAATTGATTCATTATTTTCAAAAATTACTTACACTGAAAAACAAGTATTTTTTGTGTTTTCGATCCAATTGCATAAAAAAGCCCAATATTAGATGAAAAATAGAAAAAAAAGGTTTTGAAAGTTACTCACCACCAGACAAACAAGGGGTCTATTTTTCTTATATATTAATTTCTAAATTTACAACCCCTTCAGTCTCCCAATCTGTCCACTAAATTCAGAGCCAACCTGAGGTATAAGCAAATTAAGTGGCTGTATAGTGCCCCATGGCTACCAGTGGCCCCCCAAGATGACTTGAAATGTTCGAGAAAAGAACAGAAAAACTCGAAAAATAATGAGCAATTGAAGAAAGGAGTGTAAAGGATACAGATTTTTCTTTGAAAGTCTATGAAACAAAGATCTGTTACTTTTAACAAAAAGATGTGATTTATTTGGTATATTGATTTTTTATTACGATTAATTCATTGAATAACCATAGCCATTAAAGATGGTAAAAGTTCCATCTTTTTTTATATAGGCATGTGTTTGTTTGTGTGCTCCAAGAGCTCTTGGCTGTACTGTTTTATCTTCAGACCTGGAAATTGGCATCAGTACTCCAATAGGCCCCTTCTAAAAACGTTTTTTGATTTTTGGTAAGAAAAACTTTTTTTTTTTCCATTTTTGGGGCCTTATTCTGACAGGTTTAATAATAACATCTAGATTCTCCTGAATCTAGATATTTCAAGATGTTTTTTACTCTGTTTCAGATGTTATCATAAGGAAAACACCTGTGATGTCATGAGCAGAATTTATTCTGACCATCTTTATTTTTCTATGGAATATTTTTTCATGACTTCATATTATGACTCTATGATTGTTTAATTATTGACTGTGATGGTGAATTGATTTTCATTTTATGGTGGAAGAAAACTATCAGAAACTATCAACATAGGCTTCTTCAGTTTTCAAGTTGGTCTTGCTGGCTATGTGTGTATCATATGTACAAGCCACACCAATGAAGCTAAAGGGCTGAAATTTTAAACATTTACTCTTTATAATGTCTAAAAAAAACTTTTCTTTTGTTTTTTGAAGATTCTCCACCAAATAAGTTTTCAGTGGGGAGGGTTCAATTCGCATTGTTAGTTTATGCTAAATACATCCCTTAATTTGTGTCTGGGCGTATTCATGCTTGTTTTTTTGAAAATTCAGACTTATTTAGTGAGAAGTTACTAATTCATCGATCAAGCTTCTTTCAAACTTTTTAAATGATCACCCCCAATAAGGCCTGCTGCCAACAGATATTTGTTATGTAACAGTTTCTAATGAGTGACTTGATCAACCTGTTTTTCTATTAAATAAAAAATTTTCCCTATTCTGGAAGACAAAAATTATGATGGGATGCCCCATGAGACATTAATCTGAGATCAGATGGAAAACATGGAATCAGCAAATCAATTTTTCGACACATCTTTCCTATTCAGACAAGTGATTCAAGCTAATTTTTGTATGGAATTCATACTATGATGACTACAGTTGTGAAAGCCGGGAAAATCCAATTTACTTCATTTTTTATGACATATACATCTCAGTAAATTTCTAAAATAGATCTATGAGACACACACACACACATATATATATATATATATATATATTATTATGATTAACGCTCCATTCTCCAGGGTTGAGCACTCTTCAAGGAGGACAACTCCTCCATTATAAGCTATATAGCAATTCTCTTCCAACTCTGGAATGGAGCACTCTGGTGGATGGGGAATTGCGCATAAGTAAATATATCACTTAAATTCTGTCCTACTGACCGTCCAGTTCTGTGTAGGGCAGGGGCAAAATGCCAGCCTCTTGGTCTGAAGCGAAGGTTTCGATCCTACCTCATGGTACTGGATGGGATATTGGATAGTCTAGTGTCACACTGAAGAGTTGTAATACAACAAAACAGCTGTCTGTGGATGATACAATTATCAATTATATACATATATATATATATCTAAAAGAAATCAACAGGACATATATATATATATATATATATATATATATATATATATACCAGCCATCAAAGAAACCTCAGAATATATGCCCTAGAAGTCAAGGAACTATTAAGATATGCAATCTATTCATTCATGTTTATTAAATAAAAATGCCTCTATAGGCATCTCTGTAAACAATTCACATTATAAGTACGTATTGTACATCAAAATATACATTATTTCAAGTTAAAAAAATCATCATTTTATCAATACAGAAACAACATTTTACCAGAAACATTTTATCTATTTATTTTTCCTAAATTCCTCCATATATTTCAGCTGATAACTCCCCGAACTGCCTAATTAATTTGGTTCTTTAACCCAAATGATCTAAACTCATCCAAGTTATTCTTAAAATTATTTATACTTGTCAAATTTATTTTTTTTACATATGATGGTAAACTATTTCAATATTTCAAATTCTTTGGGAGCAAAAATCGATTTGTGTTTGCGACTTTGTTTTTGCAATAGACTTAGCAAATAAATTTCCTATCATATCTTACTTATCTAACGTTGGAATTTCATCATTTGTAAAGCCATTTATTATCTTGAAAGTTCAAATTAAGTCTTCTATTGCATATATATATATATATATATATATATATATATATACATACATATATATATATATGTGCACATACATGTGTGTATGTGTATGTGAGTGTGTACTTTTGGATAAAATCTTCTATAAGGATCACCATGAAGATCAAGGTAATTACGAAACTTTGGGAAATCAAAATAAAACAATTTTCAAATTCCAAATAGGAAAAACATCAAATCTGGCCACATCCTCTTTTCACACTGATAGATAATCAAATAAGTTCCAACTTTTCAACTTGAATCAAATGAAACCAAATATCAACAAAAAGATTAGGAATGCTCACTCACTTTTTTGCAGAACTTTTATAAAATCATTGATACTCAATTTTGAAAATGTATTTAGAAGTTGTTGTTCTGAAATTCTTTCTTGTTTTTGGTTGTGAGGAAAAAGAGCGATCTTTAATTATTTAGAAGAAAACAAATTTTTATAAATTACAACACAGAACTGACTGTTTTATTTTTTCAATTCATAGTTTACTGATTTTTGGCAGAAATTCAAGGAACAAACATGGCCACCATTTGTTTATGACATGAAATTTAAAGAAAATTCAAATATAGATAGCAGTAATTTTAGCTATCTGTCAGTGGATTTTCCCATTTGAAAAAGTATTTTTGTCCCCAAAATCTTCCCCCCCTTGATTTTCACTCTTCTGGAAATATTTTGCATTGATCACTTATTGACTTCCATAACTACTTTGAATTACAGAAGACAACAACAAGAAAAATGTCTGGGGTCAAAATTGTTTGTATCATTTTTCTCAATTCACTCTTTATTCTGGAAATACCAATAATGTCTGAATATTGGGAAAAAATTAAAAAGAATTTTGATGATTTTCAAATTATTTCAAGTATTCAAGAAAAATTTTGAACAGAAAATAATGATAATTTCTATAAGCTTGAAATTAAAACAAAATTTGCAATAGAAGAGCAATATTTTATTTTTTCTTTCCAGTTTTTTGTATCAGTCCTGAGTAAACTTTTTTGGCAGAACCCTTGTAACCAATTTAAAAAGAAATCAAGATAGAATTTACTTTTCCATGGTCTTATCTTCCATCTGTGTAAAGATCATGGCTGTCCCGTATTTTTTTTTGAGAAAAATTTTTTTTTTCAGCTAAAAAATCTAGGTGCGTATTATCTGTAGAAACACAATTCCAGGACATTTTTTGAGCACTGTTTGTTGGGTGTAGAAGGTCTATTTGACAGTCACCATTACCATATTGATGAGCGAACATCAATGATATAGAAAACTAGGTTTGTGGTAATAACCAGGAACCGAACATACACCAAAGGGATCACTTGCAAAATCACAGATGAAAAAAATATTCATTGCATAGAGAACTGCATCATATTCATTGCTTTTAGATGGAGTGCTGTTGTCATGATTTTGATTTAATGAAACAATATTTTAAATACCAAGAGCACAATAAATTTATCAAAAATAATTTATTTTAATACAAAACAATATTTCCATCATATTCCTTGCCATGAGACAGTGTAGTGTCTTTTGATTTTTGATTAAACAAATATTTCATGTACTAAATTCACAATACTTTAACCAAAAATCTTCAAAGCAAACAATGAATTATTTTAATGCAAAACAATGTATCAATTGACAATACTTTGATGTCGAATTTAAAACAAAATTCCGTCATTCATATTTAAGGAAACAAAATGCCGTCATTTTCATGTGTCTCAGTTTTCTTTTCAATTTAGATTTCAAATTTTTTTATCTTTAATCCATTTGCATTTTTCCAATTGATTTAAACTTTTTTGAAAAGTTTTCCTCAAATTTAAAAAAATAAATGTCATGATTTCTAAACATAGCTGTTACGTGATTAAATTTTTGAGATTTACGACTACTACATTTCCATTTCTGTTAGTATGGAATAAATATGCTCACACATTTATAACTTGTGTACGTTTGAGGATGAAAAACATTTTTACTTAATGAGGCTTAAATAAGGATTCACATTTTCCGACTCATGGCAAACATCAAATCAAAGAGGTGGGTATGGAATATACACAGGATAATGCATTTTTTTTTAAATTGAAGCTTTATCAGGGGTGTGGATTATCTTTGGTAGCATATTATACATGGTGAATTATGGTAATTGGAATAATCACATGAAAAACCTTTTTCATGAAAATTGGAATGGAAACGTCTTTAAAAAATTTGCTGCTTTATACATAAGTATTCACACATGTATAATCTTAACTTTTAAACCGCATAATAATGCTTGCAAATCTTAACTGACCAAAGATAAGGGTTGGGGTCTATCTTGTCGCATTTCGAAGTGTACACAAAAGAGTTAATACACAGCATGTGTAATAGTGTGGATTCCAGACTATTGATGAATTTTTTCTTCCTGATTTGCAATCCATTTTGAATGTAAAATCATTAGTTGATTTTACATTATGCATATAAAAGCCTGATTCTCTCAGTAATGTTTTCATTATTTCCTGACCAATAACAATCTTTTTGTTTCTGATTTCCAGTACTTTTCTTTAGTAAAATAATTAGCATTAAAATATATATACGTGGTTACTAACCCATTCCCCTACCACACTTACTAGAATTTGCACTGTCTCTATTTATAAAATGACAGAATGAAAATATTGATGTCTTTATTTGATTAATGCTAACCATTGAGAAAAAAAATGTGGGGAATGTATTTACTCTATTGTGTACACTACAGAAATCCAAATGTGTTAATGTTAGTATCACATATTTCCTTTATTTCATTTTGTGATACTAAACTCACCTTAATAACATACTTCTAGCATATTCATATTCTGTATTGTTAATTTTCATTCCTTTGATGGTACCAAAAATTCAGGAAACCTTTTTCTTCAACTTTTCATTCTTCTGTATATTAGAATAGAGTGCACAATAAAACCTGCCAATTTTTAATTTCTTCTGACATTTACTAATTAGGATTCCTGTAGTGTACACAATAGAGTCAATACATTCCTCATATTTTTCTTCATATAGTTGTACACTAGAAGTGCGTTTTCTGGGCATGCAAGTTATGCTCTGCATGGCCATTTGCAATTATTTCATTCATTTGTTTCTAGTAAAATGAAAAATAATTGATTTCATTGAATAAAGGGTTTGGTTTGAAATTCCCTGGTTACCAAGTATGACAGGCACCTGAAGAGGGCCAAGAGGGTACAGTAGCCAAAACATTGTGGCGATAACAACCAAGCTAGTTTAAATAAACAAGTGGATAACAGCATAGAAAATATCCAGAGAATTCTGTTCTTACAAAAAAAGAATTGATCCAAGGTAGAAGTACTGATCCGTTGATAAACTAGAAAGTACTTTAAGTGTATTCCTCTGCCAGCATCATTGTCTGAGAAGGTAATTATGCATGGATCCATCTAAAAATATAATCACCTCATTCATGGCCCATTACCCACCCTTCCAAAAAACATTTTTGGAATTCATTCAGAACTTTTGGAGATATGGGAACAGTCATGAGTATACACATATATGTATGTAAAAAAAAACAGAAAAAATATCTCTCAATCCAAAAACATTTCTTGCCTCATTTCCAACATTTATCTAATTCTTCCTTGTCCCATCGCCCATCCTTCCACAAAATTTGATAGAAATTCATTGGGTATTTTTGAAGATGTCTTATGGACAGACGAAAAGACAGATACGGAAAAATACTTATATCTCTCCAACTTAATTGGCAGTGATAAATAATCCTGTCATTTCTGCCTGATACGATTATAATTTATGAATAGCATGAAAAATAATCATGATTATAACTATGGCCTCCCCCTTGGATGAGATAGTTTTGTATTTTTCACCAGTGCCAGAGGTTTAAGTTCAAGCCCAATAATATGCCAAAATTTTAAATGTTTTTTTTTTCAGCCAGGTAGGTTCTTCCACTTGTTTGATTGGTGTAGTGATATTTCTTTGTTTGGTTTTGTGATATTTTAATCCAAGTACTAACTTAGTGAATACCATTGAATCATGCGTTGACTCTATTGTGTACACTGTAAAAATTTCAGCACTATGATAATATGTGGGTCGAGATGTAATATGTGTAAAAGACTCAGAGTTATTCCCCTTTATCTTTTATCATCAATTTTTAATAATATCTTATCATTTTTTATAATTTTAATGATATTTTATATGACCATATTGGGAACAAGCACTCCAGAATTTATTGAATTGCAAAAAACAAATGCATGTTGGCTCTTCATTGGAATATATCACAAGTCTTACCAATATAAACAAATACGATTTGTTTGATTCATTTTAAATTTCAATTTATTTTCATCATTGAATGAATAATTATGACACAATATTTTTACTATCAATTTTGACTAGTTTTTAACTTCATCTTAATTTTCAGAACTTTGACTTGGATTGTTATTCTAAAACAATTTCTGATAGTGTTGTTTACTCATTTATTTCATTGTAAGAAATCTTCGTAAATTGAATCGTATTTTTATCATCAATTTTGACCAGTTTTTACTTTCATCTTAATTTTCATGGCAATGAATAAACAGTGCAATCAGTAATAAATAAACGTAGAATTATGGTCCAAGTCAAAATTGTGATAAGAAGCAACTAAAAATCAAGATGGAGGTGAAAACTAGTCAAAATTAATGATGAAAATATTGTTACAATACTCTAGGTGATGTCACCTAATGAAGAGTCAAAATGCTTTCAATTGATCAATTCTAGGGTGTCTGTCACTTATATGGTCCATTTACCCTCTATCTGAAAATGATTCGGAATTCAGCAATTGTTTAAGAACTTCTGATGTTTAGATTTATGTTCTATTTCACAGTTTGAATGCAACTATAATTTTTTCTTTTTTTTGTTAAAGATGAAATTGATTTCCTTTCTTGACATTTTTATGATGGTTTTTTAAATAACTTGCAAAAAAATCGATGAAGGCAAAATCATAATAGATAAGATTTTCAAACTGTAAAATATTTTTTAAAGTGATGATAAAAGATATACGGGAATAATTTTAGTCTTTTACGCATTACATCTTGACTGCTGTATTATCATAATACCAAAATGTCAGAATTATAATGATGGATGACTTAATAAAGATGAACAGGCTTTCTTGTAAAATCTGTTTGAATGCACATGAGGATGAGTTAGAAGTAAAAAGTTTAATAATTCAAAAAAATACATTTTTAAAAAAGATTAATTTTCAAAAGTAAAATGTAATTTTAAAACTTAGATCAGTCATTTAAAAAAACTCAATCTTTTTCAAAATACGAACATGAATGCTACCAGACACAAACTAATAGACGAATTAGCATAAACTTGAAATACAATTTGAACCCCCAATTAAATATTCATTGGGAGGAGGGACTTTAAAAAAAACTTTTTTTTCCTGACGATGAATAGCAAATGTTTAAATTGCTGAAACTGTGACCTTTATTACGTAACTTAGTCTGACACAAGGCCATGTGCATAGGGCATTCAGTGACGATGTAAGAGGCTTATCCAGGAAAATATCCAGCCATTTTGAGAACTGGTTGCATGGGCTTGATATAATTTGGCAACTGACCAGCTGTGTTCGCCGGCATTCTCACAGGCTTATTCTAAACAGAAACCTGATTCCAATTCCCTCATTGACCTGGGTGTGTTTTGGACAGTTTCGGGCCATCTGGAGCTATTTTGGGCATTATTTTGGCCATTTTTGACTATAAGAAAAAATACAAAAAAGTAGAACTCGAAAAAATTTCCCAACCCTATAAAAACAGTGGGGAAATCAAATTTCTGGCTAACACCATAATCAGAAGGGACCTTACTGCATATACATACACAGACACTCTCTTGTAGGGTTATTCAGTTGGCAGTGAAATGCCATTGGGTGAGTTTGTGTACTGTTTGACTTACATTCACAAGGACTGAGCAATTCATTCTTAACGTCTCGTGCAAGGATTTTTGGCAAAACATTGCATTGCCCAGGTCAACCCTCTCTTTCTTTCCAGACAGATGGCTGATAGAGTATCTATTGACAGTAAAGTCCTTTCTGATTGGTTGTCAAGTAACATCAATGTGGTTCTCAGGATATCCAAAATGGCTGAACACTTTCCAGACAGACGTCTTGACAATATATTCATACACTCTATTATCTTCAATTTACATTTAAGCCTTAAAAGTCAGATGAATGCTTTCCTTAACTAATAAAGCAAATACAAGCTATGCTAAGAAAAAAGATGTTCATTGGATTGAGCAGCTCATGAGTGGCTAAATACATGTACCCCAGGGCAGAATGTTTTTTCCTTTGCTAGCGGGCAATTCTTATGAAGCCTCTTTCCTGCATTCTTGCAAGGATGAATTTATCTGACATTAGTAGAAATGTGGTTAGGGTAGTAAGTACACAGTGATTAACAGAGTTGCCCCAGCTGAAATAAGAGTGCAATAAAGGTCTAATTTGCTTGTAACAGGATACACTGTAAATAGTGTCCACACCAGAGTTAATACATTCCATATTCTGAACAAATTCATTGATTTTTTTTTTCTTTCAACATTTGATATTTTTTCTATTTGGGTAAAAGATTATATCATCTCTATGATGTCTTGCAGCTTATTTTTATTTGCTGCTAGAATTTGCTACTTTGACCCTGTCTAATTATAAAAACTACTTTCGTCATTTGACTTCAAGTGAAGTGAAGTTGTTGCTATAAATCCCCTTTGAAATTTAACCTCTGGGTACTATTCCATATCAGGGTAGTGATTAAGTGTATGGTCTCCTACTTTAGATAAAATGAACACGTGTCACATTCTGCCATTGTGCGGTGGTTAATAAATCTCAACCATAGTGTGTACCTTCATTTCCTTGGGTTACATAGAAAGAGGGATACAAAGATAAGGTCTGTTACATATCTGGGGATCTGGGTAGCTGCTCTTCCACAGGTACAATCTTTTTGCAGAGTGGCTGGTATAGTTAACTAGTCTTTACAGGTAGATGGGATGCAAGTTCATGTCTCACTGAGAGCTTATCTTTCATTTCCAATTAGGGTTGTTTACTAACAGCCATAGATTGATGGTCTGAGTTGCAAGGAAAAGCAACTAAAATTATGATGAAAGAAATACAATCAAAAATTGATAATGATTGACAAGGCTTCATCCGTGGAAAAATAAAATCAAGGTAATGTGAACACCTAAGAAATAACCTTTCAAAAATACCCTTGTCATATATCCATTGTTAAGTGAATTAAATTTTTTATTCTATATTGATAATTATTTGGTTTCAATTTTTGCTGAGTTTGAATTCTAATTTTTGAACCTAACCAAGGTAAAAGTTGATACATCTGTCTCTTAAGAGACAACTCCCATTGGAGTATGACCAGAAAGTGACAAAGTCCCAGTTTCTGTTGCAAGTGTGATCCTTACAAGTCTCAAGTCTTCTTGTGACCATGACTTTAATCCAAGTTTTTATGATCACCGCCTTGGCAGAATGCAAAACCATTGAAGGGATACCTCCACCCTAATCACACAGCTTAGAATGTCCTAATGAAGAGTTTTCCACATTCTTTGCTCAAACTAGGAACTAAACTTGGGAACTCTTGCGTGTGAGGTAGACATGCTAATCATTCCACGATACGAGTGCACATACTTGACCTGGGACCTTCAACAAATGATTTCGATAAATTTAAGAAAAATTATAAGGAATATCATTCATTTTGTTAATATTGAAACTCTTTTTTTTTGTATAGAGCAAAAATATTTTAAAAAGACAGATCTGGTTAGTCATTCAATAGAAATCGTCACATAACCAACATTTTTTGGCTGTATGCAGTATTGGGGGTGATCAATTTAAAAATTGGAAAAAAGGTGATGAATGAGTTACTTTTCTTGCCTTTTGTTAGGTAATGATCAATAAAAAGTGAGTTTTTTTTAAAAAAGTGTGAATGCTGATGGACACAAACTAAGAGACCGATTTAGCATAATATTTCATTGTAGATTTAACTGCCACAAAAAATTTGGAGAGGGCAAGGGGGAATTTTCAAGAAACAAAATAACTTTTTATCTTGACATAATAATGAATAAATTTTTGAATTCTCAGTCCTCTAGCTCCACATAATCATTTTAAGAAATAGTTAATCCCTACAAAAAAAATTCATGGATATATCTGAATTTCTTTAGGATGAATTTTTTTTTCAGGAAAAAAAAATATATACATATATATGTATATATATATATATATATATATATATATATATATAAATAAAAGAGTGAAATGACAATATCAGAAGGTTTGTTGAAACAAATGATTCTTTATTTTGATGCTTCACCTGTACTAGGCTTTGTCAAGAACTCTTAATGGTACAGGTGAAATGTCGAAATAGAGAAACATTATTTCAACAAGCCTTCAAATATTGTCATTTCACTCGTATCTTGTCAGATTAACTATAATCAATACCAATATAAAAATATATATGTATGCACTGGAAGCAGTAATGTATTTGGTAAAAATATCTACCTGTGTTTCTGTTTGGTAAGAGCAGTTTCTTCACATTCTCATCTTGACAATTTTATCTGAGGTTTTATTCAAAAGGGGCTGAACTCGTTCAAGTGGAAGAGTCTACTGTTTCAAATGATAAGTAGGAGGAAATATTTTATCAGCAAAATTGTTACCCTCAAGCGGAAGATTTCATTGTTACGCATAGAAAAATAGAAAAAAATTCACAGTACTTACTGTTACCATGTAGGTAATTTTTAAAAGTAAAAATGTTGAAATAGGTTCATATTAAAGAATTAGCTAAACTTCGTGGAAGGGTGACCCTCCCCACTTAGGGGTCTAATCCCCCGCGTAGTTAAAAATTACTGATAATTAAGATTAAGTTGATAATTGAGTACAAATAAACGCCGAAGATAATTTTTATTTATACATAAGTATATGATAGAAAGGCGTTCGTCAGAAAAGAATAATTCAAGTTAGTACAGGAAAAGGGTTAAATCTCAATAATGGGCAGTAGTCTGTTCTACCTTAACTCACTACAAACAATCATGGCGTTCGCCTCGGTCAAAGTAGCCACCATTACGCTACCCGCTATAGTTCGTATACCTTAAAAATATTGAGCTGTACTTTCTGTTTAAGTACGGCACGGCATCTACTGCATCCATGGGAGATTTTATCATTGTTCGATTGTGTGATCAAACGTGAATATTATCATATTTTCTTTCTTTCTAGAAAGTAGCATTGGTACCATATTTTTCCAAGTAGTTGAAGATAATGAGCTGCTACTATATCCGCCATTGTTTCTCGTCTGTCTCTCACTTGTTAAATGTTCGGGTAGATCTATTCTCTCGTCTTTTTGTGAATTACTGTTTATAAAAATACAGAATGTTGAAAAAAAAAATCTTATTTTGATTACTCTTCTCTGACTTTCAATCGATTTTTCAATTTTTTTTTTAGTTTCTTTTCAATTTTCTTTGATGTTGGGGGAGGGGAGAGGGGGTTGAAGTCTTCAGTGAAACATGGGGATTGCAAAAAAAAGACAGACGTGCTTCTTTCTGAAAAAAAATTATAATTCCTCCTTTCTTTTTCTCGGTCTTTTCTTTTATTTATGAATTAGTCAATCAATTAACATTTGGAAAATATACCAAAACAAAGATAGGTACAAGAAAGTTGTGTTCTATATATAAATGTTTATTGTTTTAACCATGTAAGTATTAACCTTTTTGCTAGCTTCATTAACTTCAATTTTGATGACGCAATTCTTTCCTTTTTCTTCATTCTGTCATTGTTTTATTAGAATTACCATCAAAGAAAAAATTGCATTCATTTTTTTCTATCAAATGATGTCAAACCCATTCTAATAATAATTGTTAATTATCTGTTTTTCTTTTTGTGATACTTCTTGGTAAATTTCTTTCAAAACGCTGTTGCTGGTCCAAGACTGAAATTGGGTTTGAGTAGCATTTTCATTTTTCCAGGGTGAGAATGTTACTCAAATAAATGAACAAAGATATTTTTATTTATTATAATCATGACCAAGTACAATCATATTTTCACTATATTTACTGTCAGGCACTTTTTATTTTTGCACCATTAGTCTGAATGTTATAGTCTCAACTCAACTTGAAGGAAATCAAGTTCAATCATCAAACTAATTATTTTATTTTTTAAAAGTTTTTCAAAAATTTCAACTTGAACTGCAATTTAAAACTCGTAATTAAAAAGGAAATTAGAATTTATTTTTTCGGTCTGCAATGGTCGCGAAAGTTTTGAGATGCTCTTTTTAATCACAAACGTATTTTGTCTTGACTAGCATTCTCATTTTCGCCATGATGAATGCTAGTCCACCAACGAATCAAGGCCATTCTTTTTTTACCAAATCTCATATTGCAAATCAAATAAGCTACATTTCTTAAAAGGTATCCATTATATGTATATACATATATATATTCGTATTTCACTTACTTATATACCATTATTGTTGAAGTAAATTTACCTTGACTTTCACGATATTTAATTCTGGCTGATGTTTTTATGACACAAAATATTTAAAAAAGTGGTCCCGCCCGTTTGTAATTGGTAAAGTTTCACACACTCGCTCCCTTGATGTTAGAAACGGCGCACACATAAAATAAGAGAATAAATGAAAGGAAAACATGAGTATATGCATGAATTATATCATTGCTTTTGAATAAATTGTTTTTGTTCACCGTTTCTTGTGGGCGATAGTGTGAAACTTGATAATTGGGACTACCTTCCTACATTATCGTCCCAATAATGTCTCAATTTATCTATTAAAATTATTTTCGGCAATCTTTGCAATAACGCATAAGGAGAACGGCCGTTTTTGAATCGGCCATTTTATGGCTTGATTTCATTTTTTCCAGGTAAATCTTGTACAAAGGCTCCAAAAAGTATAAACACTACGTATTGATTAGATATTATCGTTTTTCTTGATCTAAAGGAATTGTTTGTTTTTGTTTTATAATAAATACATATAAATTCATTAATTCAATATACTCTCGTTCAGTTAAATGGGTTTTGGGAACTACGTATACGGTTAAACTTGTTTTTGACCTAGGTATACGGTAATGTCTCCATTTAGAGTAGTGGACATTAAGCTTGCAAAAACCTGGAAATTGATAAGTAGGTATCCCATTTCCACCCTTATTGCACCAATTTTTTAAGAAAAATCTAGCCACTTGTAGCCATTCAAAATTACTGATAAAAAAATGACCGTTTCATACAGTGCAGAAGGTGAAAAATTCTGATTTTTTTTTTATATTGCATAATCCAGAAAAATAAACTGTCCAATTATTACTTTTCTTGCATCAGGATTTTCGCTACAATTCTCTTGAACAGGTTTGGCGTTTGATATGCTATTCAAAAAATGTTGATTCGGTGAAGTAATGACAAATATCATGGCTTGGCTTCGCAGACGAGGATTTTGGAGGGGGTGGACACACCATGAAAAATTAGGATTATTTTCCTTGTCTCTCTCTCTGTACTTTTTTTTTTTTTTGTTAAAACCTAACAGTCGTTTGTAGTGTCTTCTGAATTCAATTTCCTAACCTCGTACGTCAAGCAAATGGGGTACTACTACAAAAATCCGGGGAAAATATTAATCATTCCACTTCGCGCTATATAGACCTAATTTATTTACTCAATGCCGATGGGAAATTGGCCAGAGTTTAGTTGTGATTAAAAGCAAAAATTGAAGATAAATAATAAAATATCTCATCAATTTAATGTCCTGAACATTATCACAGTTGTTTTCAGGGCAGTTATGCTTCTAAATACTGTTGTGCCCTGTGGGCGGTCACTGTCAGTCTCGCTATCCGGGCACAACAAGTAGACACAAATTGAGAACGAAGTTAAAACTCATCAATTATTTTTAACTGCAGGTGTGTTTATTTTACCTAAGGTCGAGAGCAACTTGTTATCTTCAGTTTTAATAGCTGGTATTTCGTCTTCATTTAAATTTTATGAATAAAAATATAAGTTGTAAAAAAAAAAATGTTGATATCGTCAATAAAAAAAGCTCTGAAAAATTATCAGATTTCGTATTTTGTTAGAACTGATTGACGAGTGTCCTCAAAACAGCTGGGATAATTTGGGACGTGAACGAAATCGCTCTTTTTCAATGATTTTGTAGTGAAAGGGTGAAATACTTTTTAAAACTGAAAAACAGACGAATTTCATGTATTTGCCAGTCATTTTAAAAGAATAATTCAGTGTGTTAAGCAAAAGTTTCAAATTAAGTTAGTTTCGTCTCATATAATTAAAATGTCCTTCCTAAAATTACCTTTGGCGTCACTTCAATAGTATTTAATGTCACAAAAGAAAAATACAAGTTGAGGTGACAGACGTAAATATGATTAAATTAGTTTCAAATGAATTGTTAAAAAAACAAAACAGTACTCGTATTTCAAAAATGCTTCCTAAATTGAATAAAAATTGTTACATTCGCTTTTTAATATGGGAAAAAAGTCCCAGATGAATAATCAATAATCTAATTGGTGGAATTGGTTGGGTATACGCAAGGTACGGCGTACACCTACTCTTCAATTTCCAGGATTCTACTAATAGACTCATTACCGTATACCTAGTTCCCCATAACCCATTTCCATCACTAATCATTTTTGATTGAAGTGAAAGGAAAATGCTCTAAAATCGCTTAGTGTTATCAGAATAGCTAATATTAGATCATCTAGCAACATACAGTAATCTGGTCATGTGACCGAACACACTTCCCTTCCCTTGTGCTGTAATGACGTTGTTATTTGTAATGGATGCAATTCTTAAAAATGGCTGTCCTACAGGGCCCGGGAGATTTTACCGTATTATTTTCTTCATTTATCAATTTAAATGTGAGTCTTTGATTTATTTGATTTCGATATTATTTATTAAATATCAGTTTTCTCGGTCAGTGAGAATAATTTCGGGAGAAAAGTTTGCGGCTGGAAGTAAAATTTCGGAAATTTTATTTTTTGATCATATATAATTCTTTATTTTGCATTGCTGTATTTATTTACATTTCTCATAACTGAATGCAAAAAAAAAAAAAAAATGAAATAAAATAGTTCGTCTGAATTTTCTTTCTTATTGGTTGCTTCAATGGTGACTAAAGTTCTGGACAATTTTATCAAGAGAACTAGCTGCTGCTGGTTCGGCTTCTTGCTTTTCCTCTTCCTCCTTCTTTCATGACATACTACTACTTCTATGGCTGAGCAGTAGCGGACGACAGGGCTGCATTACGTCCGTATTTTCGTTGATAATGTCCATATAATATACGAAAATCTCAAGTCTGGAATTGCAGCTTACATTATTTTTCTTCACGGTTGAAGAATACGAAAATATGATGAGGGAGAGAAGGGAAGGGTGATACCTTATCAGCATATAGTACTACGACTGATTTTTCTTGTTCTTCAGTCACGCGCATTTTTTTTTTTTTTTTATTGCTCTTTAGTCATAAATGAAATGTTGCAGGTTTACCCCTTTTTTAGCGCTGGTTCATGCTGTAGCATTTATTTTTCTCTCCCAACATTTAAGGCTATTCATTAGTTTTTTAACCATAATCCAGCCATTGTCACCAATAACGTACATTGACAGCAATGACTGGGAATGTCTTTTTTCTTTTTCTTTTTTTTGTTTGTTTGTTCAGATATGACAAACATTGCAGATAAAAACTATTGATTGGGTTCTTAGTTAAAATTAATCTAGAATGTGTTAATGACAATGTTACTACAATGTGATAATTAGGAAAAGGTGTGAACCTTTCAAACGTTCATCAGTTGGAAAATACTTCTATATAGAGACCAGCATATGGAAAGAAATTTTGAAAGGCTAAGAGTTTCTTCTCAACAGTCTAGTACTTGAAATTATCTGGGTTCCATGTTGAATCATTCATATTTGACATAATCTCCAGCTCTGTTATAATGTTGTGTAGAAGAAAGATTTTTAGAATACATCTAATGTTTGGTTGTTTTTGTATGCAGTAGAGGTCATAATTTTTCTAGGGCATGGGGAATAATTGATTTCAAACATTGTCTCGATCGAAACAAAATAATTCAACCTGAAGCCGCTGTCAGCCAATACTATTTCATCTAATTAATTTTTATGATTACTTTGCCAATGAACTTGGAAGAGGTATATCTATTCATGTTAGTCTATGCAATACCTCCAAAAAGTTCTCGATGAATTTTAATGACATTTTGCTGAATCGTGTGTGATGATTACATTTTGGGGTGGATCCAGGAATTTTTTTTGATGGATATTTTTTTTTTTCTTAAATTGAGACAATGGCCCGAAATATGGAATATTGAAACTTAGTTACCTCCCTTGCATAGGAGGTATATATTATCTGATTTTCATTCAGTTTTCAGCTAGTATATGGCAATTACAGAGGTATGCATTCTCTGAGTGCTTTCCATTTTTCTTGTGAGCGGAAACAAATATACGTTCAATCTCTTGTAATTTAATTCACTGACTGAATCCATACATGCAATAGAGAGTTAGCAATCAAATCTCTGACCCTTATTCACACCTGTCAACTAAGTTGAAAGAGGTGTATATTTTAGGTCCTATCTGTCCTCAAAAGCACTGAATGAATTTCGATGAATCCAAGTATTTTTTCTGATTGAGAAATATTTTACCTTTTTTTCAGTAGGTTGGGGGTTCCAATTACATTTATGTATATGCTCCTGACTATCCACATGATTTCTCAAAGTTCTGTGAAATCCTGTGTT
The DNA here is from genome assembly GCA_963457665.1 of Thysanoteuthis rhombus. Lineage (NCBI taxonomy): Eukaryota > Metazoa > Mollusca > Cephalopoda > Oegopsida > Thysanoteuthidae > Thysanoteuthis > Thysanoteuthis major. The sequence continues at coordinate 2,432,507 of OY735223.1, forward strand.
GTGCTTGACAAAAAGCTAATGAGAATTGATTTCTGAAAGTAATGAATGAATTTTTGTGTATGGGTGAACAATAGGGTAAGAAAGAAGTGGTCAAATTTTGGGCAGATCCAGGATTTTTTTTTCCTGATGGACAGATTTTTTTTACTTTTTAATTGCATAAATGTTTATACATCCGACTATCTACACAATATCTCCAGAAGTGAATTTCAATGACATTTTTTGGAAGAGTAGACAATAGACTGCTGGAGAACTGATTATAATTTTAGAATGGATCCATTCACATTATCTCCCCTTTATTTTTATCCGTAGCTTGACAGCTTGGAATAACTTATGAAAAAAAAAAGTTTTTGACCAATAATGGAATTGAAATCCTCAGAAGATTTTCAAGTTTTGAAATTAAACAATGTTTGCACACTTGTAGAAAAAAAATTGTCACCAAGATTTTGAAGGGAAATAACTTGAGTTTTGAGATGGGATTGGTATTCTTTCTTCTCTTTGCCTGGACTATTATGCGATTTCTATGTAGAGTGGCTGAATAGTTGGAATATGTGTGCGTTCAATCATTGACTGAGGCAGTTTGTATTCACTTTGTTCTAATGGTCTGCAAGATTAGTTTACTAACTCTCTTGTTTTTTTGTTTGTTTTCAAGTTGCACACATTTTTGCTTCTATTTCGCTGCAACCCTTTTCCAATCTAAACACTAAATAAATTAATCGCATCAAATTCATTTATCTCTGTGAAAGCATGTTTTATTAAAAGGATTTTATCACTTAGATCAGTGATTCAAAAACTTTTTCATCTCATAGCTCAGTGTTGTACTGTTCAGTAATGTAACAGTTTGTTTATATTGGCTGTTGTTCTGGATTTTCAGCTGAATTATCTTGTGTGAATCTTGTGAGTTAACTTTTTCTTTTCTGTCAAGGCATAATTATATTTCCCAGTATGAAAGCAAGAAGGGATCTTGTCTTAATTACATATTCATTGGATGCTGTTGAAAGAAAATCATGTTTGATATTTGTAAATAGAAGGATTCTATGCTTGAGGTTCTATAAAGTACTAGTCAACTGTCTGACCTATTGGGGTTATCCTTATAGAGAAAATTAGTGCAATCTGACCTGACCAAAATGAACTCTGATTTTTCAACAAATTTAGCACCTTTTAGTGGTACCTTAATGCAAAACATCTGGCCATAATGCATCGTTTTAGCTTCCTAGAAGTTGCAAACATTAAAGCAATCAAACTTTTAACATCATATAGATATATAAAGCTCAACATGCAAAAGAAAGAAAAAAACTTTTTTTTTTTTTTTAGGTTTATATGATAAGTACACAACTTTTTTAGTATTTGTAGTTTTATCTCATTTTGGTGAGATTTTTGGTAAGATGAAAGTAACTATGTCTATCTCTGTCCGATGTAAAAATATTGATAAATGACTGTCTTAGGCATTTGAAAGACTATTTCTTTATTAGAACTTATTCAATTAAATCCTCTTTCATATGGAAAATTGCAAATAAAAAATGTTTTCAATATTAATAATCCGAAGGATTGTAAAAATGAAATATAGAGACCTAATCTTTTTTTTGATACGCGTATCTAATTGAAAAATCTTTGATTATACAAGTTTTTTTATAAACGTAGTTGAGAAAAAACTTTTTGTAAGTGAATCAAATTGGAATTTCACTCTCACCCTTTTCTGATGTTAGTGTTGTCTTAATTAAAGATGTTTTGGTTTTACTGATATTTTAGAACATTCAGAATTTCCACTGTTATGTTTTTAAATTTTTTTCTTTCTCTCCCCTTACCCTCTTGAGAGAACTTGATTTTTATTGAGCAACAGAAGAAAACTCATCTGTAACATAAGTGTTGGACAGAAGCAACAGTCTCTGGTTTTACACAGCACTCTTCTATATTTGAAATAAATGGGTTGTGGGTGTCTATTTTGTTGTTTTGTTAGGATGTCCATTTCTCTTGTATAGTACAAGATCATCTTTGTGTCTGATGCTGGACACTTGATTGAATCAAGAACAATTCAATCCCCACCCTCTCTCATATATTTATTTTTAATGGTGTGTTGTAAAATCATCTTTATTTATTCTTTTGATGTATTTAAATATATTCTCTCTTTATGTGCTGTAAAATCACCTCCAATTGATCTATTCCGATATATTCCCTCGCTGTCTTTTCTGTTTTAATGTTCTGTAAAATCATCTATAATTTTTTCTAACTTGAAAAAAATGTTGAATATGAATGTTTTTATGATTCATTTGAGAAATTTTTTTACCAGTATTGTTAGTTTTATTTTTGTTATCATTTGAAACCTAATTTGTCAGTCTTCGCATCTGTAGAAAAATTAGATGTTTAATACCATATATGCCAGACTATCCAGTTAATTTGCAAGGGTATTTGGAGGACTATTGCTCACAACAACTCCATTAACCTCATAACTGTCTATATTGAGCTTGAGTAGATGGGGGCCCCCTAGTCATAATACCAATGCATAGGACACTGTGTAATATTTGCATATTTCTTTCTAAAATCATCCTTCATGTATACGGTCAGGGTTTTAAGTGGCAGAGTGCCACCCATTGGAAAAGTTCGTTGCTTGGAGGTGGAGGTGATGATGACAAAGAAGGGGGGGGGTCCAGAAAAGTAATTGAAAAAAATTCACGATATGACGGTTCTTAGTTATTTATTGCTTAAACAGCTTTCCAAAAAGGCTAAAATCAGCTAGAGTTTTTCATTTCCAGATAACTTTGTTGCTTAAAATGTTTTATATACTCATATAAAGTCCATTTATCAAATAAAATAACTAAGACTCTGGAAAATATTATTAATGAGAAAAAAACATTTACTTCTATCAAACTTACTGATTGTTTTTTTAGAATTAGCCAAATTTTCAGCATGTGTAGATTTTTATTAGCTAAGTGAGAGAAAAAATCTGCCAGATTTAGCCAAAAATAATTGATTTGGCAAACCTGGGTTGTCCACAACAGAACAGCTGACTTTTTGATCGAGTTCATGCAAGAACACTTTGTCTTGAAGATCTAAGGATATAATTGATGACGGTTGTCAGTTTTATATTGTTAGAGAAAACAAATTTGACAAATATGTTTGTTACTCAACAGTTTCAATTGAAAAAAAAGTTGAGCAAATGTAATACATGGATAACCTATATTTCAATGAGATTTGAATTAAAAACAAAATGAATAAACTCAGAGAGGTATTGAAAAGCCCAGACCCCAGTTTCAAAAAACCAGTGTTGGCAGCTTTGCTAGCTTAGTTAGTACCTGTCAAAAATGATGGGACTATTTACATATGGATCTGTTATATTGCTAAATATCCACCTTGTTAACCTGATTAGTTATTCTAAAATACTTCAGAGATAGTGATTGAATGATCTTCTCATTTAAAAACAAAAAAAAGACCATAAATCCAATTTAGATGTCTGCACTTAAAAAAAAAAAAAACAAATATTAAAAATTAGATTTAGATTAACCATTTTTGTTTTACAAATAATAATTTTTCAACTTTGTGTTTTTGAACTTGAGTTAGTGGGTTTTTTTGGGGCTGGGGGTCTACATGCTTGGCACTTAATCAGGAAGCTTTGGAAATAGCTCAGTGAAAAATTTGTGCATGTTTGAATCTTGGAGCTTGAGCCCTGAAAAAAAAAAAGCATTAAAAATGGAACTGGTTCCAATGTGGTTATATGAAGAAGCTCCAGGATCAATGCATTGGGATTATGGTAAAAACATAGACCTAAATATTTGAACAAATATAAATTGAGGCTCTTTAATCTGGCATTCAGTGGTCCAGTAACTCCCATGGTCTGGCACATTTTGAATTGGCTGATTTTAATTTGTAAATTTTCCACGAGAGTGCCACTCGTTGCTGAGGTGTCAAACTCAATTACACTGCAGCTGAATGTTTTTATTATGAAGTCTTGTCAATTTCATGTCATCAGCAGTAATTCAGCCTGTTGGGATATCATGCAAGATACCAAACTGTGCAAAAGATGTTGTTAATTCTAGAAAGCATAAGTATGAAAAGTTATGCATTTGAAAAGATAGGGTTACTGGAAAAAATTAGACAAGTCCTTTTGTAAAGAGTTTGTGTAAGTATTATGGGGTCAGGATGGCTACTGTATATGATTTAAAGAGACAAAAGGTATAAATATATGAAGAATTTGTTGAAAAAAATTGGTCTAACTGGTCAATATCTGTAGTCCTGCCTTTTCTATATTCTAGCAAACCAAAGTCTGCCAGATCAAAGAGGTTCTGATATGATTTGTTTTTTCTATTTAGGTGGTCCTAGGTTGATCATTAATTAATACCATATTGTAACTTCTTTCTCAACTCATAATATATTCAATTTTTTTAAAAATATCATGAAAAAAAATTCCTGCAAATATTCATGGTGCTTAGTTCTAAATAATTTAATGTTGATTACAAGATTCTTGTATGTTTTTTGTTTTGTTTCTTTTCTTTTCTTTCTAAAACTATGGATAAGTATTTACCAATCTTAGCTTAGTCCAAAACAGTACCACAATTGATGGGCACCAAGTGAGGATTTAACTCGGTACGTAAGTGAATTGTGTGCAGAACTAGCTTGTTAACTATGCTCTATAGTAGATGTACCTTTTTTGAAGACCATAAGTAATTGTGTCAAGTGAAATAGGCAGATATTCTGATTTTATCTTATTTTTGAAATAGTTGTGACTTATTGAAGTATCTTCAAACCCCTGTCAACTGTATCAGCTGTTCACCATGAAATATTCAAGATGGATTTTTATATACCAGTACAACTTGACTAGATGCTTGAACTATTTATGGTGGCATGTTGTAATAGTTTGCTATTTCAAAAGTCACTTTTACAGCATTTTTGTAACTGTATTTTCTTCCAGATGAACATATGTCCCAGCTGTGGTTTGATAGTATTGGGCAGAATCCCTTCTGCTTGGGATTTTGAAGTTAGATCTTTAATTATAATGAATGAATAAGATTTATTTAGTACTAGGAAGTGAGAGTTATCATAATCTTTGCTCTATTGCTACCTCCTCCAAGATGAGAGATGAATAAGTTTGGGAACTACGGCCAAAGGCATAGCAAGAGGGGGCAGCCCCCCCCTGCCCCAGGTCCTGAGAAACCTTGCTATGCCACTGACCATTGTTGTGACTTTGATGTCCCGGAATCAGTTACATGTCTCTAACCCTGAATAATTACTAGTATATAAGAATATGTTTGCACATCTCCAGATTTCAATCAGTTTTTGTGCATTATCTATATTCAAGTTTCTTTGTTTGTGGTATCCTAGAATGTATGTATTACTTATAGTTAAAAAATTAGAAATATTTGGAGACATGAAAGCCAAAACTTTATGAAAATTGTGTGCAAATTTCTATTAGTTATAAAATGTAATGCATTATATTTTTTTTTTAAATCAAGGGATATACTGCAGTGGGATTCCCGAAAGGGAGGCATTTGGCTCCAGGGGAGGATTTTCTGTTGGGAAAGGAATGTATAGTTATGAAAATTAGTTGATGACTATTCAAAATATGGATGGATTGAGGAAACCTGAGATAAAAAGGAGAGGAATGTGGCTTATGACACTGCTAGACTAAGCTAACCTTGAATACTATATACAAGCTTTTTTTTACAATAAACAAACACTCCTTAAGTAGTTTCCTCGAACAGCTATGCTATCCAGAAGGCATCATTTTCAAAGATAAGAATTTAAAGGAATATGGGTAACAAAATTGATGACTTAATTATGATATATGATGTCTGATCTGATATTTTAGATGCCAGGTATAACCTGAATAGACTTTCCAGATATATGTAAGATACCGTGTTCGCAATTATCATTCAGATGTGAATAATAAGCAAAGAAATTTCATTTCAAACCTCTGCTTAATTAATGTTATCCAATAATCAAAGGAATCGGGCATTTTTTTTCAAAAACAAGATTGATTAAATCTGTAAAATATTCCACTTACAATCTTTCCTAACCCCCAGTTTAACTAGATTTGACTACCTAGATTACTTTAACAATCTGTGCTTCAATCAATATTGTGACTTTTCATGAAAATTTGTTTGGTTGATCATAAATTAACTTTTAAGATCTTGAAAAAGTTAGTCTTTGTAGTGTATAGCTGTTTTTGACTCCTCAAAATTTCAGTGGTTGGTTGTGTATTTCAAAGATCTGTGATGAAAAACGTCATCTGTTATTTCAGCCACTAAAACAGTATTATCTTATGAGTAGCTCAAAAGTCAGACAATGGTAAAAATGAATACATGAAATCATGTAGTATTTGAGAGATGAATGTAGTTTATTTGATTTAAATATCTCAATTGTATCGAATTATCTTATTTTTTGTACTTCGATACCTTTTTTTTTTTTTTTTGGCCTTGCTTTTCAATAGATGGGCTGAATTAAAGAAAAGTCTGAAGTTCTGTTTCAAATTTGGATTAACAGAAAAAGAAATTTATGAAATTTTGAAAATGGCCTTTCAAGAGAATGCTCTGAGGCCACGTTTTGAGTCTCTCATTGGAGAAGGCCAAACTTCAAAGATGACAAAAGAACCATCTTCCAAAACCAATGAAAAAGTTAGGAATGTTTGAAAAATTGTGAAAGTTGCAGTAGACTTGGAAGTACATTACTGTTCTTGTCAAGGCATTTTGATCAAGGATCTGAACTTGAGATGTGTTGCTTTTATGACAAGAAAGAAAACTTGTAATTGCAGAAGACAACATTGTCTTTTGCCAAAAAAAACCCCCAAAATCATCCTCGTTCTTGATCCACCATACTCACCTGACTTTGCTCCATGGAATTTTTTATTTCCAAAACGAAAAGATCACATCAAAAGGACTTCATTTGAATGCATTGAAGAGAAGAGAAAAAAATTTGCAGGTAGATCTAGATGCAATTCCAAAAACTGACTACAAGGAGTGCTTCCAGAAGTTGAAAAGATGGCAGTGATGTGTATCTGCTGAGGGGCATTATTTTGAAAGAGACAATCTTAATTTACACTTCATGTTTTTTTAATAAAACTTCTATGGGCTAGTCTAGATAACTTTTTGATAAAACTTTGTATGTTATCAGACTTTTAGTGCCTGACAATTGGAGTAAAGGAACACTTTCACTCGCCATTATACAACAGAAAATTGATGCACTTATAGAGAATATGGGAATTACCTATAAAATGTCCTTTGAAATACATAAGGAATAATTATCCTGTAACTAATGAATTCCAAAACCAAATGAGTCAGCGAATATATTGCGATAATTTTTCCTTGGATTAAAGATATATCCATTTTCATTCTTCATTTACTTTAAATAGATTTATAGTATATAATCAATTGACAAGCCATGTTCTGCATCAGTATGTCTACACAGTAATTCGAAAGCTTAGGACAATTTTTGTATTTATTTTGTATTGAACATGAAACAACTAAAAAGCCTCGATATACACTGGTTGGTCTGGGGCTTTATTGCCATCTGATGGGATAAGGTGGGCTGCTTAGCAAAAGTTATATCTAGTGTTTGAAATCCTAAGCACTCAAATATCTCAGAAATCTCAAGAGACAATAAAGCCATGTTTGATTATATAAAAATATATTTTGAATGATTTACCACATTACCTGATTAATAATTTCCAAATCATTAATAATAATAGAAAAATGATGATAATCTAAGGGACATCACTCTGAGAGTGATTTCATTAAGTAGCTTCCCTTAGTGTCTCAGGCAGACTGACACCGCAATTCATAATGTACATTTAAATATACTTTAGATCTCTCTATGTCATAAAGGAAACCTGTTATAAAACTTTGACACTTCAAGTGGGTTCTTTGATGTATTTAAAAAAATTTTTTTAAACATTGATTGCACTAATTAGAATTCTATTCTAAATAGAACTATGTTTGATTATGGCTTAGATAAATTCTCATTTCAAGTAAAATTCTCTATCATCATTGCCAAGATTAAAGCTCAGGTATACAGTATGGTGTTTGGTTTCTGTTCTGTTAAGCAAGATGTTTCAATCATTTTATGTAGTTTAGTCTGTCTGTTCTCTTCTTAGTCCATTTTTCCCATTTTGACGGTATACCCTCTAGTCTTCCTTGGTTGTTATTGGTTTTGGAATGTTGGTTTTAGTTTCTGTGGAACATGCTTATTCCTCCCCCTGACACTTGCACCTATGTTCTTGGAGTTGTTTACCGTTGATCAGGTGACTTCCTGTTGAGTCTTGTATACTTTTATGGGGTCATTCAAATTAAATTTTCAGACTTATCTTAATGGGTTTTTCCTCTGACCCTATGGTACGGATAGAAAATTGAGCATTAAAAATGAGTCAGCGAATATATTGCAATAATTTTTCATTGGATTAAAGATATATCCATTTTCATTCTTTATTTACTTTAAATAGATTTATAGTAAATAGTCTGTTGACAAATGGTAGTAAGTTATTAATCTTTATAACCCTTATCTTTCCCGATAGTACTACTTTTCATACATTCATATGTGTTCATTTTTTCTCAGTAGGTTTGTCTTATTGCCCATATATAGGTATTTTTTTTTCAATTTTGTTTGATTTTAATTTTCAATATCATTTAAGCTTTTGCCTGCTATCAGGAAGTATTTCTATTTCTTTTATCAAAAATTAGACCAGTTATTTACCTTTTGTAGCGCTCTTTTCCTTGTGAAAATAGACATGATACATAGTAAGTAGCCTTTATGTAAACCAGTCGACATGTTTGTAAATAGAAAAGACACTAACGTGAAATATTGGTTAGTTGTCATGTCTTTTTTTAAATTCTAATGAGAGAAGAAAGATTGGAGAAAAATACACATACAAAATTATTTATGTAACCTATTTTAATGGTGATATATTTGTGTTTGAAAACTTATGTTACATGAAAAAACACAAGTCATTGTACTACAGATTTAGGTGTAGATTCTGTTTTACAGTAATATAAACAAATTATTAAAGATGTATCTTCGGTTCAACATAGTTTATTGCATATTTTTGCCAATCTTTTCTCTCCAATGACAAAAAAATCATCATGTCAACATCTATATATGAAAAGTTTTATGCATATATTTACAAACATGCTGGCCTGCTCTCATAAAAGTGATTGATATTCCACACATTTGTGGGTCGTTTTTTTTTCTATTTCCTACTATACTGTATGTGAAAACTTTGTTTATTTTCCTTTCATTTTATATAAACTTGTATACGTCTAGCATAAATACATTCAGAATAATGAAGGTAAGAAAATGGTAAGCCTGAATTTTGGCATGGTAAAATCTAGCGGCCTACTAAGGTTTTTTATGAAATGTATAATTTTGTATTTTACTTGGTCTCATTCAAATATCCATTTTCTAAAATTGTCCTCTCAAAGCTATAACCCCTGACACTATGAAAAGAAAATTCAACTAGTGCAGAAAAAAAATCCCAACTTGGAATATATAATTTCTCGTATATGCTAATTTAGAAAAATCTGGAATTATTGTCATTAGTTTTTGTTTCAAAATAATTAAATTTTTTTGTGGTTCCTGAAGCTTTGAAAGGACTTTTTTTAAAATTCACTCGGAAAATGAGGTCAGGTAAAAAATAATGTATATTTTTATATGCATGAATAACACTTTCTTTTTTCCTTTTTTTATAGGTACAATACAGAATTGTTTCTAGAGAAACTAATCAACATACAAAACAGCTTTACTGACTCGATTCTTTCTGTTACTGTGTTGCTTGTAAATTAATAGCCAGATTGGAGGATCTTCAATTTGGCATCTTTTGCTAATAAAATCAGCCCCTCCCCATTTTGGCTTCTGCATTAATTGTTAAACCCCATGTGTTGTTTCTTATCAAAAAATACCTTTTCTTTTTCTCCGAAGGAAATGATGAACTCTTTGCAATGTTGACAGTTAGTCTCCTTGGACTAATTCTTTGTATCTTATTCGTTCATTTATCTACTAGAGGTACTAGGCCTTGCCTAGGTTTATATATTCACTCATAATTTAAGGGTAAGTTGTGCATTGATCCCACACAAAAACTGACAACTATAAAAATAGGATATTAACCCTTTAGGCACTGACATTTTATTGTAATAAGCATGGAACTAAGTATGCATATTTTTTTCTTCAATATACGCAGTAAGAACTCAGAATATATGATTATATTGCAATAATAGACCCTAAAATAAGGAATGTATGCACTAATGAACCTTATAACATGCAAATCTGCCATATCAATAACTTAAACCAGTGGATCCCAACCTTCTCATTGCATCTTTTTATCTAAATCAATTTTTCCATGGATCCCAGGCTTTTGAAAAATCTGCCTTCTCAAAAAGCTCATGGATTTCCCAGTATTACCTTTGTGGACCTCTTCTTCGGGAACTGCCTATATAAGCATATATTATTCGTTTGAATGTAAGTAAAGAATATCTATCCTAAAATCCTTTTTTTAAAAAAGATGATATAATTTAAAATGACTCATTTTGATATTATCTAACACTTTCAAGTACTAGGCAGTAACGAGAAAATATATTTTTATCTGTTGTAAATCTAAAATATGCATTTTGCATATTTCATTTGTCATGGTAAAAAGTTTCTAATATTAGCCAAAACAAACTTGAAAAAATGTTTCTTTAAGTAAAAAAAAAAAAAAAATCTTCAACTTCAATATATTAATCTCATTATTTGATCTTTTTTTTTTTTTTTTAGGAGGGGAAAAATTCAAATTATTGAATGTGCCTCTCCTTCAATACTGGTAAACATAGTCAAATTATAGAGTGGCCTTCTCTAAATTTATAACTCATCTCCCTTACATTTGTCTTAATAAAATGAGCCAAAATTAGAAAAAAACAACTTTTAGTTCACTTCTATGCGCAATCGGGGAAAAGGTCAGAAAGCTTATGACCATTGCCTTGGAAAGGTGTACCCCTACGTCAAATATCAGCTTGTGCAAAACTGGCCTACAAATTGCAGCGTACATATTTTCCCTTTTAAGTTCTCTAAAGGTCCCAACTAACAGGTAATCAGGGCTGCCTACCTGCCATGGAGTAATGGTTTACATTAGTCACATAAGCTATTGCTGATGAGTTCGATCATTATTCTGTACTCCATCATTATTCATCCTTACCAGACTAAACTTGTCTCAGTAAATATTTATTGATTATTTCTTATATTTTGGTGTCTCACATTTCAGCCAATCCATTCTACAGCCCTTATCAGGTATGTAAAGAAGTAGTGCCGAGTAAAAAGTGATGGCAAACAATGGATTAGTCAAAATGTTGGAACCACAAAAATAACAAAGAATGGGCTCAAAAAAATTCTCTTGTTTCTATCACGCTGCAAACTTGAAATTTTTAATATTTCACCAAGATTTTCTTGGTTTGTTTTTAAATGTCAGAACTGAATTTTGAGTAGGAGCACAAGTATCAAAAATTGATATATGATACCACTAATCATTAAACAAAGAAACCAACTTGTCAACATCAGTCCCCATTTTATCAATTTAGGCACTTTCACCTCTTCAAAAGCAGTCCAGTACTTACTGATGGTTATACTGCATAGGTATCTTGAACTAAGTATGCACTTAGTGTATACTTCAGGAGTAATATTAATCTGCTTTGGATTCTGTTTCCAATAGCATTTGGAGAATATGACTTCCATATGATTCAAGTATAAAATAGTCAATCTCCATATTTTGATGTTATATAAAACCTGTGAAAAAATTCAAATTTCCGTGAGATAATTTTAGGAAAGAAACTACTGAACAGTCCGTTGTTCCAAATGGTGTTTGGAGATATTTGGCAAAGTGAAATTGTTACCTTTTATGGAAGAGGCCATCGTTTTGAACAGATAAAATTGCACTTTACATTGAGTAGATCCTTGTTCAGAAAAAGTTAGTTATTTTCTACTGGTGTCAGTGTTTGAGCACGGATAAGCCATTACCATTCGAATCTTCCTACTCTTATTGCTACAATTAAGCCTTGTACTGGAACAAATTTAGCAAATATCAATAGGATAACTAAGACACTTATTTCAGCAGAAAATATTTGAAAAAAATTTTACACAATAATAGTCAAGATGAGATATTGTTTCTCAGGAGGGAATTTGCTTTGCAGGGTATTTTGAAAATTATGATGTTAAATAGGATATACTGATTGAATCTTGCCTCATTTGAATGACCTTTAGCTTACAAATTAGAATTGGGATTCTGTAAGTTGAAGGTCCCTCTCCAATGTCTGTCACCAGCTCATTTCTCTCTCTCTGGCCACTTGATATCTATTTAATGACTCGATTTGCAGGTCTTCTAAATAGTAAAAATATATGCCTCAACCAATGGAGTTGTTGTATGTAAGTGACAACATGGAGTACTGTGATCTGTCCCAGATTGTTCATTTGATATATAATCATTTCATTTGATGCCTGGGACTCCAAGTAGGTATCTAGTGTCAAAAGCATCCCAATTCTTCTGGGCGGTCATAAGTTACCAGGCTTTGCAGTGATATAGCATTTTCATACACTAAACAACAAAAATACGCACTTTCTTCTTTTCAGAAGAATTTTGCAGCTTTTGGGAAAGCACACATGGGACTAACTTGAAGAACAAAAAGGATGTACTAATGCTGCTCCATTTCTATATTGACCCCACAATGGCTGCATTTTGGTCACTTTTGCTAAGCAACTTGTGTGTAGTCTGCCCTGATGATGCTTGGGAAAGTTATTCATATTTGGAAAAGGAGAAATAATAACAGGGACCTCTGTTTTTATAAGTCAGCTACCGAGGATTCCTGGCATTTGCAAAAGAAATAATTCCAACCATAACATGGAAATATTTATTTTAATAGTTATTATTACATGGCATGTAATGGTAAAAAAAAGATGATTTACACATGGAAAAGTAGCTGTTACCAGAAAAAAATATTTCTCTCGGTGTTAATTTCTAAAAAATTTTTGTTTGAATGTTTTACAAAAATTTTTTTTCAGGCACTCAGATCTTTCATTTGATTTGAAAAGTCATTTTAATCCAAAATAGACCTCCAGTGACCTTGGTGGTCAGCACCACCTATCTCATCTTTCTCTATCCAATTTGACCCTACCGATCAAGTTGTCTCTAAGAATGTAATTTTGGCTGGAAAAAAGTTTTTTGATTTCCAGATAGACTTTCAATGACCCTGGAGGTCAAGACCACCTATTGTATCATCATTTTCTACCCAATTTGCCTCGAAGAATGTAAATCTTTGACTGAAAAATACAATTTTATTCTGAGATTTACCTTTGGTGACTTTCGATGTTGGCAGTCTGCACCACTTATTCTATTGAATCTGATCTTATCTGCCCTACTATTTGAAGGCCAAAAACATTTTTGTACTTCATAGCATATGCTACAAATTGCTTTACTTGGCTAGGAATGACCCCTTAGGTAGAGAAGGAACTGTCTCTACTAAATAAGTCATTTCAAAACAAGTATAGCACCATTGAGAAGTGTCTACTGGAAAAGGACAGAATTGAAATGCAATGCAGGAAGGATAAATCTGATTTAGAATCAGAAATTTTGATCAACTGTTGTGACTAGAAATTCCAGCATTGAACTGACCAATCATAAAACTGTTCGGACAAGGGAATCTATTTACACACCTGGGGACAAAAGCAACCAAATCAGCAGATTTATTTGTGATAATTGAATTATTTTACATTTATTTTTTATCCCATCTTTAACCTAGATCACCCAATAAATGATTTTTGATATCCCATGGAAAGATGAATTGAAATACTTTTCAACTTTGGAGATGTATTCCTACAAGATGACTCTTCTGCACCAACATCAGGATTTCTGTTTTATTCACATCTCCACTAAGTCACCCATTTACAGAATTTATATAATTATTTGAATTTTTTTTTTCCTTCTAAGAAACTAATTAGCAGTGAATAGACTAGAAGTTATGTCCCTTGGACATGTTTTCTTCCCAATTTATGCTTCAATCAATAACTTGGAAACCAGTTGCCCGATTGGCTCAGAAATTGTTTTATTCACCAAATGAGAGCATTTTAATGGTATTGTACTGACAAATATTGTGCGACTGTGATGTTCTTGCTGTTTTATGGTAACAAACAGATTGGATCATCATAATTTAGATAAAATCAGAGACCTCACCATGGAGTGATGGTTAGTTAGTTAAACTTGTACACCATTAATCCTGTGAGGATCACATTGTGCCAGATTAAGCTAAGTTCAGAAAATAACACTACATCTTAACAAGAAAGATTTGGAGTGTAAACATAGACAAAAAGACTGCCAAGAATTCCAATGGGACATTTTAACATCTTTTTTCACATGTATGCAGTTTTTTTAATTGATTTGAGAGTGTAATTGGAACTTATGAAAAATGTCAGTGTGTATGTATGTTTGTTGGTTGCTGTATGGATATCATTGAGGATTTTATTGAATGATGAACCTTTGCAATAACTAAAAAGAAAAATAAACCTCCAAACTACTTCATCTGCACTCCTGATACGTTATCAATATAGTTGATAAATTTTCTTATCCATTAAGTTCAGGTATCATACTCTCTATGACCTTACTGTGTAGAAAGTTGACTTATTAACCTAAAACAATGTTAATTTCCTTCTCCTGCATGATTCCTCCTTTGGTTATTCTGCAGAAACAACACTTCAGCAGCCTCTCAATTTATTTAGAGAATTTATCGTAATATTTGCAAATAGATAAAGGAACTTACTCTGTTCTATGATTAGCATTAAACATACCTGGATATGATCTCCCTTGAAAAATTGGATCATTATATTATAGATTTTCAAGGAAGAGTGTGTGAATGCTGACCCTACAGTTATTGAATTGCAAAGGTTGGAAATTGCTTTATTCTACAAGTCAAAGCATTTTGACATGATTGAACTAACAAATAATTTACCATGATGTGCTGTTTTTGCTATGTTATGGTTACAAACAAAATACAGAAATCAGATCATTATAATATAGATGTGGAAAAGCCACCACCAACAACAACATCCTTACCTTACCCTGACTGGCATAACAGTATTCTCAAGAAACTAAAACACTGTACCAATATCAGAGATAGTAAATCTAAACATCAGCTGAATGTACAAAAATAGTCAACTAGGCGAATGACAACTAACTGTTGCCTTACCATTGTGTGACAACAAATACTGTCACTCAGTGGCATCAAACGGTGTCTAGTTTTCAGACAGCGACTTACAAGGCCACAGGCACATCTGAGATGAAGGTTTGTAGAAGAAAAACAAGATGGAATTGTGGATGCCTGACGTCTCCCTGGAATGGAAAATCAAATATCTATCTAAAAAATCTTATGTATTCTAAGTGTCAACTGAAAGGAGCCAATTTTTCAGAAACAAGAAAGCATACTGAAGTAAAAAGATGCATGGAGTACAAGCTTAGCCTCAGGTGATCATGGCTCTGTCCCCCTCTATAGGAACTCAGGACTGTCCAAATAAATAGGGTTCTTTTACCTTTTCTGTCAGTTTTAATTCGGCCTCTCACTGATCAGAGACCAAGACAAGACAGTCTCTAGTATCATGATCCCACCTGACTCCTTTATCTTATAACAAACTGATAATAGAAGTTATATTCATCCAATTGAGAGAATTCCACTTGAGCAAAATCTATTTCTAACATACTTCAGTGTTTTGACAATATCTAAATATGAGGAAATAGGAATTCAACTTATGATAACTAGACTTGGAGAAATGAACAAACCCCATTTTAGAAAGCCTTTTCCATGCTGAATATGTATGTAATACATACATGATAAAACAAAACTTCCTTTTGGCATCAATGGTTCAAATATTTTTTGAAAAGCAAGACATCAAAAAACAAATCAGAACTTTCTGAGAAAAATCTATCAAATTTGTATTATATGAAGGCAACTCAAAAGGAACCTTTCAAATCTTGATTTTCATGAAACTGAAAGAGTCATGTAATTTTCATACCCTTATTAAGGCTATGAAGTTAAAAAAGTAATCAAGTTTTTCATTAATGTTAAAATGTATGGAAAAGATATTTTCATGATTTTGTAAAAATATTCCTTTGTAGGAGCAGACTGATTTCTTTCTCATTGTAACCTCCTCAGCCTACTTCAAGAGAAAAATGTATTTCAGGGTTCTTCAATTCAGTAATTTTGAGTTATTTTACAAATACTTGAATGAAAACTTAGGATAACATTCTGAACCAAAACCCTGATTTTTATTTCAAATATAAGATTACATCATATCCAGTTGATTCAAAAAAAAAAACAGGTCAACTAGGTGCACCATTTTGCTATGCTTAGTCAATTTCTGAGCTTCGTATTGAAATTTGGTAATTTGCTGAATTTTTTATTCAAAGTACCAAAAAATAGCACAATTCCAAACTTCATTACTTTTGATTGGCTAAAAATATTTGGCCAATTCTGATAGTTGAATTACAAATTCTATTGGATATTAAGTTGAATCAGAATGAAAAAAATCTGGAGAAATAATTATAGTTCTATTTCCTCATCCATACCCACTTTGAAGGTAAGGGTGAAATGTCTCATTTCTCTGAAGGCAACTTTTGTTGGAGTCTGGATGGCTGGTGACGAGGTTTTGGTTTCTGTTGCATGTGTCAGCTTGACTATCCTTGCAAGTTTCTAGTCTGGTTGAGACCAGGATTTGACCCTACCAAGTTTTCATGGCCACTCCCTTGATCTACTGATCTGTAAGACGAACTTGCTAACCATCAGTTTACAGTAGGGAAGTAGAGGCCCTGAAGCTTGAACTGTTATGGGGCATGTATTACAATCAGTGATTATAGGGCAACACTTAGTTAAAACAGTAAAAGAAATATGGGATAATTTGAATAAATAAGAAAAATACTTAATTCAATGAAATGACTTATAAATGTTTAAGAAATAAAGATGTCCACAAAATAAATTTGATACAGTTAGAAAAGCAAAGATGTGAATCTGAAAATTCCTCTTTTTCTTTCCTATCCTATGAAGATTTTTTTTATCTATGTGCAATATTTTTCCAGATTTGGTTAAAAATGGTGCCAAAATATGGCTGTAGGAATTTTTAAATTGACAAATGAAACCAATTGGACATGTTAGCAAGACCTAAGGATATCTTGGGTAGGCATTCCAGATCAGTTGCAAAAATGATATTAGTGGCATTTCTCATACTGGTTGATTTCCTCTGTTGTGCCTCATTCTGGAGAACTAAACGCTATGACCATATTTGGTGAATATCATTGGAAAGGAAATTCCATGCTAAATGAAGTTGCCAAGAAACCTTATGCTTGGGAGTAAGTCATTTTGAGTTATTTACATGTCATAAACCCTGGTTTTATGATTAAACACCTGTGTGGACTGGTGGCTATGATATAAGAGAGATAATTGTTGATGAGCTTTTGAGGGTATTGTATGGTCAGACAGATAAATTATAGTGCCAACGTGTACTGCGAATGCTTCGGACATAGAGGAAGTAATTGTGTGTATAACCACTCAGAAATTCAATGGATTCTTTTATTGCCAATCGCACATTCTTTGAAAAAATTTCATTGAAATTCACCTAGAACTTCTGGAGACATTGTATGTACAGTTTTTGAGAAATTTTGAAAATATTGCTTGATAGAGGCTCCAACATAAGGGAGGTAATTGTGCATGGATCCTTTGATGGTCTGCTTCTCAATCTTCCATAAACTTTCATTGAAATTATTTGAGAAGTTTTGGTGATATTATTTGGATAGACAGGGGAATTTTTGAGATATTTGTAGTGAATGTAGGGGAGATAATCCTGTATGGATCCACTCCAAAATCTGACTTCTTTACTTGTGTACTGTCCAGGCTTCGATGAAATTTCTTTTTGAAATTCATTGAGTCACTTTTGCATATATCATCTGAATGGACAGAGAACTTCTAAAGATAATTTGTGATGTGGACAGATTGTTACAATGTAGGGCACGGTTTCTATATGGATCTGCTCCTAAACACATTCACTTTTTTCTCAACCTATTAGCAGACACATAGCTGGGTCATAGGAGAGGTTATTGTGCACTAATTCACTCCATAATTTTCTGCCTTTTTTTATGGGCTATTGCCCACTCTTCCACTGAATTTGATTGAAATTCATTGAGAACTTTCAAAGATGTTGAGTGGATGGACAGAGAACTTCTAGAGATATTTTGTGGCTTTAGGGAGATAACTGTGTACAGATCTGCACAAAAATTTTCTGCCTTTACTTGTAGCTTATTATTACCCGTTGAATTTCATGTGGAATTGTCAGAGAGGCAGAACAACCAAGACCAAATGAAATGCATGTATCTGACATTTTTGATATGCTTCCCTCTATGATATATCTGAAAGTTCACAATGAATTTCAATATGATATTGCAGAAGAGTGGACAATAAGCTACAAAAGATTTGATGAAATTTTAGTGCTGGTCCTTGCCTAATAATCTCCTTTATATTTTTGTTGACTGTCCACAACCATAATATGTCTCCAAAAGTTTGGTCTGCTCACATATCTTCAAAATTCCTCAAAATATTTCACTGAAATTTTGTAAAAAAGTGGTCAATTGATTTGGAAATGGTCAATCAAATTCTTTAGCTGCTCCATGCACAATTACTTCTGGTACATTGTAGCTACCAATCAATACCTTAAAAATCTTTAGAATTTCCCATTCTGTACACACAATATCTCCAGGTGTTCCCAATGAATTTCAATAAAGTTCCATCAATGGGTGAGTTATAATCTCCTAAAGAGGGAGGGAAGTTCTGGATCAATGCACAAGTTATCTGTTGGCAACCACAAAATATCTTGAAATATTCCGTCTGTCCACTCTTCATTTCCAGAAGTTTTCAATGAATTTCACTGATATTTCGTGAAAGATTAAAAAGTCATGAATTTGATCTATGCACAATTACCTTCCTTGCATTGTAGCTATTTTTCCATACCAAAGAAGATTTTCAACATTTCTCAGTATGCCCACATGATATCTACAAAAATTCTCAACAAATTTCGTGGAAAGGTGTACAATTAGCTACAAAAGGAGTGATTAAATTTTGGAGCTAATTCATCAATGATTATCACCCTTATATAATAGCCATTGGTCTACACATTTCAAATTTGATCAAGTAATTAAAAATGATTTGCTATGAGGGATCTGGTTATTTTGTGAACTTTACTCAACGTGAAATTTCCTTTCCAATCAGACAGTTGCGTTCAGTGTTCTGGCCTGGATATGAGTGTGTACACAAATCGAAGGCTTTACTCTAGTTTACTTTATAGTAACTGCCTGGCAGAGCTGTTACAATGTTTGTAAGGAGTACACGGGTGTGTTTACATTGATCATGGGAGGTATCTCAACAGTGCTCCAAAGAATCCATAAGCTGTACGTTGCTACCACCTGGAGACTCGCTGACTTGGATATCATTTCGATCTACAACTTATCTCTGGGCTTGATCTGTTCTAAAACTATTAATTATTGTTTAAAAATTCACTCGATGAAAAAAAAAGTTGCTTCTGGGACCCCTCCAGGATTAGGGTCCCTAAAGTTTAAGCTTTATTAGTTTCATAGTAGACCCACCACTGAGTAAAGACCTGCGGGTGCTTACTATCTTCAATTCAGTCTGGCACGAAGCCCCTGATTGAAGTAATCTTTGTTTGACATGCATAAACCTATGGCTGTGTTTTGCCAGCATAGAGAGGCTCCAAAAGTCATACAAAGGCTCCAAAAAGTATTTTTTATCAAAAATTATAATTAAACACCATATTCATAGGAAATTGATACGATAATAAAACTAAACTCGTCTTCATCAGATTGCAGATCGTGGACTTACAGTGCATCTGAGGCGTCAAACTGACGGATTCATGGTACGTGATTCAATGGAGATATGAATTTGATTGCATTATTACATTTATTTCTGATGATTACATTCTTCAATAATATGTTTGTAATAATGAAAAAAAACTCTTAGGAGCCGTCTATGAGTCTCTTTATGCTGATCAAATAGGTTTGAATTTGTCAAAGCAAAGATTACCAAGCATATTGGTCTATGAGAAAGCTTCCTTACCATTGCACTACAGTAGGTACTATTTTTTGAATGAATGAAGATATCTAAACATATTGGAGACTTGACCCATTGAACCCTGAGACCTGACCTCTTGCCAGTACACCATCCCTGGACATCAAAACCGTCTGTAACAGAACGATTCCCCTGTCCTCTAAATTTGATCTGTCTATTCTCACGACCATTGTCACGGTCACTGCAGCCATCACCTCTGTTGATGCACACAGACTCAATGTCACTTTCGAGATAGTTTGCAATGAAGACTTTTTCATTTCATCGTCATCAGATTGGAGTACTTTGGATTATAGTTCTACAGTGCTCATGGAACCTACCCTGTTTCCTTTTCTTGCCTTAATGAATTGGTTGATAGGCCTCTCGGTCTCTCTTTGTACAGACATCAAAACATTTCAAATCATTCACAGTAAAGTGTAAACAAAATTTGCAGGCATTAGATTTACACAATTCTTAGGGGCATAGGGCAGTATTACACAGAACACTATGTTTCAAGCTGTTTCACCGATTCTTACCTGTGCTATGGTTATTAGACATTAAACTGGCTCTAGGGGCTGATATTTGCTTATCTAAAATCATATGGTCATTCACTAACCTGGGCTTAGTCTGGCAAAAGGTCACAGTAAAGAGGCACCCTATGAGGATCAAATTCATTTCACTAGCAAAGTGATCTGCAAGATAAGCTTACAAACCAACACATTTCAGTAGGAGCTATAAACTTAATCTGGCACAAAGCCATGAAAGTGGAGCACTTAGTGAGAATCGCACTCACTACTCCAAATCAGCTCGTTAACTATTGTTCTGCAGCAGCCACAATTTTGTAGGTTATGTCGCAACAGCTTATATGGGTCATCCAGAAGGGCGTGGACAGAACAAAAATGTTATCAAGGTGTGTATGATGATGGTACAGGGATTCACAGCCACCTGGATGTAATGATGCGTTGAAAGCGGGTGTGATGATATCAAATTACCTTGAATAACAAAGTAAGAAGTCAGGTGGCAGAAGTTCAAGTTTTGAACCCACTGAGCAAAATTTGCCAATTCTGGTTCCTTAGTTTTATTTTTATCTTTTAATGTTGATTTACTGAATTCATCTTGTTGCCATATTTGTACTTCAGTATATCCTCGTATACCGAAGCTTGAAAGGTTTGTATAGAAATGCCAACAGAATAAACCAAAATGACATATGTGAGAGTGATGTGTTTTATTTTTTTAAGAATTATTTTGATATTTTTGTAGAATACATTGGTTGGGGATCACGGCGTTGCTTAGAGAAAAAAAACTTTTTTGCACCCCTTGGGATCACCTTCCAATATAGACTTAGCGCTCTAATGGAGCCCTTTAGGAATTATTGAGTCGACTAATGAAGCCAATTTGACGTGCTTGAGGGACCTTCATTAAGTAAAAAAAAATCTTTGGGAGACGTTCCAGATCAGTTGCAAGAAACTTTCAGTGCCATTTTTTCATAATGGAGGATTGTCAATGTGGTGCCTGAGTCCAAAAAGCAATTGTTGTATATTGAAGGAAAGGAAATATCATCCTGGATAATGATTACAAAAGAACATGTGTCGCAGAGCTCTTCATTTTTGGCTATCTACAAACAAATGTCACAAACCCTTGTTTTAAAATGAAATCCCTGTGTGGAGAGATAGCTATAAGATAAGGGAGGTAATTGTTGATGGATCTGCTCAGAAATTATATAAGTTCTTCTATAGCCTATTGCCCATCCTTCCACCAAATTTCATAGAGAACTTTCGGAGATATCGTGTGGACAGACAGGGAATCTTTGGAGCTATTGGGTGTGGACAGATAACCAGGATGCTGGGAGGTAATTGTGTATGGATCCACAACAAAATCTCTTTCTTAGCTTGTTGCTCAACTTTCCATAAAATTTCATTGAAATACATAGTGAACCACTTGAGATGTCAGGTGTACAGACTGAGAAGTTTTGAAGATATCGTGTAGTGTGGAAAGATAGATATACAATTTAGGGTTAATAATTGTGTTTGGATCCGCTCCAAAATTCAATCACTTCTTTCCTTATCTATTGTTCCACAAAACTTCATTGATAACTTTTACAGATATTGTGCGGACAGAGAATGTTCAAGAGTTATTTTGTTGTTGCTGACACTTAGGTAGGTCGTAGGGAGAATAATCTCAGCTAGATCTGCTCCAAAATTCCTTTGAAATTCAATGAGAACTTTTGGAGATATTAGATGGACAGAAAGTTATCTTATCACCAAAAGTCCCCAATGGTTTTATGGAAGGGATTGGCAATAAGCTAGAGAATTTAAATTTGGTGAAAAAAATTTGTCTAATGTACAACGATGTGTGGCTATATTAAATACTTTTGTATACACCATATTTTCCTGATTTTTGCAATTACTAGTGCTAATGTAGTGCTTGTTACAAAGGTGCATGTTTGGAAGAGGCCGGATTTTATGGTGTGAGCAGCAGCCTGTCAGACTGAATTTAAAAAAGATGTTCGTAGCGATCAATATGAAATGTATTTTAAAGGGTGAAAATCAAGCAAAATGATTTATAGAAACTATGAAGAAATATCAGTAATCTTTTTTTTTTCAATTATTTTTATTAGATCTCTCAAGATCTGCTGATCCAAACAACTTCAAACTTGACACGACACTGCCTTGTATGCTAACTAATATATTTGTCAAATGTGAACTTCGTACAATGGGCAGTTACCCTCTGGTATAGAGGGTCATCGGTTCCAGGTGAGAATCAAACTCATTCTTTATTCAGATCCACATTTTATTTACTCACTGCTGAAGGGAACCCAGCCTGAGTTTAATTGTGATAAAAAGCGACAACAATGAAGATGATGGTATACAACAGCAAAAATTTATAATAATATTGAAAAATGAAATCAATGGATTTATTTATCTTCAAAATGTTCTGAATAAAAGAAAAAAAAATTTTCCACAAAAATCACATGAAGGGAAAGTTCTGAAAACTGCTTGAATATGTTTCTACTAAAAACACCTTTTTACCCATATTAGACATTAATTACACATAGTCCTGATGCTGCAATAGAGGCTCATAAGAATTTTTGAGTTGACTGAGGAAACCAATTGGACAGGCTAGAGAGACTTTCGGTGAGTAAGAAAATCTTCCAAATCAGCTGCAGAAATTTTTTAACTGCCATTTTTCATGATGGTGGATCTCCACTGTGGTGCCTTAACAAGAAAAAAAACTTTTCTATACATATTGGAATATCATACATGTAGAACATGTGTATGGATTCATTTCCAAAATTCACTTCTTTGATAACGTTTTCCACATCCTAAATTCCACTGAAATTAATTGAGAACTTTTGGGACCATTGTGTGGTTTGGATAGTTAGTTAGGATGTAGGAAGATAACTGTAGATGGATCTGCTCCAAAATAAATTTTTTTCAAAGCTTATTGCCTACCCTCATGCAATATTTCAATAAAATTCATTGAGAATTTCATGAGATATCATAAGTACAGCCTGAGAAATTTTGAGGTGTGGACAAACCAAACAATGCTTTTTTTATTTTTATATATAAGGTGAAAAAAATGACATTAAGCAAACTTTTGAAAAGTAATTAGTGTTTGAGTCAATCCTTAGTGGGAAAAGTAGGCGACTTGCCTCCTTTACATTGTGTGAAACAGGAAATATTTTTGTGCCATCAACCTACCATTGTAGAAATCTCTATGTATGTACCGCGATTACTCAACAACTGGTCATTGTAAGAAATTGACATTCACTAGATATATATATCAGCACTCAAGGTACAGCAGTAGCAAGTTTGAATCGGCAGTTCAAGAAATTTAATAAAAATAAATAGAATTCAAAGCTTTCTTGGTAAAAACTATGAAGTATCTCTCTTGACTTCTGCACTTCAGAATGATCTAAATTGGCTTCATTAAAGAGAAATATGAGAAATATTTCTAAACCCTACTTTTGTACAAAATATAGAAAATGAAAATGGGAACGCTGTTTCACAACAATGTATATGAAGGAGATTTTTTTCACCCTGGTTACTTTTTTTCTGTAGTGCTAGAGTGACTTAATAAGGGAGTTTTTTGGTCTATCTCCACACCAGTCTTACCACCAAGAACAATTTGTGGAAACCCAATCATTATTCATAGCAATTGTAGGTTTTTACTTGATACCCCAGATGGAATGCTTCACAGAGCTAAAGAGCTCCAACGGCCCTGATATTTATCCTGGCAAACCGTCCCATCTAGGATTTGAACACAGTTTGCAAATTCTATTCTTCATGACATAAACTGTTAGGCCACCATACCTTTTCTCTCAAAGGAGACGAAAATTTCCTCAGCCGAAATCCTCTGGGTATATTAAACCATTTTACTGACCTCTTTTCTTCCAGCATCTGGTGGAAGTTGTTTAAACATCATTTTCCTTGCAATCAATTTTTGGGTCATCAGACCACACCGTAAATGGTATCTAGTTTTTTTTCAATTAGGTCATTGGTCAATCAAATTTTAGAATAAAAATAAAACAAAAGCAAAGTAAGTCATTATTTAGATTTATCTTAAAGGTATAAAAACTTACTGAAAGCTAAAATTGAAGTTTTACTTATAATCTGAAAGTATAAATTGGGAAACAAGATTTCATTGAAAAAATAAAAATGAAAAAGACAAGAAATTTCCAAAAACCAGATTCAATTTTTTTTCTCATTTCTGAACTCTATCCCAGTTCTAATGTCGTTAATAACTTAGAAACCCCAATACAAACAAACTAGATTAGTAGTCAGTCAGGTGTATGAAAATTAGGTACTACATCAGTCAATAACTAGGTATCAACTACGGACCACACAGCTAACACTGTTGAATAGTAATTGTACCAAAATCTACTCTCATTCTGATCCAAACAGGTATTTTGTCAAATGGAAATTGTTGTCACTTTGTGGGTTGGTTTCTGTCACACTAAAACAAATTGATGTATAAAATTGAAGAAATCTTGTGATTCATGTCAGACCTAGGATAGGCAAGTAGCAAATCTGTAAGGGAGAACCTTATGTTGTTCGAATATTAGGTGAAAGTAATTTACAAGTTAGCAACTGACCAAGCAAGCAGCAGCTGATAAGTTTTATTCACTAGCCTGCCACCGCTTTTGTTTATATCCACCACATGGAACTGCACAAAGGCAAATGGAGAGGAATAGGGTTCTGAAGAGTGCTGCACCAATTGAAAATTTATCCATACATAATATAAATAATCCTGTCATTTTTGATGGGTATCATTCTACTTTTTTTTTTTTTTGCAAGTTTGTATCAATGCTTTTTATTTTTGATATTCAGAGTTTTAGTGTTCATTACCCAACAACAGGCAAGAGACGCACCTTATTCATTGATCAACCCCACTTTTTTCAAATTGATCACTCCCAACACAGCATGCTGCCAAAAGATGGTGACATGAGGGTTTCTATTGAGTGACCAACCAGACCCATAATCAAATTTATTATTTTTCTCGGAAATAAATGAGTTAAACAGTATTGGGACAGAGTTATTCTACATTTCAATTAAAAACTAAAGCAAACAGTTTCAGATGAATAGAATGAGGAATTACTTTCTATAGTTTTGAGAAGAGTCATTAACATTCAGAGAGATTTTTGGACTGTCCTCTCTGGGAAGAAGTCTGGATTACAGACGGGACGTCGTTGGAAATGGAGAAATATCAAAGTAGCAGAATACATGAACATGTCAGCCCAGTGTACAAATGTTAACAGCAAGGAAGAGTTCAATTATCCAAAAAAGATAAATAGGAAAAGACACTTTCACAATATAGTAGCTGTGAGAGAAATCAGAGATAAGCCCTGAAAACACAGCTTCTATAACTCCTGGCTGATGATGATGTCAGATTAACATTCAGCACTAAACGATTAATGGCAAACATATTTCCCTTTGATAGTTGGCTAGAATGCAGGCCATTCTTGCCAACCAAGGCCACCGTTAGTGAAGCCATTTCTTGTTGAGAGCTATTGAGACTAAAACCAACTTCTTCCCCCAGCTATGGACAAAATCGCATGTGGTATAGAGAGTGACGCCAGTTTGGGTACTTGTAACATGTCACAAAAACTTTGAAGAACTCTAAGATGAGGAAGAATTCGTGATATGTGAAACCTAGGCAGGGACAGCTATGGCCATGGTCTGCGTAAGGACATTTACGATACCATCTTACACATAATGCAAACACTCAAGTGAGGTTTAACACATATTCCTTTCTGTTATAATCCTGATTGAAATTTCATTCAATAAACATTTTCTTTATATTTTGAGAAGGTTTCTTTATGCCAAGCTGAGCAGCTATTGGGTTGTCCTAAGAGTGTTTTGCTTTTGTCATTCAATGGTATTAGGAGCATTTTAGTTTTAAAGAGATTTAAATTATGACATTTCAGAAATTAATTTGGAGAAAAAAAAAAAAAAATCTCTTAGGATCTATAAAAGAAAATATAGCACTAAAGATGGAAGAAAATGACCAACATTTTCCGCCCCCACCCTCAAGCCACAAACAGGACTCAATGGCTGAAATAAATTTCTATGGTTTAACGGAAGGTACTGTAACTGATTGCATACAAAGTTTGACACTTCCAAAGTTTTGTCTGAGAGATTTGGGTCGGCCAAGAATTTGGCAGGAGACAACTGAGCATATTTCATAATTCCCGCGTATAAACCATTGCCATAGATATTTGGAACTTTTAAGCTTCAATTTGGTATGGAAAATGCATTACCCCCCCCCCCATGTATACTTCACACCCCTTTCTTTGATTAGATTGGCATCTCCAAAGAGTTAGAGATTTGCTGAGAGTCTGAAAATGAGAATTTCAAAATTTCATTGAGTAGTTCTGTTTCCCCTGCCTTCAAACATATGCAAGTTATGTAGACATAGCTATCCCATTGTAACTGTCTAATGGAAAGGTAGTAGTTGTAAATTTCAAAACAAGTGACAGTAATGTTTAGAAATTGAAAAATAAAATTAGTTTCATTTGTTGAAACTTTAAATTAAGGGGGAAAAAAAAAAACAAAACAAACATCAGGACAGTTGAAAATGGACGGCATTTTGTTCCAATAGATAGTAACAGTCATCTGAATTTTATTCATTCGTGTCTGATCATTATCACAACATGGGTGAAAGTCAAATGGACTTTCTACACCCAATGGATACTGCTGGAAAAAAAATGTCTTGCAATTGTTTTTCTATAGATAACATGCACATGGATTTTTTAGCATAATTTTTGGAAAATGCGGATTACGCATGGGGAATAATAATAGAAAAAAAAAAAATATATATATACACACACACACACACACACACACACAAATGAATTTATTTGACACAAAAAATTAAAAAAAATGAACCTCCACCTCTCTCTCCAATTCGTTATCTAGTCTCATTCATTGCCCCATAGGAGATTTGATATAAAAACAAAAAAATCCAGTCTAACTTTCTCCCTCCAGTTACTTGAAATATGGGAGGGGGAGAAGTGTCCTCTCCAATATGTACTGCTTGCTAATTTCTTAATTGGTTCTTGATCTTAAGATGGGCAGTACTTTTTATACCCATCATTTCTTTACTACTAGTTCACAAACAGTCTCCATACCATAAGATTTTGTAGTAGTTATAAGTGATGAGGATAGTTTTTGCATCAAAATATTTCATTTATGTGAGGCAAGGAGGGGCAGGGATACAAAGTACTGCCAACCTAAGGTAACGATTAAAAATGTAGCTTTGCATTTCATTGCAAGTAAGTTCACTTATTTGGTGGACTACTGTGGCCTTGTGCCAGACTCAGCTAAGCTTGATAAAAATCGACAGCCGATTCCAAACGGTGATGAAAAGCAAAGAAAGAAAAATATTCGTGGAGCGAGTTGAAGGGAAAAAAATTTCTCTTTTCAAGGTTTCAAGATGAAAGAAATAATGTAAGGGAAACAACTCGTGTGATGCAATCTGACAAGCAAAAGAAAAATGGACATCATTTTCGAAGCTCAAAGAAAACAAATGGTTCTTGAATGGATGTAATCAAGATGTGATTTATCTATCACACAATGGCATAGAGGCGTCGTTAGCGACCATCAGGCTCGATGTTGAGTCACTCCACACTACTTTTTGATGCCAATTTAAATTGATGAGAGAAAAGATTTCTCAATAAGCTTTACTAATTGATCCAGTGGTCGACAAACTTTTGTAGTGAGACAAAAAAAAATGAAATAGCACTTGTAAATGCAGAGTCGCATGCTGTGAGCTTGGGCACTCAACGTGAAGGCGTTCATACAAATTGACCCAAACACATATGCAAATACCACGCTTATAAAAAAGCTGGTGGAAAATGAGATAAGAGAAGAGAGGAAATGACATCATACAAGAGACACCAGACTTCAAAAAGTTCACAGCCCAAGGAAAATTCTTTCTGTAACCAAAGACAGAAAATTACTGCAAATGAACGAGTATTTTGCATTAAGAGAAAGTAAAAGTATTGTCAGAAAACCATCACCAATAATTCAAGTCTTATGTACGACTATTAGGAGAAAAAAAAAAAAAAGGACAAAAACAAAAAACAAAACATTTTGTTTGTTTTCTGTGTGGAGCTAGATAACGAACATTCAGTTGTAAATGTTGGAGATGATGAATTTCGATTCACCCCCAGCCTTCAAAACGACACTGTAGTACTACTAATGATTTCACACGGTTATTTGTACTAATACACATAATTACACATCTGTGACTAAGTGGCAAGAACTTTGTGCTCAATATAATGCTGACAACAACAGCTTTCCACCGACCATTTTATGAACTTACTGTAAATTTCAGGTGAATAAATTAGAGTAAAAAAATCTTGTAAATATTGTGTTTTTGGAGATATTAAGTTTTTGTCACTTGATAACATACAAATAAGAGTGAAAAGTAACTCTCAAAAGATAAGGTCACCACACTTTATAAAGACAGGCATAATTAGAAATGTTTTCAGGTCTTGAGTCAGATCTAAAAGAAATAGAGAGGAGAAAAAAAAAAAAAACAGAGCAAGGAAACAGCTTTGTGTTAATTTCTAAAATTAATTTCATTATAGGAGTATATACCCACATGAGCTTCCGTACAGTCAGTGAGAACTCTGAAATTCTTGGAGGGGGGGTCCAGATATTCATTCAAGATGTTATGTAATTTTCTTCGAGAATCAATTTTATGATTTAGTGAAAAGTTATCATTTTGGTTTCACAAATATAGTAATTGCAATTTATATTTTACAATAAAATGGAGATTAAACTTTCTGTAATATGATCGACATTCGAGTGAATGTGTGGGCTGAATAAAGATGAAAAAGTCACATATGGCCCGCTAGATCCAAAAGGCTGTCCCCATCTGATTGAAAAGATACATTATCAGTTTCCTAATCTCCAAGTTGCAGAAAAAATCTGGGAAGAAACTGAAAAGCAAGAATGTTGCATAGAAAAAGATTCTTTGGTAAAGAATTGCAGTTGTAAACTTACAACAGAACAATTAAGTCAACCACTGCATTCCCCAATATTGAAGATGTAATTGCATCTCCCCTCCCCCCCAAGTACCCTGGAGTTCAAAGTTTATTCTTTCCATAGGCCTATCCCAACTGTAGAAGAAGGTGATCTATGGTAGACAATTGGAATTCCTGTAGATGATGTTTGAATGAAGTGTACAAAATATACTTGGCATAGAATGAAATGGGGGGGAAAAAAAAACAAAAACGAACACATGCAATAGCAAAAATTCTTTTACGTATTAGTATACCAGGCCTACATAAATTGGAGGGTTGTGAGTGAGCAATAAAAAGATGGGGGGGGGGGGAGAAAAAAAAAAAAAGTTAAATTTTTTTTAAATTTCCAATATTTTTCGCCAGAATCAGACAATTGGTTTGGATCCCTACCCTGAATACAATTGAGCCAGTAAAACATCTGAAATCAAAAGCCCAGAGAGAATCTGCAGAACTTCCGTCTGATTCAACTCCCAGGCTTGAATTTTCTATGAAGACCTCAAGTTCTTTTTTTTGCTTGATTTTTGTGCTGTATTCCTAATGTTGTTTGAATTAGTGATGACGACCCTGCAACCATTTGTTATAAACCCATGTGTTAAACAGCATTTTCAAGGTTGACTGGAATTAAACATTTGAGTATCAAATACATTGAAATTGCCCTAAGACCACAATCAAATCAAGATTTGATTTGTTGAACAAGCACATCTTTCTCACTAATTACTCATTACTTTGGTTTTAATAGATTTAAAATTAATTGGAGAAAAATCATTTTAAAGAAAAAAAAAATTCATTTTCATCTTTTATCAAAGTGAGTGTGAGGGTTGCAATAGTTTGGGAAGGCCTGCTGCATATCATGGAAGACTGGAAGACCAGCCAATGGACTAGTATTAATTTAGATATTGGAGATCAATATTAATGTTTTTTTTTCATTCTCCTCAAATAACTTCAACTTTATGGGGACATATCAAGTAATACTATTTGTTAAGAGGGTTTATCAATAAATTCTATAAGACTTAAGGTAGCAACACAAGCAACAAGAAAGATTTCAACCCCCATCCAAACCCTTGAATGTTTATGATCATACACAAAACTACAGACAGAAAATTCATGAGGTTAATGACTCTTAAACACAGAAAATGGAGTCTGAAATGAGTTCAGATTCTAGCTAAGACAGTTGTTGTTCACTTAGTAATAGTACTGGTGCCATTGGGAAAGACCTGGATCCTCTCTTCCCTCAAGCTACAAGTAAATAGCAGGGCAGACTGGCCTCTGCCTGAGTATGTGATTGTATAATTTCTTTTGTACAAAAAAAAAAAAAAGGAAAAAAAAAAAAGGGGGAAAAAAAAGGGGGAAAAAAAAAAGGAAAAAAAAACCAAAAAAACTTGTATACTACACCATCCAGCCAATTGTAAAATATAAAAATCAAACTGCAATCTCAAACCAAAATTCTAACAAGTTCAATAAACTGTAAATACATGAAAGATGTTTAGAGTAACAGTTTCAGCAACTTTTTTCCAGATGGTTCTTATGGTAGACAAACAGGGAAACAAAAAACATTCATAGAAAAGATTTGTTTTTAAAAGTCAATGTTTAAAAAAATTTATTTCACAGAAAAGAAAAAAAAAAAAAAAATTTTTGAGAACATATGAGAAATGTTATGTCTGTATAAAATATACATCTACATTCACTGCCGAGAACTCAATGATCAAGAGATTCTGGGGGAGAGCAAATATTGATTAAGGAGAGAAGGAGGTTATTACTCTGGGTGATGACGAGGAACGTACTTAGTAGGGCTGGCCTGCCCTTTCAAACGAACTTAGGTGGTCGTCTAGGGCATACTCCAAACTGAAAATAGGAGAGAGAGAGAAAAAAAAAAGGGGGGGGGGATACATGACTGATGCATTATAGACCTCCCTTGAACATTCTTTTAACTTACATTTGAGTGTGAAGGAGATTCATTCACCTTCGAGATAGGGCAAATATAAAAAGGTCAGGTCTATCATACAGTCCCCCACAGCTGCGGGTGGAGAGGAACAAAAATTGCCCAGCCCCCCAGGGTCACTCCCAACCCTCTCCTTAAGGGTTGGTGCTGTAATCCCAGAACCAGGCTTGCCTCGTCCCACCTGAAGACAAGAACTTGACTGAGGACCAGATACCCCACTCTGATCCCAACCTGAAGGGTGAGAAGACTTCAAAAAGAAGAAAATTACAAATTTTCTAGTATCCAAGGCAGGAGAGTAGATCAAATTGTTATGGACAAAATACTGATGCCTACAGGTTTTGACGAAAAGAAAAGGCAGGTCCAGAAAGTCGTCTTGAGAAAAGGTGTTTATTTTCATTATGAACAGTCTTTGTTTTCTGATAAAATTAAAAATACTTCTCAAATGAATTAAAAGAAATGAAAGGTAGAAAAGGTAATGATGTATCCATAGATCAATCTGTGAAGTGTATTGGAGAATTGATGAGGATTTACTTTCTTCTTTGAAATACATTGCCACGCCCACCACGCCCTCGTCCTCGAGCAGCTGCAACAAGAAAAAGTCAAATTAAGTAAAAGAAATTGAAAAAGAAAAAAAAAAAGTCAAATTAAGTAAAAGAAATTGAAAAAGAAAATTAAAATATTAATGCGTTCAGAAACAATCGATATGGTGAAAACTACAGAATTACTATAAATTGTAGGGCTCTGTGATGATTTTATTTAAAATAGCAAACTTGAATCCATGTTCAAATTTAAGCTATCATGTGAAAAATTGTGCTGTATTGCAAACCCCCACCATCAGTTGCAATAGAGTTTGAAGAAATGCAATATTTAGTTTTCCTGAATGAGATGAACTTGTGAATAAGAAACAGATTTAGGATTTAATGTTTGGAGACCCCACACACACACACACACATTATGGTGCAATAAGTGTATATGTTTTTTTTCTTCTATTCCCTCAGCTAGAAAAATATTGACAAATTAATCAGCAGGAATTTTGTAGACAATGTAATCATGTGACAGAAAAACCAAGGGAAGCAACTCACACTTCATGAATTACAACAGATTGATTTTGGTCTACATCTATCATCATCAGTCTTTTAGTGTCCGTCGTTAGACAGACCTTCCCCAGGATTTGCCACACTTCTCTAGCTCGTCTCTCCATCTAACATTTTGCCGGCCTCGGGGAATCCATGTTGTGAGTCGTGATGTCCATTGATTGTCTGCCATTCTTGCAACATGGCCAGCCCACCGCCATTTGAGATTTTTTATGGATTCTATGATGTCTCTAACTCTTGTCTTTTCCCGGATGTACTGTGCTGTTTTGTGGTTTCTCCATGTGAGGCCAAGCATTATTATTTCATGTGCACGTTGCATGGTTCTCAGCTTACGGGTCTGTCTCTTGGTTAAGTTCCACGTTTCAGCTCCATAAGTGACTATTGGGAGGATGCATTGGTTATACACCCTTCTCTTCAGGATCAATGGGTTCTTATTATTTTTTAAGGTTGAGCTTGCTCTGCCAAAGTCTTGCCATCCTAGTGTGATTCTTCGCTTGATTTCTTCTTTTGAGGGTCTCATGGAGATTCGTTGCCCGAGGTAGATGTAGTGGTGTACTTCCTTGAGTTTTGTGTCCTCGATTTCGATCCAATATATTAAATCAAAAAGATGAAGTAATGATTTGCATTCTGAGAAACAAAACAGATCTATTGATGAATTGTTCATAGCAGATGATTGTTCAATCCCATCCATGAAATTTATCAACAAATTGTTTTGTAGACAAGAACTCGCATAAATATGTATTCCACCATAAACCATTTGACAAGCCATACAGGTTTTAGTACTCAGTTTTGGTGATCCATTGTATACAAGCAAGGAATTTCAGTTCTGAGAGAGAAGCATTTGGTACCTGATGTACTGCTCAGTAGATACCATGTAGTAATTAGACCAACTTTGGTGTCAACCAAATGTTTCCTCAGGTCCTCATCTGATTAGCACAGGTTAGTTTAGTAACAGAAGGTGTAACTGTTCTTGTATTTGCTCGACCATTCCTTCTCCAAAGTAGAATTGAAATCGTTCACATTCTCTGATCTTGTGAAGACATTTCCAGTCCATTGTCATTTGCTATGAATAACCATTTCCTTGCACCAGTTTTTAATTGATTTTGTACTTTGCTTCTGGGACTTTTGGTGTGTGTGTGTGTGTGTGTGTGCATGTTTGTTAAAAGGTTCAGCAGGTGCTCATTTAGGGAGAAAGAGAAACGTTGGTCAAAATGCAGTATTTATCTTGTGTATCCCTATGTGAATGTGCTTTAATGAAAGGTCTGATGTTCATTCTTGAGGAAAAAATTAAAGTTTTTTTTGGGGGGGGGGCACAAAACCGGACCCTTTGAGCCAGTCGGGTTAAGGACTGGTTATTTCCTCTATTTAACCGTATCATATATCCGAAAATCTGTACTCCCCACCTCATTCACATGAGCATTGTATTTTAAAAAACTTTATTTACGTGTCGTGCTTAGAAACAAAAAAAAAAAAACAAAACAAATATTGCATTAGATAGTCGCTAATTTGGATAGGAAGAACAAAAAGAAAACGGAATGTACAAGCGCTTTTTATGTTAAGTTGCACTCAGTGGTATTCGTATACAAAACTTAATGATAGGGGCAGTTGGTGAACTTCATTAATTATAAACCTCAGAACAAGAAGTGCATATTTCACAGGAAGCAGGTAGCTTCTTATTTCTTGAATTTACCACGCGAATCTTTATTGAAAATAAAATATTTCTGATCAGATTACGTATTCCAGGTTTCAAAACAAAGCTTAAGACAAACCAGGAAATTTTAGAATATTAATTCATCTGAAAATTATAGAAAATTAACTTCAGTCGTAATTTCGACGAGTAAAAACCTATGAAAAGAAATACTGCACGCAACACACGTGGATGTCTCTTCCGGTTATAATTCAACTTCCGCTTTCATAACGTACAAGAAACGTAAACAAAATGAAAACTTCAATGAAAATTAAGAAAAAACAAACCTCAAACAATTCATCATTAAATTGGCAGCTCAAAAATTGACATAAAAGGTTGTATAAAAACAAAGCGAAAGTAAGAGTTCGTAAGTAAAAATAAAAGTAAGTTTCTACCTTGTGCCCGCAAAATCGCGGATTTCCCTCGTCCGGCACCGCCACTGGTACCGCCTTTACCTTGAACTTTTTTGAACATCGGGGCATTTTTTAACATGTCCGGAAGAATGAGAAATCGAATCTTGCTTCCACGAATGAAAACATTCTCCAATGTGGCCACTCGTCCGTCTCTGTAAGTAACGTTAATGTTAGACATCTGACAATTCATATTATCTTCGGCCTCGACCAGTTTCCCTCGATAAACTTCGCCAGTTGTCGTTTCACAAGTCACCGTATGACCCTCAGCCTCGTGCAAAACTTTGATAGGAACACCGATAGACATTTTGGATGATTTTTGTGTGAGTTTTTAAAGTTTATCCCGATGGATGGCGACGGATTATTAAATGCTTTCGGT
Organism: Thysanoteuthis rhombus; assembly: GCA_963457665.1. Classification (NCBI taxonomy): domain Eukaryota; kingdom Metazoa; phylum Mollusca; class Cephalopoda; order Oegopsida; family Thysanoteuthidae; genus Thysanoteuthis; species Thysanoteuthis major. Next base: position 2,467,629 of record OY735223.1, read on the forward strand.
CGAAACGAAAGCAGATAGAACAATGGATGGCCGTTTATGCCGGTGTTTTTGAATCAGAATAATGACTTCACGCTATGAAGAGTTCGAGAATCAAGGGACGTAATTTACCTGTGCCAACAAAGTAGGAAGAATATGTATTCACTCATGATTGCCCACACAATATCTCAAAAAGTTCCAGGAATTTTTTTTTTCGATTGAGATATCTTTTCATACAGTTTTTGTTTTTAGTCATGTTTTTAGCCCACGATATCTCGAATAGTTCTCAATGAAGTTTGATGAAATTCTCCTGAATGGTAGGCAGTGGGTTAAGGGAGAATGGTTTAATTTAGAAGTACATTCAGAAATTTGTTTTTGATTGAGGGATATTTTTTCATATATAAAGAAGAGATAAACAATAGTGTGAAATATGGAAAATCGAAATGCTATCACCTCTCCTTAATTGTAGCTATATATTTTCATTGAGTTCTTAGTGCATGACAATGGTGAAGGTGTCTGCTCTTTGAATGCTTTCTAATTTACCGATGTTTTTTTTATTTTTCAGGAATTCGGGAAATATTTCAAATACATAGAAAATTAATTGAAATTTAATCAGGTTATTTTTTTTTTATTGAATAAAATGAAATAAATGTTTGAAAAGGTTCCCAAAAATAAAGATCTAAAATGTCTAGGTATTTCAGCTTTCAAACTTTTTTCAAGTTAGTAGACGGAAGGGAGAAATGATAACTTCTTGGAAATCTTACCACGGACATTTTCTAAATTATCTCCAAAAGTTCTCAATGAATTTTAGTGACATTTTGTGGAAGGTTGGGCTATGGACTAAGGAAGAATTGATTATGTTTTGGGATGGATCCAGGAATATTTTCGATTATGAGATATATTTTTCATATATCAAGACAATAGTCTGAAATACTAAAAACTTACACAGTTACTTCCCCGAAATAAATCAATACTCAAACAGTTACTTCCCCTGCATCGTATCTGTCCATGACCCGATTTTCTTTTATTTTTTGGTGACCGAGATTTTCGCAGAGGTATGCACTGTCTAAATGAATTCTATTTTTTAAAGGAAAACTTTAAAAAGATATTATTATTATGAATAGAGAATGTAGGTGGCATTTTTCTCAAACTCCAAATTGACTTCGTTTTTCTCCCATAGCAAGAACAATAAGAACAATCCTCACCAAATCTAGGGGAGTAAACTCTTCACTGTTTGACTATCACATCTTGTTAAACCAAACCAATGTATAAAATTATCATTTTCCTTCCGTGATTTGATATCAAAACCAAGTGATTGGTTGGTGGCTCTCTTACCAACTGAGCTAATCTGACAAGTCTTATGTATCTACAAATTTATTTATTATATAGACGATTCAAAAGTTACAGTAATCATCTTCAGTCAGAATAGGACTTGAGCTTGCCCTTGAGAAAATTGTGTTTGTTCAAGGTAAGTGTAGTAGTTAGAGGGAAGGTGGTTTTGGTCAGTATTTAATAAGTATTCACTCAAGTTACCTTAGTCCGGCATAAGGCCAGGGAGAAAATGAGTGTTAGAAATGTTTTGTTGAATCAATTGTCCTGGTTAGGAGAACCTGCTTGCCTTAAAAATCAGCATCTGAAATCCTGTCTTGTTTAAAAAAACCCTGAGTTTTTAATACCAACCACCAGTATTAGTAAGGAATCTCCATCTATATCAACCATATCGTTCAGCTTTAGCTTAATGTATTTGCAAGATAGTAAGGCAAATGTTTTTCAAAGAATATTCAGGGGACTACTGCTTCACTGCAACTCATCCAAAGCCTCATAACCAGTCCCTTTCAAACTTCAATAGATGGCCTCCTACTCATAATACCAATGTATTGGATGCAGAGTAATATTTGCATACTTAAAAAAAAAGGATTTCTGTCCTATATACTGGCATGTTAGTGTAGTTCAAGGCTAAACTGAAGGAAACGAGGAGTTTGTAAGACAGTCTTGTGCCTATCTTCTACATAGGGAAGGTCTGCTTACCTTGAAAATCAGCATCTAATTTCTTTTAAAAAAGTTACACCTGGGTTTGAACACCAAACACTTGTACTGATGGAATATATACAACTACTTCAGCACGTTTAGAGATGTTTCAATTTGTACTCTATAAGTTTAGGTCTGGGTTTTAGGGTTAAAATTAAGTTTTCATCTTTAAATCCAGTGTAAATTGCATCTTCTCTTATCTGTCCAAATTATCTGAACGGTCAGTCTACTGAGAAATAAAAAAATTGTAAATTAACTCCCTTCTTTTTCTCTACCCAAAGAACGGAATGTTTCAAAATTTGAAAAAAATAGAAAGCGCTTAAAGAGTGCACATATCTGCCATTATCAGGGGAAGTAATTAAATATGGATCCACCCCATAATATAATCAATTTTCTTCGCCTAATTGTCCTTCTTCCTACAAAATTTTAATGAAAATTATTGAGAACTTTTGAAGATATCGTGTAGACAGACATGAGAGTATGCATAGATGAATTAAAAAAAACAAAAAACAGAAGAGTGTCTCATAATCGAAAAAAAATTCCTGGATCCACCCTAAAATTCAATCATTTCTCCCATTGCTTATTGCCGACCCTTCCACAAAATTTCATTGGAATTCAATGAATACTTTTGGAGATATTGAATAAACAGAAACATGGAACCAAACACATATACCTTTCCAATTTCATTGGCAGAGGTAAATATATAAAAAAATCACTAATGTACAACATGCTATGTAAATGGTCGGCTGACTAATTTTATCTCTTTGGCCATCATTTTAAGGGTTTGAGCAAAACTTTTTGAGGTTTTTATTAAAATAAGAAAACGGACCATTTTGAACGTCTTGATGTTTTGTTTTTTATAATTAGGTGAAGTATTGTAAATCGTTATTATTTCTCTTTTGCAACAATTGAACGATGGTAGATAGTTGATTGATTGATTAGTTTAATGACATATCAACCCATTGGTGGGTTTTTTTAATGCTGAAATCAGTTGTGAACAAAGGAGTTTGTATGTTAAGAGGTTGGTTTTTTTTTTAATGATTTTTCTTTGCAAAAAATAAAATTGGAAAATTAGTTTTTCTTATTTACAAAATAAAATTGGGAATTGTTTTTTTTACAATACCTCCTCCCTAATTGAACAGCTTAGAGTGTACTCAATCATCTGCTGAGTGCATAGAGAAATCTGTCCTTATGAAAGGTTTTCCACACTCTTTACTAATACTACAGTAAATAGTAGCAAAAAATTAATTATAATAAAATGTTTTCTCAATTTACTATGCTCACATTTTCTTTGCATTTTTCATCTTTCCATGATGACATTTTTATGTTAATTGCATAATGAATATTTCAACAGATCCAGAACAGTTTTGTGACTTTTAGATCCAAAAATTTCCAATCATAGACTATTAGCAAAAGACATTATTTTCAATTCCTAATGCAGATCTACATCTATCCAATGGGTCAAATATGCTGCATTTTTGTCAATGATCCTTACAGCTAGTATTAGTTTACCAGCAGTATCTAAATTCTTATGGTATCCCTTTAACGCTCGGGGGGGGGGGGTACTGTAAGTATCTCCTCAATAACAAAATTATTCTACGTGACACAATCCTCAAGATGTCCCTTTCTGAGTATTTTGTTTCAGACATTAAACTTCCATCTATTCTTTGAATTTGTTGTTAAATCAATTTTTATGAAAAATTCTGATTTAATTTACGTTTACGTTTTCTTCTGCAATAATAAGAGAAATTTGCATGTGGACATGCGCGTGAGTATGCACAGAGAGAACTCAACAACCAGCCATTATACCGAGTTGATATTTGCCATATATATCAGACAGCACACCAAGCATTGCAGTATTGAGTGTGAAGTTGTTTGGATCAGCAGATCTTGAGAAATCTAATAAAATCACAGAATTTAGATCTTATACCCAAATTTATCGATTTAAAATATCTTAATATAGGCGTAAAATATCTAAATTGGCAACACCATAGAGAAATAACTGAAATACTTTGAAACCGTAGTTCCGTACAACAGACAGAAATTTATTTCCACATATCTTAGAGTTGTGTTCCTTCCACACATGCACCATTGGAAAGGGCAGTTCCAGTTTTATGAATGACGTGTATCTTTCTTCCTTAGGTGTTTGAGAAAAAAATAGATGAATTTGGATTCTTCTCTCGTTAAAGGGAAGCAACTCATTGTTATGCTCATACCCTAACACAAATCTGGAGTAGGGCATATTTCTTTTCTCCAACCACAACTCTCAAGTAACATAACATTCCTTTTTATGGTGACCACAATGGAATATGTTTAGTAAGTTATTAGATGTAATCTAATCTAATACTTAATATTGATAAGGAAAAGAATTTTTTGGGAGCAGCTTACATTTGACAAAAGGTTAAACTTTAAACCCATTTTTTATTTTTACAAAATTAAGAAGTGGTAAAAAAACTTGAATTTCCCAAATGATTTTCTGAAAAACAGCAGTTGCTACGAAGTATCAAGATTCAGTTTGAATGACTCTTTTTATTCGGCTCAGCCTAGGCTGGAATAAAGGCACAAGTTTGGGTCACCCAGTGAGGCTCGAACTCTAGCAATGGTGTTCTAGACAGACTCACTAACCACTCTTCTCGTGACAGAGCACCAAGATATTTATTATAAACTATCAACTTTTCGAACAAAAATTTTGGAAAAATCACTTTGAAGAAGAAAAAAAAAAGACTGTTTCAAGATCCCGACTCCACTCTGAATGCAACTATTTCAGCCACTGAGCTAAATTAGAAAAAAAAAAAGAATCTTTTTCTACTTTACTCATTGAGAGAAGCGTGTGCGCAAAATTTCAACTTTCTCCTACAGATGGTAAGGGATGAGATGAATAGAGAAGAAAGAAAAATAATTATAGTAAATATAAAAATAAGAGAGAAAAAGTAATAAATGCTATTTAAGAATATGTTCGGTGACACCAGATGATTCAATCTAGCATCCATTGCTTCCCATTTTCTCTTCCCTTCGGTAATTGATGACGTAGGAATAGAATCTGTCTATTGTATTTTCCTTCTCTCTCTCAATCCATCATTTTAAACTTTTCACTTTTTTTGTCTTGACTGGAAGTTTGAACTTGTCATTGTTGTTAGGTAAGGAAAGGAAAAAAAAACAAAAACAAAACACCACAAAATTCAGATGCGAGTTGATTGTTCTTTTATTCATTTTTAAGATGAAAACTGACAGGGTTTCCTTTCTCAAAAAAAAGAAAAAAACTATTCTTTTCCATACTCATCGGTCTTCAACAAAGGGAAAGTACTGGGATTGTGTGAGAACACAAACAATTCAGCCCAGAAAACAATCCCCTTCAAACGTCTCATTCATACCAATGAATCCCTCTCGAGCTTTCATTTTATCAGATCCATCAATGACACGAGGTACACAAAGAAGTCCCAATTTGGGAGATTCAAAAAATAAAATTAAAAAATCCAGGAAGAATCTCTTGGTCAATCCATTTTCAATCCACTTTTCATAGAGGACAATGTTGTTACCTTATATACCAGACAGTCACTGATAAATGTGGTCCAGTGGTAGAATGCTTGCCCAAAGTTCATTCGGCTAGGGTTTAAGCCACCACTGAGTCCTACCAAAGACTTTAAAAATGGCACTCAATGGCCCTCTGCTAAGCACTCAGCACAAAGACAAGGATTGAGGAACCTCTCCTTGAGGATAAGGGGTTATGGCAAAAATACACCAGTTCTAGTAAGATCACCAAATTCAAGCAACATTGAGCCCAGGCAGCACCTTAATAGGGGACCATTGGGGAATACTGGTTGAACATGCAAATATTACAGTGTGACCAATGCACTGGTAAGATGACAAGTGGAGCTGCCCAATGAAGCTCTATATCAAGCAAGGACAACCTTTATGATTTAGCGGGCTCTTTATTCAGGCCACATATTCACTAACAAAAATGCTAATCACATTACAGAAAGCGTACTTAATTTCTATTTCAGAGAAACGTATGAATTATAATTATCATATTTCTGATTCGTGAAGCCAAAACGATAGTAATTTTGCAATATGAATTATAAGATTGACTTTCTGAGAAAAATTATTCAAGATTTTAAATGAATGCCTAGATTGGTCGCAGGCCGCAAAAAAGTCAGCAGTAGTCATCCAAATACCCCAGTAGACCATTTCAGTCCAGCATATACAGTAAGTAGACCGATTCCCAAGAAACTTTGGAAACATTAAAAGATTCTCCATTGCCCCCCCCTCCTAATGCAGCCATATCAAATCTCTTTCTTTATGACTGGCTGTGCTTGTAAAGAACTCGATTGTGTGTTGAGGGAGGACTGGGTTGGCGTTGGCACTACACCTGTTTGTGGCGGCTGAGAACTGGTAGGACCCCCTGGTCCTACTGCCCCGGCCCCTGACTGACTCCCGGTGCCACCGAGCCCTCCTGTGCCACCTGCACCAGCCTGTTGTTGCTGCTGCTGCTGTTGCGAAGCTGCAAGGTCGGCCTGTGCTTGCAAAAGGGCCATGCGTTTGCGTTGATAGTGCTGCCAGTGTAACAATTGTTGGTCTTCGATGAATTTGGCACATTGCAAGTTCACCAATTCCTTACGGAAATGTTCATATTGCAGCAGTTCGAGGAAGTGTAAACACTGTGGATATCTGCAGGGAAAATGAAGAAAGATGAAAGTTGCCATCACAGTTAATAATTGAAGAGCCGTGGCATCAAAATTTGAAGTCATATATAAAAAATTCCATCAAAGAATAAATATGGTCAGAATAAATTCTTTTTATGACATCACTGGTGTTTTCCAGTAAAAAACTTCTAAAATAGAGTTAAAAAAAAAAAGAAAAAAAAAAAGACACCTAGAAATATTTATATTCTGGGGAATTTAGATGATTTAATAAATCTGACAAAAAAGCTTTCTTTCCAAAAATAAAAATTTTTTAGAAGGATTCTAGTGGAGTACTGATGCCAATTTCTAAGTCTGTAGGTAGACAAAACGGTATGGCTAGGAGTGGAGCAGAGAGTATACTGCGTGGACTGGAAGGAGTTGTGATGAAAACTAACTAAATTTAAAATAAAAGATAATACTAATCAAAAATACTTAATCATACATTAACTAATAAAAAATTGAAAATCAAGATAATATCAATGCGATAAAAAAAACTTGTGCATGTTAAAACACTGACAAACATATTTGGTTAGTTGCTCAATAGTATCTGTCATGTGACCAATGTCTTTAGGCAACATGCCGTGTTGGGGATAATCAATAAAAAAATTGGAAAAAGAAGTGATCAATAAATAAGTTACTTCACTTGCCTTTCGTTTGAGTAGAAACTTGCATGACTAATTGAACCCCCCACTAAAAATCTTGGGGCAGGGATTAGGGAAAAAATTTCTAGACATAATTAGGAATAAATGTTGAATTCCTCAGTCCTCTGGCTCCATTAATGAGGCCTGTATGCTTGATATATACATATAGCCAGCCAGACGAACTTGAAAACTGAAGAAACCTATGTTGACAGTTTCTAATATGGTGTAGAGCATTAAGAGGAAAATTAAAGGGTTTCAAGTTTAAGGGTTACATTTGATCTTCTGTCAGCCATAAAAGTTCTCGTAGCTCATGCGTCTGAGCAGCTAGTACAGATAACCTGTCTTGAGGCAAAAAGATTCAAGAGCTCATCCTTTATTTCTGATCTGCACTGTTCACTCATCACTGTAGATTGACAGTTTGAGGAAAAGTGATTGAAAGCAATTAAAATAAAGATGAAAGAAAATACTAGTTAAAAATTATCTAAGACTAAGATTGTGTAAAATTATTTCTTCTAGACCAACATCATCTTTGTTGTTCTCAATCACAGTTCCAACTACCCTAAGGGGTCTGTTCTAACCAGGGAAATATTGAACAAAACCCTTTATTTCTTCCAGGGAGAGAATATGGTTTTTATCCTTGGTGATTTTGTCTCATATGTTCAACATTCCAGGAAGGCTACTCGATACAACAGACAATAAAAAAGCAGGTGGCTATGATGGATGGTATGTGATAAAAACAGAGGAAGCTAGTCCGGAAGGCTCCCTGTATAAGTCTAACATACCACTTTAGGAGGTTTTTACCTGATATTATATAAATTATAGTTTGTACACTTCAGAATGATCTTCAGAAAAGTGACAAGTCATGGATTAGTTAATGATAAGAATGCTTCATTTAATGAATTCTGACAAAAATAATTTTGTTCAGATAAAATGAGAAAAAAAAGTAAATACACTTCGTTTGTTTATAAAAACAAAATGAGTCTGGCTGCAACACGATGGAACCTTACTCCAACTTCCATTTCGACAGAAGATGATTACTGCAACTTTTTTGTAGTAAATATAATAAATGGAAAATTATAAAAATATATATATATTTTGGATTCATTTGAATGAAATAAGCCTGTAAGTAACTGCATAAATTTTTGTTAATCTCCAAGATCTATCAGTAAGAGATCTGTCAGTAAGATAGCCCCCTGGCAATCGGTTGGTAGTGAGTTTAAATCATAGTAGGAGAGGTAATTTTTACATATTGGCTTACACCCCTAATTTTGGTGAGGATTGTTTTTGTAGTTCTTGTTACAGTAGAAGAAATAAGGTCAACTTCAGTTTTGGGGTTTGACAACAAACTCATTTGTGCGTGCAATAAATGGAGAAAAAAACTCTGGATACTCACTTGAGGTACTTGGCATATTTAGCCTCTTTCCAATACTGCAGATATTTCAAGTAATTCACAAATGACTGATCTTTGAAATAATTCCTCTGAGCAAGAACTGAAAGAAGAAAGAAGAATTTCAAATCAAGAAGAAGAAAAACCTTTGAAGTTATCACCATCAATTCAAGAAGAAAAAAAAAAATCAGAACTCAACTTTTATGCTTCAGAAGGAGAAAATGAATTAGAATGAAGAAAACGAAGTAAAATTAAAAAGGTTTGTTAGCTATGGCCTGTGAGATTCACTTACTAAGCATTGCTCATTTTTTGTAACGTGTTATATACTGAAAAAGTTAATGGAACAAACAATGACCTCTATCTTGGTAGGAGTGGAGTCAAAAAAAAAAAAAAGAAAAAAAGAAAATACAACTCTGATTCCTATTGTTGTGTTAGAGTTCTTGCTTTAATCAGATGTAGAAGAAGAGGTTGAAAAAAAGATGAAGTATTTTTTTTCATTCAAACAAATAACACATTTCATCTGGCCACATGAAAAGGCAGAAATAGTCCAAGACTTCCTCTCTCTGACTTATCTACCATTGCATCTAGCTGGTCATTTTGTACATTATTATAGGCAAAGCCAAATACTCCTTGTCTCCTCAGGACATGTAATGAAGTTACATGCTTTGCCTTCATTTGATTATGTGTAACATGGACATATTCCATATGTTAAATATATTTGAATTAAATAAATAAAATCAAAATTAATAATGAATTAAAATTCACATCATAAAAAAAAAAAAACAAAAAAAAACCCCACTAAACAATAAAAATGAAAATTCCCAAATTTAAAAATAAAGTTAATTCTGGGAGAAAGAACAATGATTGAATAAAAATTTAAACTACTTTTTCTAGTTCAGAAATAAATTTAAAAAATGAGTTTCATGAGGTACACAAATATCTTAATAATCATAATTCCTAAAAAGGAAGTAACTTACAATTCAAATAATTTGGGTTGGCCAAACATTGTACAAATTCAAGTTCAACTTGAAAACGGAGTTTCTGTTGTTCATCTGTCTCTGAAAAATAAAAGCATAAATCCAAAATTTGAAAAAAAAACAACAAAAAAAACAAACCCACACACCCTTTTTCCTTCAAATTTCCTTTACAGTACAATAACACACTTTATTTTGGGTCAGATTAGGGTTATTGCTCAGAGAAAAACATGTTTTATTGTCAGTTTAGGGTTAGATTCTTCAAAAGATTCTGCCAAACTAGTATTAGGATAGATAGAAAGAGAAATTCACATCCATGGTCACACCATGATGAATGGAAAGTAAGGGTGCATCCCGGCATCATATTTACATTGTAAATAGAACCCCTCTAGTGAAATATATCTTTTTCTCAAAACTGATAAATTTATGGAAAATTCAAAGGTCTAATAAATTAAAAGCAATGAAACTGAAAGAAAAACAGTTAAATTTTTTCAGGTCAGAACTCGGTCTACCAATCGTATTTACTACGTATTTACAAACATTGGTGTATTGTTGCTTTCACTGATTTCTCTAGTGATAAAATTACTTTTCTCACCTAAGTATGAACAAAGATTCCCCCCTCAAAAATCGACGGTTCATTTTTGAAAAAAATTCGACCTTAATATGTGAAGTGTAGGTAAATTGTGATTCCTCACTGGTTAGGTCAGTACACATTCCAAGGCAGACCCGTGCACAACCTTGGGTAAACTGGCATAAGCACTGAGATAAAGAGAAATTTACATCCATGGTCACTTATAACAAATGGAAATTAAGG
>OY735223.1:2483127-2733127 GCA_963457665.1 Thysanoteuthis rhombus
CTTGAATTTCTCTGCTTTAACTTTTATTTTCTGCTTTAAACAGAAACTTGTTTCCTCAAAAATGGATTTTCCGACTTCCCCTGTGGAACAAGAAGTGTTCCGTTCAATGCAAAATGTCGACGTGGATTGTTTGTCACGACTGAGCGAGGCAAAGCTTCGACCCATTCTACCGGCTCTTGTCCGCATGGCCCTTTGCAAAGCCGTCGATACGAGTTCGATTTGGGCCGCTTCTCGAAAAACTGTTTTGAATATTTTGTCAAATTTTGATGTCGTCAATGGACTTGTAGCACTTTTGTCCATAGATTTCCATTCTCTTGAACAAGATGTTAAAAAAGAACAAACCCTTAGGTAGGGCTTTTTTTACCCAAACTTTTTCTCAATTGAAAAAAAAAATACTAGTTTTTTTCTTCCTCCTAACTATAAACATTGCATATAATTTTTGAGAAATCATCAACATTCAAAGCGTTTTTTGAATAATTGAAACCGTTCTTCTGGTTATTTTATTGTTCTTACAATGTTTACTTTCGACCGATCCATTCTACAGTCTTCTGCAGGTGTACGAATTACGTAATTCATGGGAACTCTCTTTTCCGGCAATGCCAAGCTTAAGTAACGATACCATACAGATTTTTTTTCTAAATTGTTTGCTCTCGTTTTTTATTTTCAAAAAAATGTTTGCTAGTTGCTCCCGAAGTTAGTTACTCCGTATTACCGGAAAAAAGAGTTTCTATATTTTACACACAGATAGTACACACGAAGAAGGCCGCAGACTGGATCGACCGAAAACAAACGTAGTGTTTATATCAACCACAAAAATAACAAGAGAGGAATATGAGTTCGTTTGTCCGGAAAACTTTTGAATGTTAAAGACTCCTGTCAAATTTATTGGCAACAATTCCTTTTGTTATTGATTACATGAAAGTTCAAACTTGAGTTCCTTTGTTATTGTTGTTTTTTCAATCAATATAAACATTTCATACTTAAAAGATCTTGTTACCTTTCCTATTTCAAAATAGTCGTCACTCCAGTTGTAGGGTTAGTGTTTTTAGAGTTAGTATTTTGAAGGTTAGGGTCGTCTGCTTGTTTACCTTTGAATTCGCTATCAGTGCCTGCTACTGGAGCGGCGGCCATTTTGAAACGGGAAAGGTCACCAAATACCGAATTTACAACCCCCCCCCAACTACTCAGTAAGACATGATATATTAGGAATATACTTCTGTCATTGTGGGTAGTATAAAGTTTTGTCATTTTTGATCATCCATACATCAGCTGTCCCACAAGACTCTTGTAAATTTTAGCGGGCTTTCATCACCTATGGTTTGGGAAAGCTGACTCAACATCCTCTCAACTGAGTCGGCAGCTAAAAGACACTGTAAACAAATGTATATTTCAAGGGATAAGTAATTATTTTCCAAAATCCAGTCTAGAAAATCTCGACTAATTTTAATCCTATACTTCTGTAATGGCCACTTTATTTTTAGAAAATTTTTAATGACAGAGTTCAAATTTCTCTGTCAGAAGACATCAATCATGGCGTATTTGAAGTTAATTTTTGATGACAAAAATTGGCATTGGAAACAGTCTAAAACCTACCTTGAGTATGCAAAAGAAATTTTCTCTTTTATAACTAATCTATTTTCTTGCAATTAGAACTAAAATTTTAGCATCAAAGAAGATATTTAAATTATTGCAATACATTTTGAAATGATCCTCATTAGAATTTTTAATATTTTTGGTATGTATCTATTTAAGTTGAGCAACATAGTAATTATACAGAATTATGTGGACATATTTTTGGGTTATCTATATAAAATATGCAAGGTGTATCCAGTCTACATTCTTGAGGATAAAAACCAAAAGATAACAATAGACTTTAGTTTTTATTTATATAAATTAGTTGAAGAACTCTCGAACTGGAGCCTTGGCCAAATATGACAACAGTTGATTCAATTTATGTAGTAACAATTAACCCTTTTATTTTGTTTTTTAATCAGAGAAAAAGTTGGTGGTGCCCAGTCTGAGAGTATTTTGATTTCTCAATTGGATCAGGGTCTAGCATTGGAGTTTGAAAGAAGTGACTGTGCTCGAAGAATTCGTCTTGTACTCAGTGAGATATTTTTTATCCTTGGACAGGTAAGATTTGATTATGGTTACTTTCCGATTCCTTGGTTTGTGATAAAAACAAGAAAAATCCCTCGTGAAATATTATCCCAGTGTTACCTGAAACAGTGGCAAGTGATTTCTTGTAGAGAGAAAAAAATGCGAACTCCCTGAATTATTCCCAAACATGAAAGCTGTATTCTGTAAGTAAAGGCTGCACTAATTCCTGCCCGCTGACAATCCTTTTCTTCCTGATTTTCAATGCACAACTTATAGATTGACGAAACAACTTAATTAAATTTTAGGTAAAAATTAGAATATCTGGTGATAAATCAAATTATTCTCTACTGCCATGAATATTTAGTTCGATGGTGCAGAAAATAACTAATGCTGTGTGTGGGAGTCGTGGAGTAGCAGTCAGTGGGCAGTGACAAAAGCTGAAACCTTGTCTCTGTATAATCAATGCAAAAATACAACCATGATCATTTTTCTTTTTTTATTCTAAATTTTGATGATTACTTTTCAACTCCATCTTTTTGCTTTTTATTGCATAATAACCAAAGGTTTATTCTTTATTTTCCGATCAACTTTCGCTCACTGCCAAATGGTAGTCAGCCTGTGCAAAAAGTTGCAATAAAAAGCAACTAATAAATTGAGATGAAAAAAAAATTAGTTCTAAGAATTTTAAATGATATTGATTTATAATACATCTAATAAGAATAAAAAGACAAAAAAAATCTATAAAAAATACTGAAACTAATAGTAATTGGACCGAGTGAAAGTTGTAATGAAAAGCAATAATGAATACAAAATAAAAAAATAATGATTCATAATATTTCATCTGATAGAAATTGAAAAATGTATTTTCATTTCATTTTTTCTCTCTCCTACCAGAATTTGCTGTGTCTCTCTATGAGGTCTGTCCGGAAAGTATCCAGCCATTTATATTAATGAAAATATTGACATTAAAATGTACTACCAAAGACAATGGTGCCTTATTCCTATTGTTACCTCACATGGTTATCACTTGCACGTTTGAAAACAGTCTGGAAAGATTTTCTTCAGGATCGTCATCAGTTGCCTTGTCAAGTTCTCCTTAATCTTGTCCCTGATCTGCAATCTCTTCCCTTTTAATGTCAAAAAGCCAGAAGTTGCCGGGGGGTCTAAATCTGAATTATGACGGTGGGGGGTTGATAGATCTTGATGATGTGATATTTTGCTGAAAAAATGTGCAGGGGATATGAAGAATGGGCAACCTCAGTTATTGTGAATGCAACGGTTATACAGTACACAAGCTTACTCATTGGCATCTCACTATCAATTGAGTCATCCTATGGGAATGTTTCTGTTCATGCATGCGCTGTAAGGTCACCTCTGGTTGCCAATTTATATTAAGACCATGAAAGCACTTCTCAAGATATTCAGAATGGCTAGATACTTTCCAGATTGACTTCATATCTCTAGTCGTTAGAGTGAATGGAAGTTTTGATGCATTTATTCATTAAAAACTACCCATGATATCACGGGTTACATAAATATTTAGTTATTGAGTCTTTTGTCTTTCTCTCTTTCAGATAAAAGAAAGCAAAGAATTTTTCCATAAAAATTCTGAGTTATTTGAGTGCGAGATTTATTTGGATGACATCTCGGATGTTTTGTGCATCGCACAAGCAGGTAAATTATTTTTTAACAATTTTCTGAAGTCAAAATCTTTAGATTGGGAGAAGAGGAGAAGTTTCAATAAAAATTAAAATAAAGAAAAATCAGTTGATAGTTGTTTAACTATGAGATCCATGAACTGCTTGAAACCCTTCAATGAATAAGATGAAAAGAAAAAATGAGAGAAAAATCATAAAAAGTGCAAGGGAAGTAGTTCTGATCAGAAGTTACATCCCTTGATTTAACTTTTATAATTACCTAGAATCAATTTAAGAGTAAAAGAAAACCAAATACATCTCAGAAAGATATCATCATCTTCATCATGTTTGTCCTTCGTGGTTTGAGGTGACCCTTGCTGTAGTTCTTGGGGGTGCAGCAGATTTGATGCACCAGAGGGTCTGAAGTCTTGACTTTTGCTTGATTTGGATTAGAATGAGGGAGAGATACACACCGTCAGCCTCACTCTCTCGTCCCAGCCTGCCTAGGTCCAGTGATCAGACCCAGTCAGGATAACAGACCAGGATCCGATGGATTACCAGGGTGCTCTTTATATTGCACAATGCTCTTCATTCTCTACAAAACGTTGCTGGCCTTGAGGGGATTCGCTCCCTGATTTGAAATCAGAATTATCCATCTTCTAGACTGGTTGCCAACCTAGGCCAAAAATCCCAGTCTGCCCTGCTATTTTCCCATAGCTGGGTAGAGAAGAGATTGACTTCATGCCTTTCCCAAGGAAATAGGTATGAAATGAATGCAAACTGTATCAGGTGGAGTTTGAACGTGACTCTCTAATTCCATTATCTGTTCTTGCGTTGAACTTAAAAATTGCTGAAGGTGGCTTTTAAGCGAGTTATCTTAATAGAGAACAATTAACTGCTTTTTTAGATGTGCTAGAATATAAAGCAGTGATCTCTGACTGATTGACTGACAAATCAACATAGTAAACACCTCACATCATCTCCACAATGTTGCTTAAGTGAAATTTCTATTTTACTACGTCAGGAGATAAATGCATCAATTGTACGAATTAATATTAGTGTTAAATGAAGATGGTTTCAAAGGGAAGGGCTTCTAAAGATGAGAGCTTTGAAAGTAATAGGATTATAAAGAAAGGGGATTTTAAAGGCTCTAAAGATCGAAATAGTACATCTATGGTCTGACTTTCATGCATGTTTTTCTCTGAATTTGTATAATTTGCTTGTTGCTCTTCTCAAAGATTTTCCTCTTATTTCTTGCAGAACTGCCTTCATTACTTCCGATAGTTTCTCTGGCCGATTCTTTGCTCAGTCTAAAAAATGGTTCCTGGCTTCTGTGCAGACTTGTGGCAAATTCTCCAGACTCTTTCCATGAAGGTATGTGCACTCCCTACTTTTTTTACTTCAAATCACACATAATCCGAGATTGTTTGTCTGAGTAAATGTAATGTTGCTCATCGATTCCTGCTTTTATCAGATTGTAACAAAAGTTCTGTCTGTTCTTAGAAACCATCAACCAAAATGTTAAAATAGGTTCCTTCAGTTTTCAAATGGGTTTGGCTAGCTGTATGTATCATGTATACAGGCCCCACTAATGGAACCAAAGTGCTGACTTTTTCAACATTTTTTCCTAATTATGTTCACAAAAAACTGTTTTTTTTTTGTTCTCTTAAAATTCACCCCTTAGATAGGTTTTTAGCGGGGGATTCAATTTGCGTTGTAGGTTTATGCCAAATTTTTTGTGTCCAGCAGCATTCACATTTCTTCTTTAAAAATTCAGACTATTTTAGTGATCACTATCTAACAAAAGGCAAGAGAAGTAACTTATCTATTGATCACCCCCAACATGGCAAACTGTCAAAAGATATTGGTCATGTGATGATCTCTATTGAGTGACTAACCTGTTTTGTTTTTTGTTTTTTTTTGTACTGATAGTTGCTAGAAATCTTGCTGTTACAGTCAGGGAACTTAGCAAACAATTCAATATTAGCCTTGTGATTGTTCATTGCAATATGTAAGAAGCTAGGAAAAGTGTCCAAAGTTGGGAAATGGGTCCCACTTGACCCATCTGTAACAATATCCGGCAATGATGTATAAGTATATAAGCGAAGTGGTATGAAGTTATTAGTCATTGCATTTATGGTTGCTCCAGCTGTCTTTTTTGGACAGTTGTTATCGGGGATGAGAAATGGATCCTTTTTCACAATGTTAAATGTTGCTGTCAATGGCTCAGTTATGATGATAGACCTGTGTCCCAGGCAAAAGATGATCCTTATCCAAAGATATTCTCTTTGGTGAGATCGCAAGGAATCATACCTTACAAACTATTAAACGATAACCAAATAGTCATGGCTGAGCTTTACTGCCAATAATATTGACATTTGAAAATATCTTCGGACAGTTAACGTAAAAGGGATCTTTCTTCATCACAATAATCCTTGTTCTCATACCAATCGGTTGACGAAAGATCCCGTAGAGGTACCGGCTGGAGAAAAATTATCCATCCATCATACTCTGCTGGCCTTGCTCCAACTGGCTATCATTTGTTTAGGAGTTTGCAAAACTATTTTGTGGCTAAGTGGGCTGCAAATTCTTCTCTCTATGCTCATCTGTGCATCTGAGCTCCCCTGGTCACATTTTGGGGGTTACAACCTTGATTAGTTGTATGAGTACACCAATAGGCACCATCTAAAAACCTTTTTTCTGTCTTTTTCTAAAAAGTGCATCTTGGGTCTCTATGGTCATTCAAGACAAAATACTTACCAAATCTTGTACTGGTATTTTTTTTAAAGATAATTCCAGATAAGAGATCTTTCTTTTTTTTTCCCCAGTTGATTTTGGGTAATTTTCTAAGTAATTAGTTCTGGTAAACATACAGGCTATGGTGATTCATTTATGTGAGGTACGGATAACGCCACCATATTTGGGTTTCCAAATAGATTGAAAACATCAGACAGAGCTTTTGTTACAACCTTATACTTGTTGACTTTGAACTGGGGAAATAAGATTTTTTGAAAATGTTTAGGAATGTATAATTGTTTTTATTTCTATCTTTGAATTTTTTCTTCTTTTGATAGTGTGTAAGCATCTTGTTGCACAAGGTGAGAAGCAAGATGAAGACTCTCTTGGGGGTCAGCGACGAATGGAAATGCTGCAAATGCTTTGTGCTATGAATCCCACGGAAACGTTGACTGTTCGTTCATTATGTGTAAGTAAAAAGAACCTGGACCCTTAATACATTGATAGCCATTTAGCAATGTAATTCATTCTCCCCACCAACTCTACCTTGCCTTGCAGCGTATATATATATAGCATTTTTGACTTTTTGAAATATGGTATATCTTATGAGACATCTCCTATTGGAGTATGAATGTCTGGTGGCCAAGTCCCCCGTTTCCTTTGCATGAGTCAGTCCAATGATCCTTGCCATCTTCAAGTCTGGTCAAGACCAGGACTTTATTCTTACTAGTTTTTGTGATCACCCTTTTAACAGGATATAAGTCCACCAAAGGGATATCTCCGTCCTAATCACACAACTTAGGGTGTACTCCATTAGCTGCTAAGCTCACAGGTAAATTTATCCTAATGAAGGGGTATGTAGAGTTGATAGGTGGAAAATAGAATAGATCTGAACTACACCTTTTTTTGTTTACAGTGAAATCTCGTAACAGCACTATTCAATCACACACATTCTAAAGAGACTTTTGTTCTTATATTCTCGCAAGGTTCATTTGAGATTGGTTTACACCAACAGCACATGAAGATCTCAGTGTTTTATTTTAAAAACTAAAATTAATAAACTCTTAAAATAATGCTGCCCAAAGTATAATAGGGCATTGGATTGTAAAAGAGAGATAAAAAGATAATTTTTGTCTGTACTTTTTTGTTTCTTACTATAAAGGCACTTCATATAAAATCCACCTGTTATAACGGCACTCTTAAATCCCCAAGGGTGCTGTAGTAGGAGGACTCTACTGTATTAGAAACAGTCAACCAAAACTGTCACAATAGGTTTCTACAGTTTTTCAGCTCTGCTGGCTGACTATGTATATATGTATCACGCATACAGGCCACACCAATGGAGCCAGAGGGCTGAAAATTCAAGTATTTATTCCTTATCATGTTTAGGAAAAATATCTGTTTTTTTTTTGTGTGTGTGTGTGTGTGTGGGGGAGTTACAAGATAATTTTATGCTAAATTGGTCCCTCTGTTTGTTCCTACTTGTTTTTTTTTGTTGGAAAATTTGCACTTTTTAGTGATCCAATAAATGGTAAAGGAAGTGATCTATTCATTGATTACCCCTTATTCTAATTTTTTGATTGATCATCCCCAACACAGCGAGCTGCCAGAAGTCATTGGTTGTGTGACAGATTCTATTGACTAACCAGACCTGTTTATTTATTTGTTTTATCTCCTGTATTTATTTCCTTTTTGTTAGGTTCAACATTGCACAATGCCAGGGTTGACTATTTGTTTAACTTTATTCATGACTCAAAACAAAAGTCAACTTGAAACTGGAGAGGAAGCCATGGAGACAGACGTCATCCAGAGCAAGAGTGACCTTTTGGCTTTCATCACTGGATTACTCCTTGGAACTGACCAGAATGTCCGAACTTGGTTCTCACAGTTCATCAAAACAGGACAGAAAGTAAGATATCAAAGCACCAAAAATTTTATATATTTTGTGTCGGGATTTAAAATTTTTTTTCGTAAGCTCAAAAATGAATGTTTAAGATTTAAAAATCACCAGAGCCTTTTCGAGAGGTGCAGCCTCCTGAAAAAGCTCTGGTTGTGGTTTCAAACTTGGTCAACAGAATTGGCAAAGTTCGGGTTTCAGCCGAGGCTGCTTATGTTCATTATGCACTATTACCCTTGGGATAGGTATGAATCTACTTTTCCCCCAGTTATGGGTTGTTAGCATGGCAGCTTAGCCATGAAAGATAGCCCATTTTGGATGTAGGGCTACCAAATCTATTCCATAAAACTTATTTGCTACTGAAACCACTCCTGGGCCAAAAAATGAGCCAAGCACTTTCCATCATATAAAAGATGTTAACACAATAGAGGACATATGGATGAATATTGAGGCTAAAGTGGTTGGGAGTAAATTTGGGATCACTGACCATCAATGGGAAGCCGTCAGAGATTAATGCAACAACATTGTTGCAGTACACTGTAGACAACATTAAAAAAAACAAACAATGGACAACTTGACCAATCAGCTTGGCTTTCTTGTGAAAAACGAAGGAAAAACTATTCCGTACTAAAACATACTCTGTGCACAAACAATACGTGCACAGTTGTATCACATTGTTGAATATTTCTTCTATAATTGTTAGAATAAAAGAGTAATTGCAAAAGATTTGATTAAAAAAATGCTGGGTTCTATTTTGGCCCAGGAGTGTATGCACCTCAAGAAGTCTCCTAAGGAAAAGAATAACTAAAAAGCTTTTTCAAGAGGAAATTTTTTTTTTTTTTCAATTCATTAGATAGTCACAAACACTTTCAAATTTGATTCTTCGAGCTTTAAAGGTTTGATTTCAGATTCAGAATTCAGTTTCTAAGGTTTGTTGGTTTGCTTTTTGCTTCACCAAAACTGTGTAGCTTTGATTTTATTTTTGCCTTTTGTTTTGTGTCAAATGTTTGTAAATATTTTAATTTTTTTTCTTTTTTCAGAGAAAGAAAGGCAAAGCGTTGTTGTTGTCTTCTCTTCGTCAAACCCTCCTGGATGAATTGATGGATGTTGTTCCCAAAGCAAATGAGTCAATTCCTGAAAACCAAATCATTAATGCCAGCTCTTTTATCAGACTTTATTGTGCCCTGAAAGGAATGGCTGCCTTCAAGTAAGTATTAGATTATTTAAAGCCAGTTTGCTTTACTTACAATATAAGTAAAAAAAAGAATCAAATCTCTGAGACCTTATCTTAATTTGTAATTATCTTGACAACATTCCTATGATATTATTTGTATTGTTATCATTAATATCACTTGCTTAAAGATGGCCTTTAACACAGTGCACTCTGGTGGATGGGGAATTGTGCATAAGTAAATATATCGTTTAAATTCAACCTTACTGACTGCCCAGTTCTGTGTAGGGCAGAGGTAAAATGCCAGCCACTGGGTTTGAAGCAAAGGTTTCGATCCTACCTCGTGGTACTGGATGGGATAGTGGATAGTCAATAGCCACACTGAAGAGTTGTAATACAATGAAACAGTTATCCGTGGATGACTCGAATATTTGATTTATATATATATATATATATATATATATATATATATATATATATAAAATATGAATTGTTTGCTAACTTGAATATCAAATGTCTGTGTAAAAGGAAAATAGATATTTGTAAGTGTTAGTGTACTGTTATTTACGTTTGCTTTTTTATACATCTATTTTTAAAAAAATTGTAATCAATTTATCTTTCAGATTCACTGAGATGGAGATGAAAGTTTTACTGAACTTGATTACCTCTCATTCACCACTGACAGCAGCAGGAGCTAGATTTGTCTCCCTTGGACTCTGCCTTCTCATCTCCTGTCCTTACCTCATGCCGTAAGTTGTTCTGTTCAGTTCTCTCTCTCCCAAACTTTATTCTGGAATTATCGTTTTATTCAATTTCCATATTTTCTTTAACCATTTCAAAACTTCTCGGACATCCCCAGGCTTCTGACTGCTGGAATATATGTGTTCCGTAGATCTGTATTAGAAGTTGACTGGGATATTTCAATTCAGATAATAAATGATTTAATAGGTTAGTCTTGAATGGGTTCTTTCAAGGCCCTTGGGATATCCTCATCCTGTTGTTTCTATGACTGCTAGGATATATATGTCCTGTAGATCTTTTAGAAGTGTACAAAAACTGTGAACTGGTTGTGTTTCTAGATTCTATAAATTGCTTCTTAGTATATCTCTGAATTTTTGAGATGAGGTATTATTATTATTTCTATTATTATTCGGACTATCCTCATCTTAGTTGTTTTTCATACAACGTTTCGGTTGTGGTACTCTACAGCCTTCATCAGGTATCATCTGGTAGGTGTAGGGAAGTAACAAACCGAACCCTTTATTTAACCGATGGGGGTATATTGACCGCACTCCCCTCTTAGCATTAGTAGTATTATTATTGTCTCGCACTGGGATTGAACTAAATTACTTCTTGATTTTCTCTCTTTCAGATCATCCGAGCATGAGCGTCAAGTGGTTGAATGGATTCGATGGCTCATGAAAGTCGGGGACTCTTTTGACAAGTGAGACAATCTTTCTTTGTTTTGGATTATCTCCCTTTTGGAATGAGCCAGAAATATTTTGGAGTCTGAAATTCTGTGATGATAATGACTTGTTTGAAATTTTAAAAAAATTTTTTCTCTTTTTTTTTCCTTTTATTTCTATTTTCTCCTTTCTTTTCTTTCATCTTTTTTTTTCATCTTTAGTTAGTGTCTTTTCTTTCCCCCTACAATTTATCTGCTGGTTATTCTTTGAATTGTGTTCAAGTGAAATTGTCCAGTAGAGAGTTAAACAACTGTAACCGCCGAAGGTGGTAAAGGGTTCTATCCTTTTTTATAAGTGCGTATATTCATATGTCCCAGCACTCCTTACCATACTATTTTGTCTACAGACTTGGCTTCAGTATTTCACTTGATGTTATTTTTATTTTTTGAAAAACATTTTTTCTGACACTTTTTGGGTCTCATTTTGATGGGTTTATCATTTTTTATCATTTTAGATGTTTTCCTGTTGAAAACTCTAGTGATGTCATAAATAGAATTTATTCTGACCGTATTTATTCTTCAATAGAATTTTTTACATGAATTCAGATTTCAATGCAACAGTTGTTCAATTATTGACTGTGATGGTGAGTTTTACTTATATTCATATTTAAATCTTTTTTCTTTCTTTCTTTCTCTCTGCAGAGAAGCTGGCAGTACTTCATTTGGTGAACTTCTCTTCCTTATTGCTATTCATTTCCATAGCAACCAGACGTACGCCATTGCGGATCTTGTTTGTTCAACTCTTGGCATGAAGGTAAAAACACTCAGCCCTTTTTTTTTTGTACTTTTGGAACCTAATTTGCTCATATCACTCATTACACAAGATACAGTCTGCTTTTGACTTCGGTTTCTAATTTGGTCTGGTTGGTATATGGATCATACATACAGGCCACATCAATGGAACTAGAGGGCTGAAATTTTCAACATGGATTCCTTATTGCATCTATGAATATTTTTTTTTGTTTTTTGTCTTCTTTTGTTTTAAATTCCTCTCAAATGAGATCTTAGTTCAATTTGCCATGGTCCCTTAGTTTGTGTCCAGCAGCATTCATGCTTGTTTTTTTTATTCAGACTTTTTTTAGTGATTACTGCCCAACAAGAGGCAAGAGATATAATTTATTCATTGACCCCCATTCTTCCGATTTTTTTTAATTGATTCCCTCTAACATGGCCTGCTGCCAAAAGACATTGGTCTCATGACAGATTCTGTTGAGAGATCAAAGAGACACTTTTTTTTTCCTATACTTAGCAGCAGTGTCATCTTGCCAAATACATTTCTCATTACAGGTTTCCCCCTTCTATCCAAAAGTAAAGTGTTCTGAAATGGCGTAAAACAAAAAAGCAATTATCGTTATTTTATATTGCAAAAAGCTTTTAGCCTTCCCTGACCCCTAAAAATTCATATGAGATTTGCACCACGGTTATGGGAACAAGAAGGAATTATTTACGATCTTGATATAAATCTCTATGCAATATGATCTGATCACAGAACAAGATTTAAAGTGATCGACGTATGTCTGTACCTGATACAAGAGGCCATCACTAAGGCCTTGTCCCAGAATACTATTATTATTATTATTACTAATTATAGGCAGCACTGTAATAATGGTAGAATGCACAACTAATTTTGGAAGGATACATGGATTTAGGGCAGGTTTTCAGAATGTATTGATTGCCTCCAAAGAACTAAACGATCAAAAAATGCGGGAGATTTAGCAGTCAAGCATAATGTTGTATTTCAAGCCTTCAACATTGACGCAGACGAAAGGTGTTTTTTTTTTTGTTGTTTTTTTTTTGGTCTGGGAATGCTGAAAATTTTTTCTCATACGGTAATTGCTCCTTCAGTTTATGTCATTACGGATGATGGATAGGCACCTATACTGATGTATAAGTATATAAGCGAAGTGGTATAAAGTGAACTTTTGAGAAGTCGATAATGCCTGTTTGTGAAAATATGCGGACCATCTTTAGAAAATTAACTTTTCATAGTAAAACTGTCTCTACACTTTTTGTTTAGGTTGGACAGAGGTACCAAAGAGCCCCCTTTTGCACTATTTTCTTTGTGAATTTATTTATTCTAATATTTCTTTTCTTTCAATTCTCACAGAGTGCGGTCAAGTCGAATGCCTTGACAAAACTTAGGCAGATCTTTACTCATGAAATTTTCACAGAACAGGTATGTGGTTCTTTATCTTGAGTTCGTTCATTTTAATCAAATGAGACCAACTATTTTTTAATCTATAAATTATTTTAAAATTCTGTTATTGTAATGAGACAAATTAATTTTATGGCTTTATCTTTTCTGATTTCCCAGTACATAACATTTATCATACTCTCCATAAAAAAATTTAACATTTTCTTTTGAAACATGAAATGGACTCTTAGACAAATTGTATATTACTAATAGATCAAAGTTTGATTCAGAAATATCTGATATTCTCTTGTCTTTAAGAAAGCAGCAACAGTTTGTGATTTGTTTGACTCCTTGGAAAGTTTTGGATGTAGAGAAAATTATTTTATTATAATCACTGATAATGTTATCAAACAGTTATTAATATCAGAATCAGTCGATCCCAAACACATTATTTAAAATGAATTAAAAATTCATAATAATTTTATATAATGTAAGATTGTTTATATCAATGAATTTAATTATATAACAGTGAATCCTTGAGTTAAACAGCCCGACATAAAAGCGAAGACCCAAGTAATTGCTTTATCCCCACTCTTCCCATTTTTGTTCATTCACTGTCTACATCTACACTTGTTGTTTCTAAGCTGACAATTATATTATCAAGAAATAGATATATAATGCAACAAAATATCTAATAATACGTTATTCTTAGTTCGATGTTATCAGGCGGTTATTGTTACCTAGCAGACCCTGTCCCCAAGTGATCACAATAAGCGGCTTCCTCTGTACTTCCTTTCTAAATGAGTTAGCATTGTTTATTTTCAGACGCAATGAATAATCCCAGTCCTAAGTTCCCCGTTTCATTATTAAAATCTTTTGTCTTTGTTGAACAGGTAATCACCACCCATGCTGTAAAGGTGCCTGTGACCCCCCAACTGAATGCTAACATTACTGGGTACCTACCTGTCCATAGTATCTACCAATTGTTAAAATCATGTTCATTTGCTAAACACAAAGTTCCAATCAAGGTAAGCCCCAAGGTTTCATCGTCCTTTTAATGAATGGATATTTGTAATTCATCCATCTTTACAATTTTATGGATGAAGCAAATTTGTATTTTTTTACAAAAGGAATTTGGCAGAGGTTACAAAAGAACAATAAAAGAATATTTTGATTTGAGAAAACATGAGGTGATCAACTAAATGATTGAAAAAACAGCCTAGTAATGACTAAAGGCATCGACTGGTATTTGCTAAGACTATTTCCTGAGAGTATTGTTTGTAACTTTGAGTCGTTGACATTCCAAATTTTGTTTAGACAACTGAATCTCTTCCCATCTTTGATTTTGTCAGCTCAACGTTTTGGCTGATCCATTCTTCAGCCTCTCTTCTTCAATATTCTGTTTGTTCATATCATTATCTTTATGGAAATAATAAGCAAATGAATAAGATATAACTGGAATAAAAAAAAAAAAAAATGCAGGATAATCAAAATCATAGATGAAATGAAAGTGTAAGAAAATGAGTGATAATGGAATAAACTTATAATTTTGTTTTTCTCCAAGATTTTCTTCTCTTATCTTCCAGGATTGGATCTATAAACAAATTTGCAACAGTTCAGTGCCACTGCATCCAAAATTGCCGCCCCTCATCGAAGTTTACGTTAATTCGATCATTGTCCGAGGGGCCAAAACAGATTATTTGAATGAGCCAATCACAGAGCAGGAGGTTCTGGATGTCTTCAAGGAATCCGTCTTCACTGTCCGTTCTGAACATAGATCAGATGATGACCAACAATGTTTGGCTCCCCAGTTACTCATTCTGTACTACATGTTACTTTATGAAGACTGTCTGTTAGTCAATATGAAGACACTTGGTAAGTGGCTTTTCTATTTGCTTTTAATTTCAGAAAGTTATTTAGTTGTTAGAAATTATTACCATAGGTTAGTTGTTTCAGTTTTTAGCTCAATCTGGCTGGCTTGCTGGCTATCATTAGAGCTACAAGGCTGAAAATTTAAATATTTACTCCTTATCATGTCTAGAAAAAATTGTTTTTATTCAATTCCTCCCCTAAATAGGTAGGGGAGTTCATTCTACAATGTAAGTTAATGCTAAATTAGTCCCTTATTTTGTGTCTTGCAGCATTCATGCTTGCTTTTTGAAAATTCAGACATTTTTTAGTGATCACTGCCCAACAGGAGGCGAGAGAAGTAACTCATTCATTGAATGCTCCTACTTTTCAATTTTTTTAAAATTGATCACTCCCGACATGGTATGCTGCCAAAACACTTTAGTTATGTGATGGTTTTTATTTAGTGACTAACCAGACCAGTTTTCTTTTACTTTGGGAAAATTATATTTTGTTTTTCTGCTTCTACACTTTTAGAAAGTTAGAAAAAAATTTTGAAAATCTTTTCCCAGCAGACGTATTGGATATTCAATATGTGCCACTCCCACTCGGGATGTGGGCGATCGTGGCTCTCTACAGCCTTCAACTGTGCATTGCCGTGACTGCTCTTGGGTTGGGGGAATGGTGGAGTGGTTTCCCTGTAACCTTCTCCACAGTTTTGAGTTACACTTGTCCTTCTCCTTCACTGGTTACCTCCCAAGGATTGAGAGTTGAGTGTGCCCATTTATTTCATCTGTGGCTGGAGGTCGAGGAGATGATTCCATGCCTTTTCCAAGGGCATTAGTATAAAGTGAATGTAAGCAGTCTCAGCCAGAGTTCGAACTTGGTTCGCTGATTACATTATCCATGCTCTCAATCGTTATTCACACGTCCACGTAGATTTATAAGAGACAACAAAAGGATAATATTGTTATCAATAAAATCATTTTTTATACAATAATTCTTTCAGACTAACATTATCATCTTTGTTTCTATCACAATGGTTTCAATGCAGTGCTCTCAGGTCTTCCCACTGTGATGGTTTTGATAGTTTGTGAACACAGCCTTCTTTATATTATATGAGGGGATGGCTGAACTTGCTTAAGAGCCAGAGACAATAAACTTAGGATGTTTGAGTCACAAGACACAAATTTTTCTTCTTTTTATTATCACAGACTTTTTTGTAAAATTTCTTTCGTTAAAAATCTTGACTAAGGATTATACAAATTTCCATTTCAGTAACTGCCAAAAATTAAGGGGTGGACACTGAGAAATTTCTTCTCTTTGTCTAAATAAATATTACCATAGAACAAAATTAGTCTTGTCTTGATATTTTTATATATATATTGATATATAAGACGGGCACTTATTTCAAGAAGAAAACGATGCAAATATTACAGTTCATCCAATGCACTGGTATTATGACTAGGGGACTGTTTACCAAATCTGGATATTGACAGTTATGGAGCTTGGCTAAGTTGCAGTGAGCAGTAATTCTCCAAACCCCTATAAACCATTTGTCGTATAATCCAGTATAAACAGTATTTCTGTGAGCCACATTTGGCCTCACATGATATCACTTACTAGATATTTAATATAACATGAAAATTAAAAGGGTTTAATAAATAAAGTTTATTAAAACATTCCATTAAATTGCTTCTCCGGTTGTCTTTTAGATCCAACCTCTTTATTAATTGAAGTCTTATTAATTTCACAAAATACATTTTTTCTTTCTCTCTTTCAGTGACATTTAATCGTAAAGTGAAGACCTATCCCGAATATGTAATGGAACAGATTCCCATCAACTTTCTTATTCAAGAAGCTCAAAAGAATCAACAACTTTATGCTGGACTCTTCTCTCCTCTCCTCAAGTTTGTATCATTCCAAAATTAACTCTTTTTGCACAAAACTTGAACAGTTTTCTAATTAAACTTGAAATGTTTGAGCATTTGCCAGAATAGTGAGACTATGTTTCTTGGAAAAATGTGTGTACGTGATCTGATTTTGACATGACCACGAAATTCAAATATACTATGATTCAGCTATGGGAATCACCTGCAGTGACAGGAAAAAGTTTCTAATCAGTTAGCAAAGTTGCCTACAGAGGGCTGAAAAAATTTCCCTTGACTTAGTTTTAATTTCATAATGTATAAATCAGAATTAGAGTCTTGGCTTTTTTATGAAAATATGTTGAAAAGAAATTTACTTGTTGTTTTAAAAAAAAAAAAAAAGGAGGCTTTTTTGTGTCTAAATAAATAATGGAACTGAAGTGACTTCCCCAGGGATGCCCAGTTGACAGAATACCCCTATCAGCTTTGCTGATGAAGTCTAAAGGAAAGTGGAATGCAGAAGTCATAATTGGCATCATACTGCTTTAAAGGGGTTCAAGTCTCTTGTTAGGAATCAGTTGTCTATCTTCTAAACTGGTTGCCAACCATTGCTAACAGAGACGATTCTGCCCTAACATTTATCCTTTGCAGGGAGAAGAGATGGGTTTATGCCCTTCCCAGGAGCATTAGTACTTAGAGAACAAAAACTGATTTTCTGGAAGTTTGAACCTGGCTTGCTGATTTCATTCTCTGTGCTGTTAAACTGTTCAGCCACTCTGTTCCTCTTCAGTAAATATCCCTGCAATAAAACGCAGCTTGTTTGCAACCTCTTATCTGAAATCTTATTGTTTCATTTCCTTCATAATGAAGTTGATAGGTCAGATATCTGCCTTTTTCTTCTTCTGAAAAACTCACTTAAAGACCCCTAAGCTTGATGTCCAGTCACTTTTTATTTATTTATTAATTATCATTATTATGATTATTTGCATATAAATAAATAATGGAAACTACTTAATAATTAGTATTTGATATACCTGGAATTATTTCCCTTAAAAAATCTGATCATTATTATAGATTATCAGGGTGAGTGTGAATACTGACCTTACACAATTATTATTAAGTTGCAAATTGAACTTAAAATTGCTCTATTCTCCAAGTTAAAACATTATAACAGTATTGTGCTAATAAGAATCTTGCTTCAATGTGTAGTTTTTGCTGTGTTAAAGTAACAAGCATTTAACCCAAGATACAGAAATTGGATCCTGTTAATGTTGATGGTTATTGTTGTTGATTATTTTCTTTCAGGTTGTTGGCTTCCCATTATCCACACTTGTGTCTCGTAGAAGACTGGTTGGAAGAGACTGTTGCTCCTGCCAGTCTCCTGCATTCACTTGGAAGAATAACACAAACGAATCTCAGCCCCCAAACATTCCAGAAAGGTGAGCAAAAAAACAATTGCATTTTGAAACGTTTGATTTCTGATTTCAATCTCTCCAGTAATTCTCCATTAATGCTTCTAATACTACGTTTTGTTGGATTAGCTAATGAAATTTTCACAAAATGATATTTTTTGTCTGAAACTTATTAAATTTCAAGGAGTACAGCAAGTTTTGAAAAATTAATTTTTTAAATTAAAAAAAAAAAGAATTATAATCACAGATATTGAATCAGACAATCTCAAACAATTTATTTAAAATCAATTAAATTTTAAAAAAGATAAAAATGAATTTCATTCTATTTTATTCTTTTTTCATAATGCAAAGTTTTTCATTGTTTATAACAATGAATTTGATAACATGACAATGAATATAAATATATAGGAATGAATTTGAAACGCTCCAATTTTTATATCTTTTTCTTAATGTTATCAGCTGGTCATGATCTAAAGGACTGTTCCAAAATGATCACAATAATCAGCTTCTTCTGTGTATATATATCTGAAATATATTGACTTACAAATAGAGGATATTTGATAGAAACCATTTTCTTTTTTTATTCTTCTCATTTATTTCTTTTTCCTTTGTCTACCTTCTCATTTGGCCACATGATGGAGATATTTTCATCAGAGAAATAAAATGTAAGCTTGACACTTTTCCTTCCACCAGCCTTTTTGAAATACTTTTTTTTTTCGTATTCCTCCCAAAGCCATCCAAGATGTTGCCAAAAACCAGTTGTGTCCTGTTCACGTCTTTCAATTGCTGGAGAGCTTGCTCCTCATCCCCGCCCGTGACATGCTCGTCTATGCTGACTGCGTTGTCTCGGCTTTACCCCTCAGTCTCAGCTCATTGATGCCACGGAAAGTCCAAGACCTTGTGAAGAAGATATGGTTCCGGCTACATGGACTCATGCCACGAAGGTTTCAATCCATGAATATTCTTCATTTTAAATGTTCAATTATATATACATGAGAGAACAATAATGAATATACAACAAGCACATTTATATGTATTAATCTGTTAAGTAGTTTTTTTAGTTAAAAAAAAGAAGTGCTCAATACCATCAGTAGAGTGGTTATAAAATGAGTAAAGATTTTTTAAATAGTTCAATACAGATTGTACCATGTAATAACGGGAGATCATTTCAAATTGAGTTTCAAAGTAATATATGATTATCCCTGTCAGATTATTTATCCATTTCTTATATATAGTCTAGAAAGCTTTACAGTTTAAATACTGAAATATACAAAAAAAAAATTATTCAAAAACTTTGTCATTTCAGTCAACTATCTGTCAATGTCTGCTAATGTAAATTATGTAATTTTTTTCCATACTTTTTTAGTGTTTTACCCAGAATTAGATATTATGGTACTGTGTGCAAATTGTTCTTGTTGGGATCATCAGTTGTTTACCATGTGACAGTTTTGGGGATTTAAAAACAAAACTGTTATATTAACATGACTCTCCAGCAGTGTTGATCAAACAGCCTCTCCCCTTCTGCAATAATGTTATCATATAGCTTTATTTTATTATTTTTAGAGCCGTGTCATAATTATGTAGTTTATTTTGTGTAGGATATTATCACACAGTATTGTATTTGGATGTTATTTTATACCATGCATTTGATTTTTTGAAACAAAGGGCTTACTTTCATTGGTTACCCCTCTATATTCGGTGTATGTTTGTTTGTGTGTGTATGTTTCTACGTATATATATATATATATATATATATATATATATATTTTAGGGTAGATCAACGGGTCTGTAGTCTGACATAGTTATTTGCTGAATTTTTTAAAAATCATTTCATTGTATAATGTTCAAGCTATGTGATTAATATTCACCGCAGAATTGAGTGCATTGACAAGAAAGGAGATTGGAAGATTATGTTGAAAAACATGCATAGCTGCTGCAGGGTCAAACTCCACTCCTGTTCCAACTGAAAATGATTACTACAACTTTTGTATTGTAGATATGATAAATAGATTTGTAGATGTATAGGATTTGTCAGTTTGGCTCAGTCGGTAAGAGAGTTAACTAACAATCACTTGGTTGTAATTTCAAATCATGGTAGGGGAATGTTAATTTTATATATAGTTTTGGTTTAATGTGACATGATAGACAAACAGTGAAGAGTTTTATAAATTTGGTGAGGATTGTTCTTGTTGTGAGAAAAAGACTAAGTCCACTTCAACATGGGAGTTTGAGAATAAATATTTGTTGTGTACAATGAATGTTTTTTTTTATCATCATTTGGTTATATCCCTAGCTATAGAGCTGTAAGGTGGCATAATATTAATCAGCATAGAAAGGGGAACCTAGATTTGAAATCTGCCAAAAAGTGCAAAATTTTTTTTAATGGCCACAAATGGCCGAAAATTCATCCAAAAGATGCTTAAAATGGTAAAAAAAATGGCCAAAATCCTTGTGCTAATGTAGTGATTTTTGCACTGCCAAAACAAGAAAGTTGCTGAATTTAGAAGTGAGAAGTGCTAAATCAGCAACATTGCTGAAAGTATGTTTACTTTGTATTAATTAATTAATTAGCATAGAAAGTGGAACCTAGATTTGAAATCTGCCAAAAAGTGCAAAATTTTTTTTAATGGCTACAAATGGCCAAAATTCATCCAAAAGATGCTTAAAATGGTTAAAAAATGGCCAAAATCCCTGTGCTAATGTAGTGACTTTTGCACTGCCAAAACAAGAAAGTTGCTAAAACTAGAAGTGAGAAGTGCTAAATCAGCAACATTGCTGAAAGTATGTTTACTTTGTTTTAACGCCTCTGCTCTGTCTTTTTCCTATCAGCAGATGTTTTGTCAAGTGCATACCATGATTGTTATCAGAAAAGCATTAGTGTCTAAGCACTTGGGCAGATTGTGTCTTCTTAGTGTAGTGGTTAGCATTTCTGCCTCACAAGCCGAAGGTTTCAGGTTTGATAACCAGCATGAGCGAAGAGAGGAAAACTCTTTATTATGACATATTTCCCCGTGCATTCAGCAGCTAATTGAGTTCACTCTAAGCTGTATGATTAGGTTGGAAGTTTCCCTTAGGTGAACTTGCATCCTACCAAAGGTAGGGGGCCATAACTTACAGATATAAAGCCCTCGTTTTGAATAAACTTGGAACTTGCAGGACTCACTAAGCTGATGAATGCAACAAAAACCGGGACTTCATCATTAGCTGTCATACACAATAGGGAGTTGTCCTTCAAGAAACAAATATCTTACCTACTTGGGCAAATCACTCTCCCACATAATTACTAGGAGCAGTGGGAAATGTACAACTATCTCAGCCACTGGGCATGTCCTTATCTATTTAAAAACTTTTTTAGAGAATATTTACTGAGCTTAGCTTCATCTGGAACAAAACTGAATTGGAGTTGGGGCATGTTGGAAGATTGTGTTACACCAATCTTTCAATTGGAGATGGTCTGCTTGCCTAGGAAATCAGCATTCGAAATTGTGGCTTTGTGCCTTACTCTGGCCTCTTATGAAAAATACGCAACTATCTTAACCGCAAGGTCTACAAAGATGTGTTTCTATGCCTTTGTCTTTTCTTCTCCTATAGGTTACGCTTGATGACGGTGAATGCTTTACGAATTACACAATGTGGTGTCAGATCTGCTGTTCCATTGAATGAAAATGATATTACTGTTGATCCCCTCGTCGTATTGCAATGTGATAACAGGGTTTTCAGGTGAGTTTCTGACTATTGGTCTTGTTCAAACCACCATGGCATATTTTTTCTCCACTGGCGTACTCCTTGGTTATTTGGGCATGTTATAAATTCTTTGGCAAAGTTTGACGATCTGGCCATCAAAAATCAATCCAATGATTGGGACTGTTTTGTCCAATCACCATTAAACCAATTTTCGTTATAACTTTACTTGAGTGAATTGTGATCTTGAAATAATTTTTGTGGCTAAAATTCTGTATTATATAATGTTCACATTTTTTTTTTTTGTTTTGTTTTTACTCAAATATGTTACCCACCAATTTTGACCCTGATTTTTTATATTAAATTTCTTGCATTTCAAACATAATATATGACTGAATTTTGGCTGCAAAAATGATATTCGAGATTGCAATTCACTTGGGTAAATAGGTTAAGTACAAAAATAACAAATGTTTGCTTATTTTGTGATGATCAATGAAAACAGCCCCAATCATCAGATCAATTTTTGACAGTTGACTCGTTAAACTCTGCCAATTTGTTTATCTAATTATTTGTTTTCATTATTAGATGAGTTATTGTAACCAATTAGGACTACTTTTCACCTTCATCTTGATTATAATCAAAACAACTAAAATGAGGATGAAGGTAAATAGTTGTGAGAATTAATTCAGTCATTTCTTTAGCGATCATTTCCCTCCAAATGTTTTTTTTTTTTCTTTTTTTAGATCTCATCTGCATTTGTCTGTTTTGTATTTAGTATATTCATCGAGTTTTTTAACATTTTTAGACTTCATCTTTAGTCGTCAGCATCTGGTCTTTAAAATCAGCTCGGTTTGTGTCTGTGCTTGTTTTCCTTTCATTCGTATATCATTATGCCAACTTTACTAGAAACCGTCAACCAAAACTGTCAACACAGGTTACTTCAGTTTTCAAGTGGGTCTGGCTGGTTGGTTAGCTGTCTGGTTTCATATGTATCATCTGTACAGGCCACACCATAAAGCGAGAAGGGGTTGAAAATTTCAACATCTACTCATTATTATGTCGGCTAAAAATCGTTTTTTGTTAATTTTTCACCCCTTCCGAATAGATTTTAAGTGGTGGTTCAGTTTGCAATGTAAGTTAATGCTTAATTGATCCCTTATTTTGTGTCCAGCAGCATTTACACTTCCTTTTTGGAAATTCAGACTGTTTTAGTGGCCACTGCCCAACAATAAACGAGAGAAGTAACTTATTCATTGATCACCCCTTTTACCGATTTTTTAATTGATCACCCCTGCATAACATGCTACCAGAAGATGTTGGTCACGTGATGATTTTTATTGAGTGACCAATCAGAGTGGTTTTGCTTTTTTTCTTTCATTTTTGATGATATTAATTCAGGAAGTCAAGAGATTAGCTTTCGACCCGAGACAATCAACAATTGACTGTAATTGCTGTCCTTTTTCTTAAATACTTTATTGCAACAGCTTATTTCACAAATTAAGACTTGTTTATTCATTTAATGAGTAATTTATTATTTACCAGTTCACCTGTGCCATTAAAAATGACGACGAACATGAGATGTATGGATATATGTCGTATTTTATTGAATGAATTATAGAGATTTGTATTGCAGTGAGTTTGGAGAATAACTTTCTATATACATTGCATTTTATCTAGGTGGATAATAGAGATTTACGTTGATATGAGCTTGGAGAATAGTGTTTTGGTGACCACTGAAGAATGTTTATTTTATTTTTTTCCTGTTCTTAGTACGTTTTTTTTTTTTTTTTTTTTTTTTGATATCCCTTAAATTCAGCATTTGTATTACGTCTCCTTACAACATTGAAACATAAATGAAATTCTATTTTACTGCTTCAGTTGTATTCCTTGGCATGATAAACGACATCTACATGTTTGTAATTATTATATATGAATTAAATTATCTCTAGGTGTCCCCCAATCTTAGAGATAGTGTTGCGTGTTCTGGAAGCCTACATCCAAGCCTGCAGAGTGTTTCTGACCACTCATATGGCCTCGTACCCAGTGATGGAGAGCCTGGGTCTCCCACCGACCCCAGAACAAGAGAAAAAGGATAAGGACAAAGGAATTGAGAAGAGCACTGTAAGTCAGGAACAAGAACGACGTGAATTGAAACATGCACTGACTGCGGCTCAGGAGAGTGCGGTTGTTCAAATTCTTCTTGAATGCTGTCTCCGTCAACCATCAGAAATGGTAACGTGTTTTGTGTTTTTTTTAAATCTAATCTTATCTTAAAGCTGTTGTCACCTTTTTGTGTGTTTGTTGGATTTTTATAATGTGAAAGCAAATAGAAAGTAAGGAAGGGAGTACTATGAACATGCAGTCACTCAATGGGCTGCTGCTGTATTGGTGTGTTCACTAAAAGTATGCAGGCAACTGCTGCTGATTTCTTAGTTTAATTTCTTGACCCTATTCTGTTGCCTTATCGTTTTAAAATTATAGTAAATAGAAGATATAAAGAGTTGTAGAAAACTGAATGGAAAATAAATTTCATTTGAGATATAAATATATTTGTTTGCAACAAATATATTTATACAAATGTATATTTTTGTATAATTTATCCATATGTAAATGATCCTGTCATTTTTACAGATGCTATGTTAGTTATTATATAATTCTAAATCCAGGAGACTCTGGATTTTATGACTTCTAGAAGAAAGAGTAATTTATTTTGGTGTAAAATTCACCTTTTCCATTTTTTTCTAACCATGATTTGACAAGTCAGTTTTTGCGAAAGAGTTTTACTAGTGGTCTTCAATGAATGATTTTATAAGAATTCTCTCTTTACTTACAATATGTAGAATTTTCAACTGATCTCATATTTTGTTTCAACCAGTCAGAATCTTGCTTCACTTATCAGTTTCTGAATCTGTGCATCACATAACAAATTGTTGGAGTTCTGCCTTTTGTACAAAGGAATCAATCTGGTTTTGTCTCTAGTGTCGAGATGGAATCAGTGGTGTATCTCGGGTGGGGTAGGTATGGCACCTACCTTTGGCCCCACTCGAAGGGGTGCCTGCACCTCTGAGCTGTCAAGCTAAGCTATCCTTGAATAGTGAAAAAAGAATTTTCTCAAAATGTAGGACCTGTCTTAGATTACAGGTGAGAAGCATTTGGACGGCCAGATCGTTGAACTACTGGAGTGTCTATTTTTGAGCTGGTGTTATGGTAAAGTTATTTGAAAGATATTTGTCCCAGGAGTCAGATGTTTTGACACGGGTGCCATTTCAGTTTTTGCCAAAGGCATTATCTTCCATAGTTACAACCCTGACATTATATATTCTGCAGATGCGAAGTAGCTTGATGCTTGTATTTTTAGGGAACAGGTTTGGCAGATCGAATTTAGATATGAGCTGAGACCACTTGTGTTTATTTAGCACTAATTCTCTTGCAATGAAAACCAGGCAGAAAGGGATTGTTGGTGGTCAGGAATAATGCAAAAAATTATAATAGAATGAGGTTATTATATCTAAAATGTAAATGCTTTGAAAATAAAGGAAAAAAGAATAGTCAATGGTTATGCATTAATAACTAATATAAATAGGGTTTTCAAGTTTTTTTGTGGGGAATCTAATTTGTAATGTAAGTTAATGCTAAGTCCTCCCTTTACTTTGTATGTGGCAACATTCATGCTTGTTTTTTTTGTTTTTTAGATTCACTTTTTTTGGTGATCACTGTCCAACAAAATGCTAGAGAATTGAATTATTTATGATCATCTTTTTCTAATTTGAAAATAAATTGATCACCCCCTACATAGTATGCTGTCAAAATACATTGGTTGTGCAGTGGTTTCTATTGATTGACCAACCAGATGTGTATTCTTTTTCTTCTTTTTTTCTTCTTCAGAAAGAGTCAAGCTTGTTAACGAATTTGCGAGAGGTTCAGTGTCTCATTTGCAGCTTTTTACATCAAATGTACATCGCAGATCCAAACCTGGCAAAACTGGTTCACTTCCAGGTAAGATGAACACTTAAAACATTTCAGATATAAGATTGATCAATCGTTTCACTTACTGTTAATATTGGTTCATTTCTAAGCAATTTGTGTTGCTCTAAGGGCTTGTGTCACAAGAATTTATACTTTCTTAAATGTTTAAACTCTTAAATTCATACTAAGAATTTAAATAGTAATCCATAGGAAATAACTTCTCATTAAGGTTACTTGCACATTTTGATTAATTTTTTTATGAATCTAAGAGTCAAAAGAGAAGAAACATTGAAGTATTTAGTACTGTATTCACACTCAATCTCAAATAGATATGCATCATAAAAGAAAATGATACGTATGAAGGAGAATTAATCTAAAGTTAGTTTGATTTATCAATAATTGATTTATTCACATCTTGGATGTTTTTATTGCAAGGTTTCTTTGAGTCAAAATGTTATTATACAATGATCAACCCAGACTAGCATCCTTATCTTGGTTGTTTTTATCATGTTTCGGTTACTGGTATTTGTAAACTTTCATCATCTAATTGCTAAAAGTACAAATCTCATTAGCTGGAAGTTACGAGTTCACCACTTTTGTCAACATTGTGAAAGGAATATACAAAATTTGACCTTTTTTTTTTATTTCTACTTTTAGGGTTACCCAAGCGAATTGTTGCCTGTAACTGTTGCTGGAATTCCTTCTATGCATATTTGCCTTGACTTCATTCCTGAACTGCTGAGCCAACCCCAAATGGAAAAACAGGTAAAGTACAATTTGTCATACTTCACCTTTTGATAATACCATCAATATACAATGGTGGTTACCAACTAGGGTACGGTTTCTCCACAAGGGGAGAATTTAAGTAATCCATGGGTGGAATAAGGCTGTTGGGTAAAAATCAAAGTCTTGGTGCATGTTTTTGGCTCGAGGGTTGTTGGGACGTGTTTCTCACCACAAATCAAAGAACTATAAGCAAAAAACAAGAACCCAATACTTTGAGGTGTATATCAGTTACAATGGCCGAATTCTTTTTCTTTTTTCTTTTTTTTTTTGTTGATAAATTGGATATCCAAATGATAACTTCTTAATGATTTTTGCTTGTTTTCTTTGAGTAACAAATATTCAGCAGTAACGATTACAAGTACAATTATAAAATTAAACGAATTCTCATTATAAATCTGTCTAATTATGCAAAATAAGACAATTGTTTGAAAATATTCTTTGTTGCAACTTACTTAGACGGAAGGGGGGGTAACTAATAATCTTATAGACAAAAGTCGGGAATGACTTTGAAAAGATCAGAAACCACTGATATACAGAGTGTCCCTCCAAATGGTATACCCGCTTAGTTTGTTTATAGCAACTCTGGTTATTACCTGGATATTACATAAAAAAAACAATTTCATAATGAAAAAAAATCTTATAATATAAAAGCCGATGTCTGTCACACTAAAGCAAACAGAAAAGGCTCTACTGTTTGTTTTCACGTCTACTTCATTACTACTACTGCTGCTGTCTCAATAGTAGCATGGAAAACAATTCCACTTGATATAGGCATCTCTAATTTTTTTGAGAAAATGATGTTTTTTTTTTTCATAATAAAGAAATTTGTTTTTCAACCAATTCCGTTGCTTTGTTTTAATTTTATTGAAATAACAGAATATATGAAAAGTTGTAGATGATAACTAAAAAATGAATTTTATTGGAGGTATCCATTTATGTTCATATGATTTACCCATACAAAAATAATCTTGTCATAATTGATGGGTACTCCGCTAATAAAATTTAGTTAGAAAAAAATTTGATTATGTTTAATTGGCGCTTCATTTGATGTGTTCAAAATGTTCTGCATGAAGTTTTGTATATAACAAATACTAAACGCATATTCACCTCTATGTTAGAAAATAGCTTTCAGAGCTGTCATACCTTTTCACTATTGTAAATGGTACAGGCAATCGTAAGTATTTGCTGGCTGAAAAAAAGAATAGATCAGTTTTAGATCTTATCAAAGATCAGTTGTGAAGTCAAGGAAGTATATTATTACTGAAGTGTTTTGATGTACAGGTATAATGTGAATAGTGCGGTTAATGTACACAAATTCTCTGTACTGTTCACAACTGCAAAGTCTTATAATTCAATGTTTGTTTTTTTTCATCTTATACTTAGTTACATTAATTTGAACAGCATTACATTAACTGTCCTACATCAAAACACACACTATTCCAGCTATTCCTGAACTTTCAATTCAGATTTTACGGAAAGTTTCCAATCCAAGAGATTTAAATCTGCTTATTTGTAAAATTTAATTTTGATAATTCTTTTTAAATTCAGTTAAGCATCAAATTTGTGCACTGCACATTCAATTTAAAAATATTGCATCTTCTATGTTATGTTTTTTCTTCTTTGCCCATTTCAGATGTTCGCTGTTGAATTGGCCAGTCACCTGTGTCTTCAGTATGCCCTCCCCAAAGCCCTAAATATTGCCCGCCTTGTCATCAATGTCATGTTCACCGTATCATCTGGTAAATACATACTTTTGCTTTTAGTATGAGATAAGGAGGTACCGATTAGTGTTACAGTTACTTGCACAGAAAACAGAATCGGCATATCAAGTTTTTGTTATAGCTGAGGCTGCTTGTGCTCACTAATGCCCTTAGGAAAGACATGAATCTACTTCTCTTTCTAGCTGTGGTGAAATAGTGAGTCCGTACAAGGCGTTACAAGTGAGAGAAGGTTACTCTGACGAGACTTTAAAAAAAAGCAATAGTAGAGCCCTTAAGGTAAACTGGTCGTAACACTCTATCTCTTTTCTGCCAATTCCTGCTGCCCTAAAGGTTGCCAGTTGTCACAACATACTCCTGGAAAACGGCTTTGGAGGCTCAGTGCAATGACCGTCCTATTTTAAAAACATTCACGCACAGGTTGCTTTGCAAAAGACAGCACAACCACAGACATCATTGGAACGATAGTTATCAGCAAAAGTTAAGCTATTTTATAAATGGCACTTTCCACTTTATTGTCTTTGTGTCCATGCCTAGGAAATAAAGTGCCATTAAATTCCAACGCCAGTTGTAACTTCTTATCATACTAAATACTGAAACACAGAATGAATCAATTCAACCTTTTTCTTATGTCTCTAAAACAAAGATGAAATTTTTCCTATCTTTCACTCACGTGAGAAAAAGAATATCGTATCAGTTTTGTCTTTGTGAACATGTGTAGAGCTCATTCCTGGATCCACCCCAAAATAGAAAAGAAAGTGCCATTAAATCCCAACTCAGCCAACCTGGGCACCAGTTGTGACTCCTCATCATACCACTTGAAAACAACCTTGGAGGCTAAGAGAGTGGTATTGACCCTGATCAACAACCTGTCCACGTAAAAAAAAATTCACTCACAGGTTGTTGATACAAACAAAATACTGGAATGCAAAACCTTTTTTCTTTTGTCTCTAAAACGAAGATAAAAATTTTCCTGTCTTTCACTTGTGTAAGAAAGAGAATATCATACGATATTATTGATCAGCTGACCTGAATCAACAATAGATTACAGGACTAAATGGGTCTGGTTAGTCACATAATAAAAATTGTCATGCAACCAATGTCTTTTGGCAGCATGCTGTTTTGGGGGTGATCAATTGAAAAAGTCAGAATTTTCAAAAAACAAGCGTGAATACTGCCGGGCTCAAATGAAGGGATCTCTTTAGCCTCAACTCAAACTGAACCTCCTCTCTAGAAAAGTATTCAGGGAGGGGAATTCTGGAAAAGAAAGAAAAGTTATTTTTTTTCTAGACAGAACAAGGAGTAAATGTTTGAATTTTCATCTCTTTAGCTTCATTAGTGTGGCCTGTCCGCATACATACACACATACATACATACATACATACATAGCTAGCCAGACTGAGTTGAAAACTGAAGAAACCTATGTCGGCATTTTTGGTGACTGTTTTGGTCTAGGGTTGCTAACTATACAAATTTTGCACTATAATTTACAATGAACCGATCGATGAAAGGTTTAGCATCAGGTGAGAATGGCCTGATGTGAAGAACATCTGTTGTAAACATGGAAATTCATCAATAAAAGAAAAAAAGCAAATAATAATGACTCTAGCCCATTTGTCATGTCTCACAAATACCTTCTCAGCAATTTCCTCGACAAATGACCTTGAGTGGTTGTCAGAAATCATTAACACAAACTGTCAGCATAGGTTTCTTTGTTTTGTTTAAGTTGGTCTGGCTGGTTGTGTATATATCATGCCTGCAGGCTGTGCCAATTGAGCTAGAAGGTTGAAAATTTCAATATCAACTTCTTATTACGTCTAGAAAAAAAAACTTTATTTTTTTTGTTTCTGGAAAATCCCCTCACCAATAGGTTTTTAGTGAGGGATTCAATTTGCAATGTAAGTTTATACTAAGTTGATCTCATAA
The DNA here is from genome assembly GCA_963457665.1 of Thysanoteuthis rhombus. NCBI lineage: Eukaryota > Metazoa > Mollusca > Cephalopoda > Oegopsida > Thysanoteuthidae > Thysanoteuthis > Thysanoteuthis major. The sequence continues at coordinate 2,513,473 of OY735223.1, forward strand.
TTTGTGTCATATTTGTTTTTTGAAAATTCAGACTTTTTAGTGATCACTGCCCACCATAAGGCTAGAGAAGTATCTTATTGAGTAACTTATTCACTGATTGCCCCTTTTTTTCCAAATTTTCAACTGATCACCCCCGACACTGCATACTGCCAAAAGACATTGGTTGCATGTCAGTTTCTATTGATTTATTAACTAGACCTATTTGTCTAAGAGACAAATTCAATGTCGTTCATGTGAAAAAAACCACAGAAACACTTTCCCATTGAAATGTATTTGAAAGCTATTTGAAAGCAATATAATGTTAACAAGGCAATTTTTGAAAATACCATATTTTACGCTTTTAATTTACAAAAGATGTATTTAGTAGGCAATATCATTATTCTGTCTGTCCATTATTATGTTTGAAAAGAAATTTTCTTTCACTTGAGTAGTGTATCACGATCCACTCCTGGCTTGCTAGGCCCATCAAAGCTTTACCAGAGCCCAGTTAATTGTATGTTTTAGGAACGAGTGAATCTTTGAGATTCGGTTTAGTAAACTAAAATGAAATATTTAAAAATGATATTTTTCCCATGAAGTCTGAACTGTTATGACAGAATCTGACCTTCTTTTCTTCCAGAAATATTCTTGTTTTTGAGAAAAAATGACTTTTGTAAAGGAAGTGAATGAATTGGCTCTAAAGCAGATGGTCAATACATTTATAATGCAAAATGGAACCTTACTTATTGTCTATCTTTCTGATACAAACTGATCAATTTACTATGTAAATATCTATTAAACTGGACCTCTATTTTACCATCTTCTTTTTTAATATTCAGAAATGTTTTGAAGATATCTTCTCTATTGTTTTGAAATTATCTGAACATTTTTACTTTTTTTGTTAACCTTCTCATTTTTCTTTTTTTTTTTTTTTTTTTTTTTTTTTTGTCCCTCTTCCTCCTCTGCTCTTTCTCCAGCCTTAGCCACAGAAGATCGTGTTGGCTACCTGATCCGTACAGTCCCTTCCCTGGTGCGCATTTGTCAAGCTTTTCCTCCGTTGTGTGAAGATGTTACGAGTTTACTCACTCAGGTTGGACGCATCTGTATTGCCAGTCTGAGTTCTACAAGCAACGTTGTGCAGACAAGTAAGTTCTCCTCTACAACAGTCGTTCCCAACCACTGGGTCGTGAACTGGTACTGGGCTGCAAAACATGTGTTACTATCTTGCGAAGAAATAAATTAAATAAATGTAAAATAGGAACAAGTTCATTGGATATGATATCATTGGATATTGGATAAGAGAATAAACAAAGAATCACTCTACCTAACTCACCCCAGAGAATTATATACAATATGAATAGAACTGCATATAACCTGACGTAACTAAAAATCAAAAAACATTTTTGTCCAAAAATCGAACTCCCGTCTTCCCCAGGCCTGCTATTGCACAATAAAATGTCTTCTCCTTCTTCACTCTCAGTCATTTTATATACTTGATATTCTTCAGCTGAAGTTATGATAGATAAACCTTTTCAGAAACTCAATAGTGTATTAGTCTCTTGTAAGTGACGTATAGTTGACTTATCTGTCGTGATAGCCATTGTTGGCTGATCTGCAGCAATATTGTCAATATTAAATTGGTCCACAGTGCAAAAAATGTTTAGAGAACCCTGCTCTAAAAATACGTGTGTGAGTTTCAAATCTTCCTCCAACAATCAAACTCTTTCTTTGTATCCTTGACATGTGTTGCAATATTTGAGATTATCCAGGTGTAAAATCCGTAAAAACAATTGTAAAAAAAAATGTAAAAAAATCTTATTTCTCAGAAAATGGCAATTGAAATAATGCTTGTTAAAGAAGTTTAATTGTCTGAACAAAATTAGGAATGTTAATGACTTTTCTCAAAGTTAGAGACAATATAGGTGTCTTCTGCATTTTCATTCATTTGGAAGCAGAACTCTTTAAGGTATTTTGTTTCAAAAACAAAATCAAGCCGAAAAAAAAGGAATAATAATAATAGGAATAATAATATAAGAAAAGCAGCTATCTAAAAAATATTTTGATGAAAAAAAATCAATGAATAAATATTGAAATTCTTGAATAATCAATCACTTTCCCCAAATGTTTTCGTGCTGAAATACACGGCAACAAAATGTTGTCCGATTGGATTGTGCTGAATTGGACTTAGTTGATTCTTTGGTGCTTCAGTGTGAGATATTTTGTCATTCCCTTCTTTGAAAATCCTCAACTCTTGTTCTTCAAACAACCTTCAGTAAAAGTCAAAAGAAAAAAAATTATTTCTGCTAACATCTTAATGGTTTTGTAAAAAGTTTACAATTCAAAAATTAGAATTATCCATTCTTTTTTACCCATTACTTAATCCTTGTGAAATTTCACAGCTATATATGAATTTATGAGAAAAAAATTAATTAGGAAAGAAAATATATAACTCATTTCATTAGAAGAGTCCATTGTTTCAAATGGTAGATTGGAGATATTTTTATCAGCAAAATTGTTAAATCCAAGTGGAAGAATCCATTGTTAAGGACAGAAACAGAAAAAAAATCACTGTTAATTATATAAATGGGTTTATTTCTAAATCTTTTTTTTTTCTTTTTTTTTTCATTTATATTTTTTGTCTGTTGTAGCTTTCCCTAAAGATGAAGAAATGGATAACAGCCCGGATGTGTTGGCCAGTGGGGATGGGCGGAAAGTGTCGACCTATGTGAAAGGAACAACATCGGCGCGTTACCTCAAGTTACATCAGATAGTGCGTATGACGTTCTCGGAGATTGTACAGAAAGCAGTCGTCATGAGAAATATGTACTGAGGTTTGCGAAACCATGAGACAATATCAATTTTATTTGAGAAGCATACTTGACGAAACATGTGGATCGACCATTAACAATAGCGGAGATAGCGGAAAAATCAATACTTGGATTTTGAGATATGAAAAGGCCCTTTGTTATTAGTTGGACAACATACTTAGGCTTTTTGATGAATATAAAAATGTATCGAAAATTCATCGATTCATTTCCAGTCGTTTGTAATCAGGCCAGTCGGGGTAGAGGAATGTGTGCTTTTTGCCTTACATAACTGAGCATAGTACAGAAGATTAATGGGATTGCCACATGACGCTCTCTTCATGATTCCCAGCTGCTGACAGTAGCCCATCTAAATACTGACCGCGCTCAACATTGCCTAATTTCATACGAGAACTGGCATGCGTATCCAACAGGATTTGGCCATAACTGTAGTGCAAGTAATGTCTTCATCAAAATGTGTTACGAGTTGACATTGATCTTGATTTGTGGAAAATTCATGGTAGTAAATATATATCGCCTATAGTTTCATTGCAAATATTCCCATCGCAAGGCAAAACATGGTTAGTAAGTCTATCCAAGTCCTTACCCCTCATTCTAATTCTAACCGGTCAAAAAAGAGTATTCAGATTAAAAAATAAACTTCTAATGTTTAAAATACGAAGCTGAGATAAGTAATTTATCGACTGTTTATAGTTCAAATCCAACTGACTTCAATTTTATCTGGTGACTTTTTTTTTAACTCAAAAATCTAATGTATCTATAGTATATAAATATGAATAAGTAATGTTTGGCAATATATTCCATTGCGATGGGATTATGTGGTGATGAATTCACAGACAATTTAATTATCCACAATAAATTTACTGCAATTAATATATCGAGTATGCATCAATCTTGTGTATCAATCTTTGAGTTGCGATGCATTTCTTTAATCAAGATTAAATTAATAAAATAATTATAGTTAAATGGTGGGAATTTAATGAGTTTAGTTTGTGATATTCATGTAAAATAAACCCAAATACTGAAATATCATAACTACACCTTAAATATAACTTGAGCCCCATCTTAATTATTACCCAGAATGTTGCTCAGGATCACTTTTTAAATCTTTTTTAATTCATCAACGCATCTCAATAATAAAATACCTCATCTTAACCTTTTGCACTCTGCATTCTTATTCAAGGTTGCCAAGATGTTGTGCACTTAGTAACTTTGAAAGCCTGGAACTTGTGAGTCCATTCATGTATGACTGAAATTGACCTGACAACAGAGCTGCAAAATTCAAGCACACTATTATTTTGTGATTGGAGTCTTTTGCAGTGGCAAGACAAACTTCTTGCTTGGCAAATGAAATCATCTACAGAGTGCTAAAGCTTTATAAACCAAAAGCCAGAAATTTATAAAATAGTTCTCAAAAAAAACCCCAAAAGGCCTTTTTTTTCAATATTCTAACATTTCAAATTTACAGAACAGGGCCAAAAAAACAAAATGAAGAACTTTGAAAAGATCAACAATTGGACCGAGTGAATCTGACAAGAAAAATATTTTCAGAGAATTGTCAGTTTTCCTCTCATGTCTTTTCCCAGTTGGAAATTCTTGACTGATAGATTTCAAAATTAGAATCAATAAACTTTTTTTTCTCCATTCATTAACCTTTAATACCCTGCATTCTTTTTCAAGAACACTGATATTTTGTGCACTTAGTAACTTATGAGTCTGATCATGTTTGACTGGAATTAACAAGGCAAGCCAAAAACTGCAAAGTTAAAACGCTCTATTGATTGGTGATCGAGACTCTCACAATAGCAGTGAGCAAAGTCACCTACGAATGGTTAAAGTTAGAAGAGAGAAAATTCAAAGAATTATCAAGATTCAGGTCTTCTATGGTGGACTTGCAATGTTTCCTTATTTGAAGAAACTGAGTTTCTGCTGACACAACTTCATTCATGCTTATATGGTAACGATATTTACACACGTCTTTGCTTCACAATTGAAGAATTTGAAGGATTTTTTACATCCATTGCATGGGCCCATAAGGCAGATTATGGAACAGCCGTCAGGCCTGCGCTAATGGAGTGCAGTGTGCACAAAGCCATCCCACCTTTTGAAGGAAGAGTTTACGTACCATTGCCCACTGAAGTTGGACGATGGAAGTAGGGTCCCAGGGTGTAGGTTTTTTGTTGGAGTTTCCTTCACTTAGGCAGATGACCAAGCTGGCTCACATACACTCAATCTCATATAATACACAGACCTGAGATCATCCCTGCAACAATAAATTTTACAGATTTAGTTTTGTCAACTAGAAAAAGAATCAGTGTAAACTGATACAAGAAGGTAATTCAGTGGCCCAGTGGTAGAGTGCGCACCTTTGATTCGATAGGCTGTGGTTCAATCCACCGCCGAGTCATATCAAAGACTTTAAAAATGGTACTCAATGCCTCTCCACCAAGCATTCAACACATGGACTAGGATTGAGGAACCTCTACTTGAGGCTAAGGGGTTACCGCAAAATCATGTTGGATACACACGTTCTCGTAAGAATACCAATGTCAAGCTATATCGAGCCTGGTTAGTACCTAGATGGGTGACTATTGGGGGAGAGCAGGCGCTGTAAGCAAAACAAAGCTTTGACAGGCCTGGTAAGCCAGAAGTGTGTCTTTTTAACTATTGCCCATGTTTATGTAAAACTAGATGCGGGTATTTGCATAGAACGATGATACAATACAGAACTTCATTTTTGTGGTTATGAAAGAAATGGTATTACAACTGTAATCAGAACTTGCCATCACAGTCAATAATTGAACAACCGTAGCGTCGAAATTTGAAGTCATTGAACGAATTGAATGGAAGAATAAATATGGTCAGAATAAATTCTATTTATGTCATCTGTGGACCTTTCCACTGGAAGACATCTAAAATAGAGTAAAAAAAACATCTAGACATATCTAGATTCTGGAGAATCTAGATGTTATTGATAAATCCATCAAAATATGTCCCGAAAGAGGTTAAAAAAAAACATTAGAAGGGACCTAGATATTACTGATGGCAATTTTCAAGTCTGTAGACAAAACAATAGGGCCAGAATCGCTGGATCACACAGACACATAAACGCACACACATATAAAAAAAAAGGATGGAACCCTTTGATGGCTACGGTGGTTCAATTGACTATCCGGCTGAACAAAGTTCTACTTAAAGGACTGAATATTCTGTGCCAAAATTCCGTGTCACAACAGAAAGTCCAGCTAAATTGTAAAATGCAAGAATAATAAAGTCGACAGAAATGAGAATCTGTTTGACATTTGAATAACAATATCCGATTTGTCAATTACACATTTCACAAACAACACACAAATAGAAAAAAAATTTGGCCAAGATTTTTGGCATCAACATTTTTTTTGCTGACGTGTGGATGAAGTATCGGGATTCCCCAAAGTCACAGCAGAGCACTGAGGACAAAATGAAGACAAGGTTTGAATTTCAGAAAGGAGGACGTTACTTAATTAACGCAGTTTGGCACTTAGCTAGTAAAGTAGTGTAAACATTAATTAAAGTCCTTTGGCGCTGAACATAATATCCATCTCACTAAAAAGGAAAAATAAAAATTTGAAATCCAAAATGAACCTCCTGTGGGGAATAAGTACTGTACATTAATGACCAAATCAGAGACCTTCTTCAATTGAATTTGACAAACATTCACTCACTGTAAGAAAGTTTCACTAAGAGTTTTCATATACTGAATATATTTTTATCGTATAAAATTGATATTTTTTTTCTATTTTCCTGATTTTGTGACATTAAAAAAAATAAATGTTATGACTGTTTTACATCAGCTTGTTTTGTCTATAAATTTGACAATGAGAAGAGTTATTAACTTTTCAACTTTTGTTTGAATAATCCAATCATTTAAAATTTCTCTTCATACTGATAGTTTTTGTTTTTTCACCACTGGAGGAAGAGATTACAACCAAAAAAGGCTGTAGAATGAATCGGCTGAAACAGTGTATTAACATTAAAGATGGGAAAAGATTGGATTCTCCAAACCAAAGTTGGAATCAGCTTCTTTTGTTTGTTTGTTTTTTCTCTTTAACCAATAAAATGCATGTGAAATACTTCCAGAATTTGTTTCTGTGAGGCTTTTTGAAAAATGAATAAAGATAGCTTAGTCTGGCACAAGATTGTAGTCATGAGGTATATATTAAGGATTGAACCCACCAGCAATAGTTTGTTAGAATGGCCATCACTCTACGGCAAGCACTAACAGATTTAAACGCAGGTGACGTGTACAAAATTTTAGAAGTACTAGTTCTTGACTTATCACTTTGTTTACCATTATCATAAATATAAAACAGGCTTGGCTGATGGCTGCTACTGATACTTATCAAAATGACATCCATTTAGTCAGAATTTCAGTTTGGGGAAACAGGAAAATGTTGCGGGGGTAAGGTCAGAGGAATACGGTCGGTGTAGAATGACTATCAGGTTATTTGGAGCCAGGAACTGCTGAACTACTTCGCAGACTGTGCACAAATTTTGTAACAATGCGTCTCTTGTCCAAAACGTTGAACTGAATGTGCCAAATGTTCCCGTACAAGAGTCCAACAATATCACAAACATCATGGATAATTTATCCACGATCTGTAAGAAAGCTTTTTCTTTGTTTTTTTTTTATGGTGCTGTGCTAGTCAACAGTCATTGTCTTTGGCAGACATCTGCCTTTTTTTGAAATGCTTGTACAAAAAAAAACATTTTGATCTGAGACATGGTATTGTAACTAAAGACATCCTGAAGTCACCAGTGAGTTTCTGCAACTTTCTTGTTGTTCTTGAAGCAGAATTTGAAGCAGGTTCTTTGTTCAGTGAGATCTGCCATTGCAGAACTATCTATTCAAGACGTTACTAAAATGAGTGTTGCTGGCTCCAGTTAGCGGTATAAGGTTTGTTCCATCAGAGTTCCAGACCCCACATCTTTCAACTGACTGTGTCTAAGCTTAAAAAGAATTGAGATATGAGGTCTTGCAGAATGTTCTATATACACCTGATATTTCTTTTAAGGTTATCTTTTCAAGGATTTTGAACTTCATATCCATAATAAAAGGTACAATGATAGAGAAGCCATGATTTGTGCTTTTACTGTATTTATGACCAAGCCTGCAAACTGAGAAGTATGCAACATGTGCATGAGAGAATCATGCTCAACCTTACATGGAGAGATCACAAGACAGCACAGTATATAAGGAAGAAAACAGGTGTTCGTGACATCATAGAAACTATTAAAAAACTCAAATGGCAATGGGCAGGCCATGTTGCAAGAATGAAAGACAACCGATGGACATCACGTCTCACAACATCGATCCCCAGAGATCACATAAGAAACCGAGGCCAACAGAACACAAGATGGAGAGATGAACTTGACAAATTCAGGAAATACTGGCTCTGCGATGCCCCCATGATAGGGAATTGTGGCAAATCCTGGGGAAGGTCTATGTCCAATGACGGACATTAAAAGACTGATGATGATGATGATGATGAAACCTGAAGAATTTTATGTCATATCATCATTGGAGGATTGTTGGAAAAGGCGAAAAAGTTTCAAATAAGGTCATATTTTGATTAAATATTTACCATTTTTTGTTGTTTATATCATTTTTCATCCAACTATTCAAAGAAAGACTTTCATTTATTACAGCTTGATAGAAACTTGCCTTCTTTTGTAATAGAAACTTCAGTATCTTTTATTCTAATGTCTCCACTTGGTATTTATTCACCAATACCTAATCTTACAACCATTGAATGTTCTTTCAATTTTCTATGAATTTTTTGCTTAGAGACAATAACTGGAGAATAACAGTACTCCATGATAGTATTAGAGAACTGTGAAACAAAACTGTCTATATAGGTTTCTTCAGTTTTCAAGTTAGTCTTGCTGGCAATGTATGTATGTAAGTTTGTATCATTCATACAGGCTGCACCAATGGGGCTAGAGGGCTGAAAATTTAAACATTTACTCCTTATTATATCTAGAAAATATTTTTCAACCAACTGCCCCCCAAGTGGGTTTTTATCAGGCTGTTCAATTTGCAATGTAAGTTCATGCTAAATTGATCCCTTAGTTTGTGTTCTACAGAGTTCAATGTTCTTTTTCGAAAATTCAAACTATTTTAATGATCACTGCCAAATAAAAGGCAAGAGAAGTAACTTACCCATTGATCACTCTTTTTTCTAATTTTTTTGATTGATCACCCCTAACATGGCATTCTGCTAAAAGACATTGGTTTCATGATGGTTTCTATTGCGTGACTAGCTAGACCTGTTTTTTAAAGTTTAGTTTTAATCAAGTCTTTTCTTTTAAAAAAAAATCTTTTCTACTGTTCGGTCAGACAAGTGTTAAAGTGTTTCTACAGTTCTCTAAGTTTCAGCCGCGTTTAATCATTTTGCAAACAGTGGATAACTTGAAAGACATTGACTCATCCACTCGAAAGCATTTGTAAGTAGTTTCTTTTCCTGTAGACTCCTCGTGGAGCATAGGGCATCACTGCAGCTTCAGTAGCAAGTAGGTCTTCTCGGGGTGGTGGAGTCGCTTGCCCTCACGCCCAAGTAGGACTATCATAAAATGTAATTAAAATCTTTTGTTATCATTTGTTTTACTTATTTATTGAATTTTAGCACTATTAATATCTCGTGGCTCTCATTGGGGGTCAAGTGACAACAAGTCTCCAATACTTAAGCCTCTTTGATTTCCAATTCTTCTTAGGTCAGGACCATTCTGAGTGCTTCAATAATGATGAGCCCAACTCTGGGCAACATCTCATTGTAGTGAGGGTCACCCAGGCTACAGCAGACTGTGCAATTTTTGCCCCTGTGTGAGGCCCACACATTAAACTGACCTTGTGTCACATTTGTCCTCGTGGGGAGGCAAATATAATTGAAGATTAAACTAATCATCATAAATATAATAAGGGCCAAGTCTGTCACATTTCATAGTATCAGTAGCAACTATCAGTCCCTTTCCCTTCTTACCTTCTTGTTGAACAACCAAATTTTCCAATCTACTCTTGCCTTTTCTAATATGTCAGTCACACTTATAGTATCAGTAGCAGGCATCAGCCAAGCTTGTTGTTATACACTTGAGATAACTATCAGACTAGAAATGATAAAAATCTAGGCAAGAACTAATGAAAAGTTTTCTCAAAATTTCAAATTGAAAATAAAACAAACGTGCTATACCTATTCCAAAGGTGCAGGTTTGGAAAAGGACGAACTTTATGGTGTATGTCTGGCATAATTGTCTTGTAAAATAATTTTCAATGAAATACTTGCGTGTAACCATTATTAGTAATAAGTTATTGGCAGTTAGTAATGGTCGATACAAAATGAATTCTAAGAGCAAAGATCAAGGGAGATGATTTATAGAAACTGAGGAAAGCAATGACGATATTGTTACTTGATGCGAGTCATAAAGTTGGGCATATTTCTGACCCCTACAAAGGGGACAGGATGGAGTTGTGCCCCCCCCCCAATACAATGGGCTTACTGAATGCTAAGAGAGGCAGGGCATTCTTACATTCATTTAATATCCAACAGGAAGCTAGCGTTTTAGAGACATGTTACAGCTGTGACACTAAGAGAGGCAGTGTATCCTTGTGTTTTTGTTTAATAACTGACATGGAGCTAGCATTATAAAGATGTGTTTATTTTTATTAGATTTCCTGAGAGCCACTGATCAAAAAAACTTCAAACTCAACACTGCACTGCATTGTGTGCTAATTAATATACCTGGTGAATGTCAACTTCATATAGTTGTCGAGTAATCACAGCACACACATATACAGATTTCTCCATTTATAGAGATGTTAGCGACAGTTGGTGCAAAGAAAGGTATCCATGCATGTCATATTTGTTGGATGTCATGGGTTTGCTCCTCACTGGCCTCCTCAGATTGTACTCTAAGCTAAACTAAATTAGATAAGGGTACATATCTTTGAAGCATTTGATAATAAGCTAGCCTCACAGGCCATCACTATCATTGTATTCAATCTTTACTGGATACGCTAAAATTGTGGCTTTTTGCTCTAGTAAAGCTAAACTCTGTAAAGAAAAAGACCCTTAAGTGTCCACAAAGGTATTTCAAAAGTCTGGGGTCTTTGGGAAAATTCTTCCAAATAAAAAAGGTCCCAGGTTATGAAAAGGTTGAGAACCACTGAGTTATAGCAATCTATTCTAACATAACCATTACTACTGTAGTGAGTTTGAGCTTCACAGGTTACCCCATATTCATAGCCTTGTGCCAAACTACACTAAGCTTAGTGAATACTAATATCCATGCAAATTGAGATATTGCCAACATTGTAAGTGAACGCAGAGAAAATAGTCTTTTGACCTAATTTTCAAAAATTAGTGTAAGTAGCGATTTACTAAGCTGAGCTTATATAATTGAGTGACTGACCTTATGTAACTAATCCCCATTGGTCCCCCATTAATCTGGCACAAGGCTAGAGCAAGAGAGCATTCAGAGGGCTCATTCTCTGGTTATGATGCAAGGGTTTGATTTTCCATAATTTGGGCTATGGTCTTATATGAAAAGATATCCCACAATTGCTAAAAATTCTTGGATCTGCCATAAAATTCAACTATTTGGCAACCCTGGTTCAAGACATGAAGCCCTTAAACTAGGAAGCTCTGAGAGAGTGTGTACCTCAGCCAACGCCATAGTCGCTTAGACTGAATGATAATCAGTTCATGTATAACTATGAGATAGGCGAGTAAAAAAAGAATACCTTGATCTGCACCAAAATCAAATCAATTATTCCTAAGCCCATGGCCCAGCCTTCCACGAAATGTCATTGAAATTCATTGAGAACTTTTAGAGATATTGTGTGGACAAACAGGAAAACATGAGTGAATACGTATACCTCTTCCAACTTCGTTGTGCAGAGGTAAACAATGGGGTCCCTGTGAGGATTGATTCCATCATCCTACAAATATAGCTAGCTTGTTAACCATCAATCTTCAATAGGTTTTTTTAAGATATTGAGTTAAGGATTCTATCCATCGCTCCACATTGGGGAAATGTGAAACAAAGGCTGAATTTAAAGCAGGGACCCACATTATGCTGGTTTTTCCAGAAATTCTCAGGCTCTATCAACTCTCCCCCTTTTGGGATGCCTCTTGCATCAGACAATGAACCTGCAAGCACAATGGGGAGATGCACCCTGAGGGGACAGTTCCTAGAAGTGGACTTATATAATTTGGACTGGCCACTGGAATTGAACCATAGGTTTTGCAATAGCCAATCTTATTTTCTAACCACAGAGCCCACACAATTCGACCAGACTTGACCAAACTGAACTGTAGTTCATTAAAGGATTAATGTTAATCTACAGATTAACAACACAGGAAGAGATTATCACCCTAAATATTGACTTAGTGTATATAAACGCAAGTCAAGTGAGGCTGCTACATTGGATAGTCATTGTATTTTTTATAGATCAAATATCTTCATTAGTATGTCAGGAGAAAAAGCTTGGTGGAAAGAACTTGATTGGAGGTTGTTAGGTTTATGGCTCAATATCTTCATTATCATCTTCATCTGCCTTTTAGTGTCCATCGTTGGACATAAACCTTCCCCCAAATTTGCCAGAACTCTCCATTGTGGGCCTTATGGGGCCAGTATTTTCTGAATTTGTCTAGTTCGTCATGTCATCCTATATTTTGATGACCCTGTTTTGCATATGATCTCTAGGGATCCACTTGTGAATCAGTTGCCTGACATTCTTGCTACATGACCAGCCCATTGCCTTTTGAGTTTTCCAATGGATTCTGTAGTATCTCCTACTCCTGTTTTTCTCTAATGAACAGTACTGTTTTATGGTCTCTCAATTTGATGTTGAGCTTTATTCTCTCCAGTGCATGTTGCATGGTTCTCAGTTTTGGGGGTCGATCTTTTGGTTAGGTTCAATGTTCTAACTCCCTAGGTGACTATTGTAGACCCTTCTTACAACCTGTGATTGAGTCAGAGCCGATAGGTTAGAGCATCGAACACGAGTCCTATTAAGCAATGCATTATTTAATCCATATATGCCGATTGGTCTATATTTAGATTACCATGAAATATATACTAAATGAAAGCACATAAAAATTATGTATGAACACTCAAGATGATTAAAAAGATGCTTCCAGGTTTTTTTTTACAAATCAATTTGCATTACCATACAGCTGTACCTTCATTTACTTAGAGAACTGACTGTTTCTGTAACCTGTAGTATCATACAGAGGATCAATGAAATAGTATGTCAAAATTATTATTCACACCAATGATTACAGATACAAGGTTAATCTGGAAAGTATGCAGCCACTTAATACTAATGAAAAATAACATTTCTAGGACAACGGTGCCTTAGTCCCCTCCAAAGTATCCCCCCTTTGGGAACTTACACATTTATCCCAGCATTCCTTCTGTTTTTTTAAAACAGTCTACAATGTCCTTTTCCAGGATTGCCATCAGATGCATTTTCCTTAATCTTGTCCACAGTCTTTGGGGAAAGTCACAGGGAGCCAATTCTGTACTGAAAGGGTGCTGACATACCTGGGTGATGTTGAGAAACCCTCCACAGTACATGAAGAAAGAACATGATTAGTCATTGTTGATGCGACAGTCAAATGTGACTGTCACACAGGTTCAGTTAATGGAGTTTAAACTGCTGATTGAGTAACCTGATGGGAAAGTGTTTGTTTATGCATGTGCAGTAAGGTCCCCCCTGATTGCCTGTGCAACTGTTTCTCAAATTACGGCTGGATACTTTCCAGACAGATTTTGTATAAGTTCAGTTTAGTTTGGCTCAAGGCTAAAAATGTGGGGTTCTAGGTGAGGATCCAACACACGAGTATAGTAATGGCATACACTAGCTTGCTAAAGATGGCAAACCATATATACATATATATATATATATATATATATATATATATATATATATATATGCATATTATTGTGTTATGCATACTAGTGTGTTGGATCCTCACCTAGAAACATAGCTTTATATATATATATATATATATATATATATATATATATATATATGTGCATATACATACATATATGCATATGGATATATATATATATATATATATATATATATATATATATATATGCATATATATATATATATGTGTGCATATACATACATATATGCATATGGATATATATATATATATATATATATATATATATATATATATATATATATATATATATATAGCAATGTTTTATGAAAATTAGTCTATTACAATCGTTGAGAAATTACAAAAAAAATTATAATATTATATATATTTTTCATTCCACCTATATATATATAAACTGTCTCGGAAAACTGTCAAAATAAGTTTCTTTAGCTTTTAAGTTGGTCTGGCTGGCTTGCTATATATGTATGTATCATACATGTAGACTGCATCAATGGAGCTAGAGGGCAGAAAATTGAAACATTATATCTTGAAAAAACATTTTTTTGTTTTTTGAAAATTCCCCGCCAAATAGGATTTAGTGGGGGCATCAATTTACAATAAGCATTTATGCTAAATTAATCTCGTAGTTTGTGTCTAGCAGTATTCATACTTACTTTTGTAGGGATCACTACCCAACAAAAAGCAAGAGAAGTAACTTATTCATTGATCACCCCTTTTTCCAATTTTTAAAATTTTCTCTACATGGCGTGCTGCCAAAAAGCTTTGGTCATACGGCAGTTTCAATTGAGTGACTAACCAGACCTGTATATATATGTTATTTATTAAGCTTAGCCTAGTCTGAGTCAAGAAGCGAGCCATTGGATGAGGCATGAACTCAGTACACTAACGTATTTGCCTGCAAGATGAGTTTGCTGAATATCATGCTCTATTAAGCGGACAACCTGTTCCAGTTATTCAACTACTCTGCCTCGTCAACAGCAAATTATCCCCGAGCCGTTAACAAATGCATCCACCCTTCCTTGCAACACGTGAACTCCTAAACAATGAAAAGCCCAGAGCGAATTGATTAAGTTTTAATCTTTCCAACATTTTTGTCAGTCTATCTGTCTGTCAGTCATTATCTGAGATGTTTTAATCTTTGATATGGAGAGGTGATAAAAAACATACAGTTTCAAGTTTAGAGATGCAGTTCTAATTATCCAGATTTCTTTCATAAAACCTGTCTCGGCATATCCAATATCATGGTTGAAAAAAAGCAAGTGAATGTACTTTTAGTTGCTGCTACTGGTATGGAGAAATACTTCTAAAATATGGAGTCACCCTTAGAGTTTGGTCTGTTTTTTTTTTATCAAATAGCATTAGAAGAGTTTAGTTTCAATTAACTTCATTTTTAAAAGATTGCTTTTTGATTGTATTGCGACAGTTGTCATATCAGCATACATTAAAAAATGAAATAGTCAAAGTTGGTGTGTTTTTGTTCACTGTTTCTACCATTGAAGATAGAAGAAAACAAGCAACCTTTCCAGCAGATTAGGCTTTTTTCATTTTAAGGAAGGTAAAAATGCGACTCAGACTCAAAAAGCAATTTGTACAGTTCATGTTGAATGATCAGACAATTCCATAGAGGTGTAGCAGAATTGGTTGAGAATTATAGCAAATAGTTTGATTGAAATGGACTGTCTTGATTGGCCAGTTTGTTTAAACAAAGACACAACTTGACAGTTAGGCATGTACCTGGTCTCCATAACCATCGCTTGGTCTCCTCCAAGCCTTATGGATTCATAGCATATCAGTCATCTCTGCTTCGTACTTTTAACTAAAAGTAAATGGGCCTCCATTTGCTTTTAGTTAAAATCAACTACAAAACCCTCCTCTTAACTGAATATCCAAAACTTCACTTCTGACAACTCCTCCACATAAAAGCTCTGAACACACATGTTCACTTGCTCATTTGCCCCGGCTCTTTTAGTCGCTTATTCTCTTTCTCTCTTTCCCTCTCCCTAAGATCGGTATCATTTAGCTGGACTCCTGTCTAATCCAAACTTTTCCGTTTTTGACCAATCACTTAACTAAACATTGTCCATTTTATTTCACTGATGTCGAGGCATCTCTCATACAATCAGCTACTCAATTACTCCCTCACCACCAGCTCCAAACGCATAAACATTGTGATGCATGGGGTCAGAAATAAGGAGAAAGAAATAGGATTTGCATTACAGTAGATGAGTAAGAGTGAGAGTGTTAACAAGGAAGAGAATTTAGGTTATTTTTTGTATATTGTCTCAGTTCAAGAAATGCATTTTGAGGAGGAATTAAACCATCATTTTCTTTCTACCTTCAAACAATGAATTTTGTGGTTTCTGTTAATGTCTATCCCCCTGCTTCCCACGTTTTAATTGCAACACTTCTTTTGCATCTGCTCTGTGCCAACATCACTGCGTCATCTTGTTTCCTCAGATCTATTTACAACTTCAGCTGTAAGAAAGATCATTGCGCACTGCAACAATGCTCTACAATCATTGGATAGACAAGCTGAGCTAGACAGCAATCAAATCAAGACATAAGTTGAGAATAATCAATGTTATACAATGCAGAAGGAAAGCTAATATACTCTAAATACACAAATCAAATGCTGAAAATCATTTGAACCAGTTTGATTATGTTAGTTGCATAGATGTGTGGCTCATAATGAATCAGCCTCAGAAATACAGTTCAATAAGTTTTTAACTTAAACTATATTAAATTCAAATTAAAAACCTATCAAACTGTATTTCTGAGGATGATTCACTATTTCACTATTTAACACATTCAGGCCAGGTGCACACAGGTGTGCTTTAAATTTTGCGGTCATTTTGTATGAGGTAACATCCATATTTGTGAAATTTTGCTATGAATGAAATCCATATCTTATAACCTTGAATATGATATATGACTTCTTAGGATTTTTTTTGAAAATGAGAAAACTTAAATTCATCCATTAGGCCCACATTTTGTATCTGTTTGAAAAACCCGGAACTGAATGAGTTAAACCCAATGGAAATGTTCTCTTCCAGAAACAAATCGTGACAGCAAATGAAAGATCGATATTTCAGAACAATATGGAATGTAAGAGATTATAGACAAATAAAGCCATTAGTAACTATAACAAAAGATGGTCTTCATCCTTAGAAGTTGATATTTTGTAAATAATGGGAGTCCTCTATTATTAGCTCCTTCCAATGGATAAATAATTGATTTAAACAAGTCCTGCTCCCAATTAGACCCATTGAAAGAAGCAATTATCGAAAAATGAACGGAATAAGTTGATAAACAGGGCATAATATTTGATATGGATAAATCTAAACTATGTTCCTTTGATGACCAAGCAAAGGTTATTACAGCTCAACTAAGAAGTTATCAACCATCAGCCGTATCTACTAGATACTTCTTCTTCATATTTCCATTTAATTCCAGTCTTAACAGAATTGTCTTGATGAAAAATTATTCCTGAGTAGAATGCAAAAGGCTCATAGAACAGTTCTTGGCAAAAAAAGAAAAAGATTCAGTTGCATTTCTTTTTCTCCTTTCCTTTGCCGGATTTCCTTAGTCTCCATCTGAACCTCCCCTTCCAAAACCTTATCTAAGAAGAGGTGGGAATTAATGTAATAATCTTAGAATATCTATCCAAAATATCTATTCTTGCTGGTTATGAAAATTTTGGTCTAAAGGGGATGAATTTAAAAGCCCCCAAATGGCAAGCTCTATATTGTTATTTTTTTCTTTTTTCAAACTTTTGACTGCATTAGCCCTCTTCTTCGCACAAATCTACGAATCTACGAATATCTGCAAAGGTTGAAATGTTTTGATTCTCCAAGATCAAATTGCTGTTCAAATTCGAGTCAATAATTAACATCCAAAATTGAGTTCCTTGTCTGTTAAGAGAAGGAATTGCAATTCACTTGGGAAAAAAAAATTGATTTGGCTTCTGTAATTTAAAATAATGGACGTTAGCTTCAGTTGGGGACTAACGAAAAGCCCTGATTAGGCAAATTGTTTACAAATGTTTGTGTGTCAAGTGGAGGTGATAATCCTACAAATAAGGATTGAAATATTCGCAATGAGGTTAAGGATGCTCAGTTTGAGCTGGATTAAAATAAATGGGGTATATAAAGTTTTAATAACCCTTCAATAAATGCCTCAACTCTTAAAAATAGCAGGTCTGTTTTGTCACTCAATAAAAACCATCACATGACTAACTTGTTTTGGTAGCAGCAAGCATGAATAAGTTTTGTCCCTTGCATTTTGTTGGGCAGTGATCATTAAAAAAAATCAGAATTTTCAGAAAACAAGTATGAACGCTGCTGGACACAAACTAAAAGACCAACTTAGCATAAACTTACATTGTAAATTTATTTCTGAGGAAGAATTCTCAAAAGATAAAACTGTTGTTTCTAGAAATGATAAGGGATGATAATGAATAAGTTTCAAGGCCTCTAGCTTCATATGTGTGACCTCTTCGTGGGATACATGGATAGATACCCAGGCAGAATCACTTGAAAACTGAAAAAACCTTTATTGGTAGTTTTGGTTGACAGTTTCTAATAAAGTGCAAATACTCTTAGTGAGAGAATTGCTTTTAGGATTTTTTACCTGACCTCATATTTTAAGTATGTCTTCTTTAAAATCTCAGTAACATTGTTTATTGATCTTATGTACACTCCTTACTATAACCAAAAGTGTTTAGTAAATTTGTTTAAGATACATTTTATACTGAAACTAGTGTAGTATCTGTGAGAAATTATCTATATTTTGAGTGGCACTTCTGCAGAAAATCAGAGTATCTGTGCACTCTGCATAGGATCAAAATATTACTACCAAGCCCTTTGTCTAGGATCAGAGTGTAGTATCTGCTTGCAGTACATTCTTTGGTAGCTTGGTATTGCCACTGAGACTTGGTATTGCTGAGTGCAAGAGGCCAAGGATTCATCTTGTAGCCACAAAAAATAACCTTGCCCAGTCTCAGGGGATCAGTGAGCCCCAGAGCAGTAAGTTCTCCTCGTACTGAAAGGGAAAGATTTGGCTTGCCCTGACACTTCGGCAACAACGTTTTTTGAGCTTTCTTATGTACAGAACCTTACATCGAACCGACCTTGCTCTCGTGGGGGAGCGAGTAAATATGGATAAGAGTTTAGTATCTGAGTGCTCTGTGAGGGATCAGTGTGTTGCTCCCCAGTATTTCTGCCTAGTATCAGAGTGTAATATCTGTACAAAGTCAAATTTTCACCTTTCTTAATACAAAAAAGCATGATATGCTGAAAATGTTGCTTATTTTATTTTCAATGTTACAATCAGTAACCAAAAATACGCCAGTTTTGATAAAATTTTTAAAAAAATGTAAGCCCGTGTAGCAGCTGTCTCAATATAATAGAAAGCAATCTTTTCAAATGAAGTTGGCTAAAACTAATACTATTTAAGTACTAAAACCAAACAAACTTTTTAGGTAACACTGTATTTTAGAAGTATTTCTCCATACTAATAATACTACCCAGAATATGTTTGCTTGCTTTTTTTTTTTAACCATGACATTGGATACACAGAGATAGGTTTCAAGAAAGAAATCCGGATAATTAAAACCTCACTACTCAACTTGAAACTGGGTGTTTTTCAGCATTCGTCTGAATCCACACTTAAAGCGTTTCAGATAAGGACAGACGGACAAGTTAAGAGGATTAAAATTTAATTAGTCCTCTTTGTGCTTTTCATTGCCATTTGTTTACGCGGTCACGTGTCGAAAGGAGAGGTCGATGCAATTGTTGATGGCTTCGGGTTAATTCAATGTTGAGAAAGTAGAGTAATTGAATGGAAAGAATAACACTAACGAGTTGCTTGCTTACCAGAGCAAAATATTCAGAAAGCTCATCTTGTAAGCAAATACATTAGTGTACTGAGTCCAGGCCTCATTGATGTTCCACTACTGTGGCCTTGTACGAGACTAAGCTAGGCTTATTAAATAACTATATATATATACATATATATATATATATATATATATATATATATATATATATATATATATATATATACTCAAGATTCGGAAGAGAAAACACGATATGTTTTTTTGGCTCATTCATTTATCAAGAGAGGTGGATTATTTTTAGTTTTAATTTAATTACTGTTGAAGTTACCATTAGAACGCAGTATTTAAAATTGACCCAAATAGATCTTATTACTTGAATTTTGCTCATGAGAAGAAGAAAACAATATCGTCACAAGAATGACAAAACTATTTTTAAAAATTATTCAACTGCTCTCCTTTTCTATCAAATACTTTATGAAAATTATTTCCGAAAATATCTTATATAAATATATACACATATATATAAAAATATATAAATTTATATATATCTATAAATACAATTTGCTGTGATAAGCAACAGACCATTATTACACAAGTGAATTTGATCCAAACACCTAGACTCACATTTGCAGCCTCATGCTAAACTAAACTGAGCTTTATATACATATATATATATATATATTATTGTGTAATCCACAGACAGCTGTTTCGTTGTATTACAACTCTTCAGTGTGGCTATAGACTATCCATTAGACCATCGTGCCCTCCGATTTTTGGCCTTTTCTTTGGGATCAAAGGGTAGTATCTGTTCCATGGCAGAGCCTGAGGCGCAGTTACTGACACTTGCCCGTCGAATGGGCGGGAGATTGGCGTGTGGGTTGACATCAAAGACCGAGTGCGCCGGTGCAAGCGTTAACCAATGAGGTTACACTGAGGCTGCGTTTGCTAAGTGCATCGGAAGGCCTTTGGACTCGTCCTTGGGTTCACCCATTATTACTGGGCCCAGCTGCGGGGTCTCTGTATCCCCGGTGGCAGCACTGCACCATTGCACTTAAGGGAGCAGGTCCCCTGGTGGACGCTTTCATGGCGGACGTTGTCTAGCCATTACGATGAGCTTTTCAACGGTAGCCATGTCAGCTGGAGCCCTTTTTGGACGGATGGTTTCCTATTCTTCCGACGTTAAGCTCGACCTTGTGTCATATTTTGCTGTGGTGGGACAGCGAATAAATACCCCATCCAGTACCACGAGGTAGGATCAAAACCTTCACTTCATACCCAAAGGCTGGTATCCTACTTCTATTCCACAGAAGTGGACGGTGAGCAAGGTTGAATTTAAGCGTTATATTTATTTACACATATATCCCCCATCCACCAGAGTGCTCCAATCCTATGTTGGAAGAGCACTGCATAAGCTTACAATGAACGATTTACCTCACTTAAAGAGTGCACATATATACCAACTGCCATACCACTAAACTATTGAAATATTTAGACCACTACATCTGGACCCCAGCTGCACAGGTTAAATCCTACATACGAGACACTGTTGACCTCTTAAACAAAGTCAAACATATCAGAACAATCTCAGAAAAAGCATTTCTGGTTCCTTAATCAAATCCTTATATTTCAATATTGAACATGAAGATGGCATTTTAGTCATCGAAGAAACCCTTAATAATAGAACCACTAAGGAACCCAAAGTGGCAACAATAACCACCCTTACTTCAATAGTTTCAATTTTAACAATAAACACTTCCTCTAGATGAAAGGCTGTGTACAGGCACAGTTACAGCTCCTTTTTATATTAAGATCTTTACAGGCAAATTCAAAGAGACTAACAATTACCCAGAGATTGACAAAGACTGTATCTTCTTTGTTAGATATATAAATGATATTCTCTTCATATATACAGGAGTTATATATACCGGAGTATATCACACTCTCTGACAGAAATAAACCCAACCGCCACAACACACTCCCACTGCTGTCATACATAATTAATAAAAGATGGAATATTCTTACACTTGAAACAGAATTCAAGGAAATGTTTTAAGAACCATGCGTCATCACTCATGCAGACTCAAAAACATTAAGGACATGATTAGCAGTAACACTATAATGAATAACAAAGCCTCACATAATACCATCCCTAAAACCATCAAATTTTTCCAACCCTACTACAATAGAAATAGTCTATGCTGTAACCATCTTAAACACACCAACACCTTCACTAGCTCTATGACTAATAAGACTCACCATAATTCCACCTGCAGAGGCAAAAATGTCACTTACCACATAGAATATAATAAATACAAACTGCAATATATTGGCAAATCGGAGTGGCAGTTCAATTTTAGACTTAATAATTAGAGGCACGGAATCAAATCATCAAATCATTCCAACCTACTTCCAGTAGAACAACACTTCCATATCCCAGGCCACAAACTAAGGGATCAATTAAACATAAACTTACTTTGGAAACTGAACTCCCCTCTAAAAAGCATTCAGGAGGAAATTTTGGGGAAAAAAACAAAAAGGTTTTTCTAGACATAATAGGGAATAAATGTTCGAATTTTCAGCCCACAAGATTCATTTGGGCTTCCTATACGTGTGATACATACATACATACATACATAGCCAGCCAGAATAACTTGAAAACTGAAAGAAACCTATGTTGACAGTTTTGGTAG
This sequence comes from Thysanoteuthis rhombus, assembly GCA_963457665.1. NCBI lineage: Eukaryota > Metazoa > Mollusca > Cephalopoda > Oegopsida > Thysanoteuthidae > Thysanoteuthis > Thysanoteuthis major. Next base: position 2,535,761 of record OY735223.1, read on the forward strand.
AAAGTTTCTGATGTACACATTTCAAGAACCTCAATACTCAAGTCTCCACTGGATAAAGTTACTTGAAAACCCGTGTAATTTTTTCAGTCCTATTAAAGAAGAAAATCAATATAAGGTCAATATTTAAAGAAAATACAATTGGCTAATAAAGCTATTTGCATAACATACAGGATTGGAGTATCTGTTTACTGAGTTGATATAAGTATAAAGGTTTTGAACAAGAAAACATTTTTATTTCAGTTTCAAAACTTGCTAATATCTCAACGTTCCAGATATCAAAGTCTGGGTGCTATGCAACTGAAACTCCCGTACCCAGGGGTTGTATTCATAAAAACAAGCTCTGAAGTCAAACTCTCTGAATCTTGGATGTTAATAAGATTAACGATAAATAATTCTAATGATTAATAATAATTATACACAAGATTAGTAACACTTGTAATACCATGAGTAATAATAGCAAAAGAAAGGTTAGAATCATAGGAAGAAGAGATAAGGATTGAATTACTCACGCAAAAAAATAATTGTTCTATTTTTTACTTATTTTACTTATGTACCTCTGGTCAAGTGGCCCAGGGTTATACTTTAGTCTCAACTGATCCATATTGACTTAAGAATATAAGATATTTGCACTCATATCACGAGGTCATATAAACAGACATAATTGTAAAGTAACAACTTATAAGCATCATTGTATAATAGAATCACTGTAGCCCCTCAAATGGCCCGACCAACCAGACAAGTCAGCTACAGATTCTTCTGTCTTTGAGTATCTGTGTCTATCTATCTGTGTGTCAATATATGCGGTTATTCTTGGTCACTTTTGGTTGCATGAGATCAACAATGCCCAAATCTTGTGCTGGTTTTTTTTAGATAATTTCAGATAAAAGATCTATTTTTTAAAGATAGTTTTTGATAATTCTTTAGATAATTAGTTCTGGTGCACACGTAGGCTATGGAGATTCATTTATGCAATGTATGGATTTATATTATAAGATAATTCTAGAAAGCTGCTTGACTTTTCTGATAAAAATTTCTTGCGACTATCACCAAGAATTTCCAGCTCTTAGCAAGTCGTCATACGTCTGCAGGCGTGGTCTGTCCATTAAGCTAAGGCCCTAGGAGCACACTCTGAATTTGAAAAATAATTGTTAGAATACAACCGGGGGTGCAAATTTTAATTTGCACCTGAAATTTTTGCGCTGGCCTTGTGTGTCCATTTACCTTTCCACAAATGCTGCCATCTAACTGTTTACCATTCAATAAGCATTAATTCTCATCATCCTTTCCTTTCTACAAAAGTGACCCAGAGTTGAGAATTTTGTATTTCCTTATTTTGCTCTGAATTCTTAGAACTTTTCAGATCAATTTTACTTCAATATTTCACTGCTTCATTTAAAGCCATGTTCTGAGAAATCAACAACCAAAACTGTATCCAGTTTTTAAGTTGGTCTGGCTATGCACCATGTGTACATTGGAGCTAGAGGGCTGAAAATCTAAACATTTACTCCTTATTATGTTTAGAAAAAATGCTTTTTTTTGTTTTTAAAAATAACCACCCCTCCCAATAGTTTTTTGTGGGTATTTCAATTTTCAATGTGAGTTTATGCTAAATTGGCCCCTGATCCAGCTGCATTTGTGAAGATTACAAGCAAAAGGCAAGAGACGTTACTTATTCATTGATCACTCTTTTTACCAATTCTTTCATTGATCATCCCCAACACAGAGCGCTACCAAAAGACATTGGTCACTTGACGGTTTCTATTGAGTGATTAATTTTACTTTTACTTATTATATATGTCCCTCTGGTCAAGTGGGCCAGGGTTACACTTTAGCCTCATTTGATCCCCATTGATTTTAGTGCACAAGATATTTGCACTTATATCGTGAGGTCATAAAAGGCTGACATAATTGTGAAGTAACATGTAAATGTCATATAACCAATTAACATGGTTATATAATCACAAGGCTCTTCTAGTAACAAATCTGTCCGTAGCTTTTCTAGTAATCGTTTCAGTACCAAGAATTTTTAGCTCTTTGCAAGTTTAGATGATATTCCTTAAAAGCTTCTCTGTCTGTTAACCATTCAATAACGATTACCTGTCATCTTCTTCCAACAACACAGATTCAGGATCAAGGATTTTGTTCTGAATCCTTAGAATTTTTCAGACTGATTCTACTTCAATATTTCACTGCTTCATTTAAAATCATTTTATCATAATCACTTTTACTGATTCCTTGTTCAGCCTGTGACTCATTTTTTATCCTCTTCCTGCAGCGGTTGGACTGACTCTAAAATTTTTACCAGGAAAATATGTAAAATGGCCCGACTAACCTGAAAAAACGTAGTTGATCTAGAATACAGGTTGACTCTTGATTTCTAGTTACAAAATCATTAATTTATGGTTTGTTTTTTTAGATCTGTATTTTGTTGTTATCATATTTCATATCTTAGTATCTTCACACAGACCTTATAGGCTTATATGACAGCAATGAATCATTAAATGAGTAGCTTCTTCACAGCTCGAAACTGTTAAATTCAATGGTGAGACTATATATGAGATTATATGATATCACATTATTCGCAAAAAAACAACTCATTTGTTATTGTAATTGGCCTGCCGTATCACACCACATATTTTGTATTTCTGATCACAATGTTGCTTATTTTTGAATAAAGGTACATTCAATTTGTAATTCAATGCATCCTATCAAGTAACTTACATGTTGTTACTTGATTCACAGAACCAAAAATAAAACTGAAACAAATTAAAATTTAATGTTTGTATAATGACAATATCACATAAAAAATAGAGATATAAGTGTTTGTTACAATTGATAAAACATGCTTCATTAAGCAAAATATTTGAGAAATAAATCTTTTTTAAAAATGAATAAATCTACCAAGAGATATTCCACCATCGATAGAAATCCACACTGGTCGAGATTTCCTGGTAACTACTCAGCCAACCCATCACTGTCCTTTGAGCATTTCTTCTAATGTTGATTATTTCTTGAAATCATTGTCAACAAAGATTTTTTTACCTCCATGAAGCTAGAAGAGGTAAAAAAAGGTGAAAAAGAGATAGATGGATTCACTCAAGTTTTTCTGTCCACACAATATCTACAAAAGTTCTCAATGAATTTTAATGATGATTTTTGGGGTGGTAGAGCCACGAGCAACAAGAGAATTAATTAAATTTTGAGCAGGAATTTTTTCGATTAGAGATATTTTTTTATATTTCAAGACAATAGTCCAATATATAGAAAATGAAAAAACTTACACTGTTATCTCCCCTCCATCCTATCTGTCCATTAACTGATTTTCATTCAGGTTTTGGTGATTTATGGACAATGGCTTTGATTGATACACTTTGTGAGTGTTACCTAATTTCAATGTTTTTTTCATTTGTTTCTATGTTATTAACAGTTGATGAATCTCTTTATGATATATTACTTAAATACATATTGAATCAAAACTGGAATCATACTTTTATAATGGATTACACAGTTTATCTGAAAGCTGCCATAAAGTCATAGAAAGCCAGGGAGAAAATAGATTGATGACTGAATAATGAGGCTATGAATTCATATGAATAAAAGATTTTGTCATGAAAAAGTTTGCATCAATCAAATATGATTGAATATACAATTTAGCTGAAGTTGCACAGGGTCATAGAAAGTTAGGGAAAATACTTTGATGGCTGAGTAATGATGCTATGAATTTGTGTGTGTATTTAGATGAATACATAGCATTAGTTCTTGGGGCTGTAAGCTTTGAAGACTATAATACATATAGTCTAGAAAGCTTTACAGCTTTAAACACTCATTATCAACAAAATTTTTCCAAAATTTTTTGTGTCACTTCAGTCACTTATTTCCCAATATCTGTCAATGCTATTTATATAATTTTCTTGTGTGTTTTCTCCCCTGTTTTACATATATATACACATATATATATGTACACGCACACACATATATATATATATATATATATATATATATATATATATATATATATATATATATATCAAGAAATGGATATACAGTCAGTCCAGCAGACTGATTATAAATTGCATTGTATTATAAAAAAATTCTTATTTGAAATGAACACCCATTATTTCACAGTGAATGTACCATTTGACTCTGACATTGCAAATAGAATAAGTAATTAATGAAATTCGAGCTGCTGCAGGAATTGAACCTGCAACTGATAGAATAGCTGTTTCAACTTGGCATTGCTCTTACCGTTGAGCTAAATTGCATAACTGGTAACTGTTTAAATCAATGGTAAGAACAACAACTGTGTGTATATGTATTAACGTATTAATTAAATAAATCGATCAAAATAGAGCTCAATACCATCAGTAGAGCAGTTATAAGATGAGTAAAGATTTTTCCAATGTTTCATTACAATTTGTACATTCTGTTTCATTTTTGAAAATCTTTTTCGAGTAAAACAGAATGTATAACCTGTAATGAACCATTGGAAAAAATCTTTACTCATTTTATATATATATATATATATATATATATAATATGAGTTGTAAAGAGTGAGACAGACTTGGGAGTAAAGTGTTTTGAAGTTAGGTTTATTTATCTGTAAATGTTATTTATCAATGATCTAGACATGTTTCACGAGGTATTCCCATCTTCAGTAGTGTGTGCTGTGTGTGCGTGTGTGTGCTTTTAGAGGAAATAGGTTTGATGTGGAACATAAGTCCACCATCAGGAGCTTTGCTTTGTGAGCAAAAAATGGTATTCAGGCTGCTGGGGGCATCATGTTGTATGAGAGAAAGTCCAGCCAGTGATGAAGTCTATGATTTAGCAGCAGTAGTTGGTCTTTGAGAGGACAAAAGGTGTCAGGGTAGGAGGGAAGTGATGTGGTGTTAGATTGTGTGGGTATGTTAGGGATAGTGTAAAGTTTGATACTATCTACTAGAGCTACAGAAGATACCAACAGGGGCAATAAAACCCAATGCCAAGATACCTAGGTCGAGATAGAAAATACTCCCAGACCACTACTTAGCATCCTTACAGAGATTACCCCTACACGGAGTTCAAACCCCTTGATAAAATGGATATCCCCATACCACCCACTACCACACTCACAACATTCTCACTAAATTCCCCAAACTAGAACCAAAAAACATACATAATCATTTGCCTGATGAGGCCCAGAGAGGGCTGAAACATGAGCTGGTTTGTGTAGCGAATTCACAATCAACTATTTATTTCCCGCTCTACTCTAAAACAACTTAACTTCATGAGTAAAATGTTGTATGTATCGAGCACTCTATGAAATAAATCCATTACATTTCAGAAGTGGCTTTATATAATTGATATATTATTATATTATGTTATACTGCTAGCCTGATTTGTACCTCATATACTGTATATATATATACACATATATATATATATACATATGTATACATACATGTATATAAGTATACATATATATACATATATATATACATATATATATATAAATATACATATATATAAATATACATATATATACATATATATATATAAATATACATATATATACATATATATATATAAATATACATATATATACATATATATATATACATATATATATATATACATATATATATATATATAGACATATATATATATATACACATATATATATATATACATATGTACATATATATCTATATATATGTATGTAAGTATATATATATATATATATATGGAGAGAGAGAGAGAGAGAGAGAGAGAGAGAGAGAGAGAGAGAGAGAGCGAGCAACTACAAAGCTTTACAGCTTTAAATTCTAAAGATATAAAAGTATTTTTCAAAATTTATTTAATTTCAGTCAATTATTTCCAAATATCTGTTGATGCAATTCCCATAATTGTTCACAATGAATATCCGGAGCGTCTACATCATTTCAGGGTTTTTTCTCCAACAAGTATTTATTGCTGTTTGGGCAGTCTCAGGCAGAACAGATCACTCCACTTGACGGACAACTGGAGAGGAGGCCCGTAGTGTAACAACCCAAGGAAGACAGTCGAAGAATAAGATGAAAATAATGGAAAATGGGAATAATGCAGATAATGACATTATAAGTTAGTCAGGGAAAGGCTTTCACAATCTTCCTATCCCATATTTCCATTTCCAATGGCTATGTGCATTGGCATACTAGAACTCTTTGGTCAAAGGGGACAGAGAGTTTGATATGCCCAAAAATTTATCTGGCTTTCCGTTGGCGGTTTCTCACTCCAGGCTCATAATCCTATGGCCTTGTGTTGAACTAAGCTAAGCTTAGTAAATAACCCGAGTGAATATATTTGAAATGTGTTGTGATCCACAAGTAAATAATTTTGTACTGAATTTAGTTGGATAAGTACGGCTTTTTTGAATACATAGGAAGGAGGATTAACTAAAAAAGATTTCTCTATCCTTGAATTTAATCCTGTGAGTTTATCCACCTTAATCCAGGCTGGGCAAGCAGCCAACAAAAAAGCCCGAAATCCAACGTGTTTATCAACCCCTAATCCCTCTGTACGCAACTGCTTACACTGGCTAAATTGTAGACACGGTACTTGTATACTTACAAGGATTATTTTTCTCTTCTGACTTCTCGAAGGAGATTTCATTTTACTTACCACAAATACTTATGTAAAACGCCCTCATTTAGATAACACAACCCAAGACTAACTTAAAAGTACAAATGGAAGAAGGTTGCGAAAACTGATGTAAGCTTAGTATATCTCGGAATTTTTGAGATGAGGTATTATTATTATTTCTATTGATATTCGGACTATCCTCATCTTGGTTAGTATATCTCTGCATTTTTGAGATGAGGTATTATTATTATTTCTATTGATATTCGGACTATCCTCATCTTGGTTAGTATATCTCTGCATTTTTGAGATGAGGTATTATTATTATCTCTATTATTATTCGGACTATCCTCATCTTGGTTAGTATATCTCGGAATTTTTGAGATGAGGTATTATTATTATCTCTATTATTATTCGGACTATCCTCATCTTGGTTAGTATATCTCTGAATTTTTGAGATGAGGTATTATTATTATCTCTATTATTATTCGGACTATCCTCATCTTGGTTAGTATATCTCTGAATTTTTGAGATGAGGTATTATTATTATTTCTATTGATATTCGGACTATCCTCATCTTGGTTAGTATGTCTCTGAATTTTTGAGATGAGGTATTATTATTATCTCTATTATTATTCGGACTATCCTCATCTTTGTTGTTTCCACATGGACACATAGCGCAGTGGTTACAGCATCAGACAAATTACTGTTAAGTAATCTGATGGTTCTAGGTTCGATCCTAATGTGAGACAGTATAACAATACTACTAAGTACGGTCAATACACCCCCGTCGGATAAATAAAGGGTTCGGTTCGTTACTTCCCAAAAAATCTCCCAGATGATACCTGACGAAGGCCGTAGAGTGCAACGGCCGAAACATTGTATGAAAAACAACAAAGATGAGGATGGTCTGAATATCAATAGAAATGATGTAAGCTTGCCGTCTTCAAAGAATCTACTCAAATAATCAACAGCATGATTTTCTTTGTTTGCTGGTCGTAACACTGGACTCTCCCACTTAGGGGGTAAAATACTCCCTACCAACCATTTCAAATTATGCTCTCTTCCCAGTAAACAAGCAATGATCAGCAAGCTTATCTTGCTGGCCATTGTTAGTTAGTTTGATTCTTATGAAATCTCACAGTATCTGGCACCAACTATGCTGAATTAATATATGTGAAACATTTTTGTTTTTCTGAACATAACACTGTGTCCTTCCACAGCGAGGGGGGGGGGGTTGCCAATAAAAAAAACTCCTACCCAGCATTTCAAATTATAGACTCTTCAACTAAAACAAATTTGCCATTATTTTTTTAAGAAAATAGTTTCCATGGAATTCAATTTTTTTTTTTTCACGGATATTTACTAGTTATTATAATAAGTAAATTTATACTGAAATATACATTTGTATAATCAGTCCATACATAAATAATCCCATCATTTTTTATGGGTACTACGCTAATTGAATTATGAAAAGCCCCCTAGTCATAATACCAACGTATTAGATGCAGAGTAATACTTGCTGAGTTTTTTCAAATTCAAATGTGGTCTCTTCTACTTGCAAATACAGAAATTTCACCAAACCCCTGTTCAAACCTAGAGTTGACTATCTTTTTCTATCGTAACAAGAATGACAACAACCCTAACCAAATTTAGGGAAGTAAAACTTAACATTCCCCTACCGTGATTTGAAATCATGACCAACTGATTGGTAGTTGTGTCTCTTATCAACTGACCTAAATTGATATGCTTCACACATCTACCAGAATTTATGTTAGAAATATGAAAAATTCTTATTTCTAGTAGATAAATAAATACATTTATAAAATTGACATTTCCCTACCGTGATTTGAAATCACAACCAATTGATTGGTAGGCGGCTCTCTTCTACATTATTTCTGTTGCAAGAAATACCAGTCAAAAAAAAAAACAATATTCAAAGGATAAATATAGTTAAAATAAATTCTATTCATGACATCAATGGCATTCTCCACTCTAAAATAAAATAAAAAATAAGTAGAAACCTCTAGATTCTAGAGAATCTAGAAGTTATTTCCGCTAGAAAATATCTAAAATATAGTAAAAAAACATCTAAATTCTGAAGGCTCTAAATGTCATTAATAAACCCATTCTGATTAAATCCCCCAAAAGAACTTTTCTTCCAAAAATCGAAGGAGGGTTCCAGAGGAGTACTGATGCCAATTTTCATGTCTGTAGACAAAACAGTGTGGTCAGGAATGCTAGATACGCACATATAAAATAGGATAGCACTCTTTGGTGGCAATGATTGAACAATTCTCATAATGCTTTGGTCGATGCATAATTTTACACAAAATATTGTCCTTCAAAGATCTTTTATGCACAGAAAAACATTCACTTACAATGTTCTCAAACCTGCAATTTATTATAAATCATATTTTTTACTCTGTTGGATGCTTTTTCATTGTATTTGATGTGTTCTTTCAAGTTCTGAGGCAGTTGGCATTTCAGTGTGAAAAAAAAAACTACATTTATGCAAATAAAATATTGGGGAGGTGTGTTTACCAATGAACAGGTGTTTCAGAGAATATTTAGAATAACTCAATTAATGCCTTGTGGGAGTGTTTGTCATGATATTCAAACCATAATGTATCTATTATTCATACTTGAAACAGAGATCTGTTGAAATTATCAGACGTAATTGCACTTAGTACCACTGTCATAAGTCAACACAATTTAGAACCAGTCTGCCATGGTTCTTATTTGTTTCTGGGGCTTTCTTCAGTTTTCAAGTATGTTTAGGGGTTTTCATGATGGCTGATAAAGAGATCCGAGTGTGCATGAAGTTATGTTTTCTTTTGGGGAAAACTGCAGTTCAAATGGCTGCCATGATTTGATGGAAAAAGCAAGTTCAAAATGATCCTCAATTTCTTTCCTAAGTTTCGACCAGGAATGAGTCTTAGAATTCCAATTATTTTGAGGTACCTCTTTGAACATGTCTGTTCATAGCGTAATGGAAAGGTGAATAATCTTGTGAGCCATTGATAGTGCATTCAATCCAACATGAAATACACACATCCTGTCAACAGTCAAAAAAAAAAAGTTCAATGTTTGATGTAAAGCAGGAACCTTTTTTCTTTGATTGTTCGACATCATTCTTGGAAAGAATTGTGCCAAATGAAAACTCTCAAAACTTAGAACTCAAAGAAACTCTAATTGCATGATCAACATCTCTTGGAAAACTATCTCAGAAAATGAATCATCAGCCTATTCACAGCGACAAACTTGTCTTAGTAGGAGATAGAGGAGATAATTCATCTGTGTGTGTTATTCATTCATACGGAGCATTTGTAAGACAAGCAATGATCCATGGCACTACACTGACGATTTGCTAAGACCCGCTATTTTGTCTGTGGCTGTGAATCGGTTAAACATACAATGAAGAATTTCTCCGTTGACAATATACTTGGCAATCAACAATTTAATGCTGTCAAAAGTTTTTAAAAGTTTCCTATAACTGTATTTTTCGTTCATTTTTTAAAAAAGTTTCCTATGCAGCTGTATATTTTCACTAACTCTCTTGTTCCTGGGTAATAAGTGTTATTTATTAATTGATTATGCAAGAAAATGTTAATCATTCCCTTCTAATTTTGCTTTTGTGACCAGGACAGTGAGAACTTGAAATTTCCTAATTCTTAATTGGACAATGGATGAATTCACATATTTTTCAATCACAAAAAGTAAGAAACACAATTATTTATTATAATCACTCTCTTGGTCACAAAAGCAAAGTTTGAAGGGAAGGAGAGTCATTTTCAATCATTTTTTTACACAAGCAATTGTATATAAGAAATGGACATATTTGGTCCGATAGATATAAATTGTTATATTATATAGAAGCTCATTTGAAATGATCTCCCGTTGTTACATGATTAATATATCACTCAGTTTAAACACCGTAAATAGAATAAACAATTAAAGAAAATGAGATTACTGCAGGAATAGAACCTGCCACCGATAGGGTAGCCGCTTCAATATAGCGATGCTCAATGCAACTTATAATTCATTGCGCTGCACCAAATATGTCCATTTCTTAAATATATACCAGTTGCAATGAAAGAGACAAATAGACTGAGAATAAATGAGATGAGAATTTAGGTTGAAAGCTTTCATTTGGCCTTTGCATTACCGGCAGCTGTTTAGCTCAATGGTAAGAGCATTGCTACATTGAAGTGGCCACCCTATAGGTGGCAGGTTCAATTATTGCAGCAGCCCACTTTCTTTAATTGTTTATTCAATAAACGTTGTCTTAATTGAGTGATATATTAACCATGTAACGATAGAAGATCATTTCAAATGAGTTTCTATATAATATAATGCGATTTATAATTCATGTAAACAATTGAAAAATACCACTTATTATTCAGGAGCAAATATGGCATTGAATCAAAATAGAAATAACAAGACAACAGATAAAATGAAACCAAAATTTTTATTTCAGTTAAACACTGACCACAGATGTCCAAGGGTGAGAGTCCAAAGGGGAGGGTCAGGCAAAGTCATTTTTTTTCATCTGTGAACACCAGATGTTCAGTTGCCAATGACAACCAAAATTGAGGCAAAGAGAGTAGAGATCAAGTGAGTGCCTTGTTGAAAAGGCACGAGAGCACAAAAACTTTGCAGATATTTAAAAAAGATTTTTTCTTTTCTTTTGATCTCATTGTTTGTAACAATCAAGCAAATATTGTAGCGTTTCAGACACACCACTGCATCCCATAGAGAAAAGAACAAAAAAAACATTTTTGTCTTGGCTTTTTTTTTTTTTTTTTTTTAAAGCATTGGCTTTTAAATGGTTGAATATTGTGGGGGACCAAGTGAGGATTGAACTCATTATGATAGTGATGGTTTGCAAGACTATCTTGTTATTCACTACCATTTATCGAGGTACCCAAGCAGAGTTTAATATAGATGATAAGCTAAGCTTAGTATGGCACAAGACCAGACAAATGAAAGTTAACGTTTTGATAATTTTTTCAAACGGGAAGGACCTGCGTACTTTGGAAGCTAACCACTGGTGCCAGCGGAGAAATATACCATAGAGAGACCATAAAATAGTTCAATATATTTGGAATCCATATATCGTTGGTAAAAATGCGTATTTTTAAATAAAGACTCCAAGACCCTGAAATTTTCTCCAGATTAATCAATTTTTTTTTACCCCCTATTCCTGATGAAGTTTAGGGGGCTAAAGGATTCCCCAAGACTGGTGGTTCTGAAAAATTTTCCCCATGGAACATTTAATGTACTCAAAAAAAAAAAAAAAAAAAAAATTGTGCAGACCCCTGAATAGTTTTTATGTTGATTAAGTGATTATAGTAAAAAATAAGCCATTGCAAGTTTTCAGAAACTACATTCAATTCAAAATGATTTTTCTTCCCTGGACATTTTACACTAGTGATCCATAGACCACAATTTGGGGAACCATTTACATAGACTATTATATATCGACACCTTCACTCAACGACAATAAGTAGAACATCACACAAATTTTCTCTATGTAATTGTTTCTATATTCATTGCAAGAGTTCATCACTTGATGAAGAGTAATTAAAAATAAAAATATCGCCACTGAAATTAGATTATCATCATGAAGTCTACCTGGATTATTTATTTCAAATATACATATATATATATAAAATTTGATATAAATAATCTAGGCACACTTTGTGATGATTCATCTCAAATTTTGCTTCATGTAATTTTTGAACAGTAAAAGAAATTCCAAGTTATTAAAACTATTCACCTTTTGTTGCAAAGAAACTAGCATTTAAAACTTATGTCTGCCTAATATAAAAACCCAAATTCATATATCAAACAACTAAATGTGTCTTCAATACTTGACACACACAGACATTCACACAATCATAAAAGCTTGGAATATTGAGCAGGTTTTATAATGAGATTAAATGTACTCTATACAATAATGATCTATGCAGGTGAAAAACTTGTCCAAATTTTAGGACCATGTATCAACCAGGTCTGTAAAGGGTAATAATTGTCAACTGGTTTTTCTCGTAAACAAAATCTTGAAACAAAAACACCATCACATTGTGCGTGAAACGTTAGGAGGGAATCACAGTTGGTCAGGACATTAAAAAACTGGGAATTTCAGCCACGGGGATAGTGACAGACTCAAAGATCAGACTTAATTGTTGTGTACAGAGAACAATACTGTCCTTTGTGGGAGAGGGCAATTCATAATTAGAAATATCTTTGATTCAGATGAGAGATTGGGATTACAACAAAATAGAAAAGAGAGTTACATTTTGTAAGCTGCATTTGTTGTTGAAGTTTTTTATGTAGTGCTCACCAATAATATTGAGGAAATAAGAGTACGGAAGATTTGAGCAATACAATCTTCCGAGCGGGGAGGGCCTTTCTGCTTTGAAAGAAAGTATAAGAAACCCCATTTTTTAGGAGTTTTTTTTTTTCAAACACTCAGGCTCAAACACCCTCGCGGTGAAATATGCAACTACTTTAGCCATCAAGCAGACTCCATTTATTATCATTTGGTGGAAGTAGAGATTCCCAAAGTGTGTCCTGTGGCTCCCCACAAAATATGAGCAAGGAGGAAAAGATTGGGAACCACTAAGTGGGGGGGGGAAGAAAAAATGACATGTGTGTATATTGGAGCATACACACATTTTGTGAACTGCTTTTGTTGTTGCGTTTTTTATGTAGTGCTCACCTGGGGTGGGGGGATTGAGTTCCAGTGCCTGCAAAGGAGGGTGGGCTGACCAAAACATCGAACATTTGAAGAGGTGAGCAAAATTTGAGTAACACGAGAGCCAAAGCTTGAAGAATATTTTGAGGCTTTGAGTTGAAGACATTTTGAGAAATTCCCAAAGCCAATTGTCCTTGTGAGATAAGTATGGATCCCAGATCTGCACAGCAGATTCAATGTATCACTAACCTTTAAGCATTATGGATCAAGACTGATTTGTCGTGGAAAATGAAAACAGAAGAACGAACGACTAATAATTCCAAACATTCTAGTCCTTGTAAAATGTGATTGGAGTGGGGCGGGGAGTTCTATGCCAATAACAATTTGGGAAGGTTAATCTTGACAGTCACAGGAAAACAGTTAAGTCTATGACAGGTCAAGGATTTACCAGTCAAATACACTTCACATTCTTTTTTTTAATTAACAACAAAACAAAACATATCACAGTATTGAGAAAGTCTTCAATAAAAATATTTAAAAAAAATTAAAAAAAAGAAGGGATAATCAAGTCCACCTTTTCCCCTTCATAAAAACTGATAAATTCTAATTTAAAAAATCAAAGCATACGTGCATATCCTAAATAAAAATCCCATGATGCTTTGCTAAGTGGTCACTACCAAATGAGATTTCTGGAATATTACGTGGGGGGAGGGGGGCAGAGCAGTGAATACGTGAAAATGGTATATTTATTGGTGTGCGTATTGACATGAATTTATAGAAACCAAAAACGTCTTTTTGTGGAGGGGTAGAATTATATAGTGAAAGGTGAGTATTTTTGACTTAAGATGGATAATCCTGATTTATTTTGAGTTCTAATTCCTCCACTTGAATTTTGTCATAAAAGAGAAGTAAAAAAAGTGATTTAAAAAAAAAAAAAAAAATTCTGATTATCTTACGGTATTGAAACTTAACTCTAGGAAACTTAAGAGGGAGGGATTTATCTTTGACCATAAAAATAAATCCAGATTCTGTTACATTTAACTAAAATAAATTTCATTTTCATCCATTTTACTACATTTGAATACTTGAAAAAATAAAAATGCTGTCAGAAAATTGTCTCATCTATATAATGAAATAATGAACAGTGTGATCTTTTCTGTTTGTTTCTTTTTTTTCTGTAAGTCATGCTACAGCTCAAAGAAACAATGATTTGTGAAAGTAATTCATTTTCTGTAAGACACTTAAAAAAGAAAGAACAGTCTCTAATTTTCCAGGAACATATCTTCATAAGCATAATTACTGATGACAGAACAAATGAACAACCTAAAGATAATGCAGAAACACCCTCTACTAAACTTAGTCCTCCAATTGCATGAAACCAACCCTCCCTTTCAAGACGGTTCCAAAAACATGGAATTCGTCCCAAATTCAAATTCATCGAAGTTCATTTAAAAGCACCTCATGACGGTTTTATTTTTTTTCTACCATCATTTTTGTGCTATTTGAACTGCTATCCCACCAAAAGAACTTCATCCCCACATTTTTCCTTTTACAAACTTTTCATCCAGAGCAAGAAGGGTAAGCAAAGTCCCCTTATCATACCCATTCACACTTTCCTCATATTAGAAGGGTGTTGTGTAATGCATAGAGAAAAAAAAAATGCATAACTAAAAACCTTATTTGATCTCTCAATTCTAATCCCGACCAATGAAGCCATTTCTCCCCACCCACCCCTGCAATGTAATGAACAACAGTAAGAATGGAAGAGGGCGCTCACGCTTGATTGGGAGCAAAAGGGTCTCAACTTTCACTATAACTGTCATCCATTCATTACTCCTTTCTCACAAATCTGAAGACTAAAAATTAAGTTATAGCAGTGGTAGACCACAAGAATATAGACATCTAGCAAAAGTAATCAATAATAATAATAATAATACCTTTTGTTTGCCTTTATACGTTGATATAGGTACATTCCATAGGTGATAAATTACTTTAACAAAATCGCACACTTTATTTGCACAAATATATATGCGAGAGAAATGATATCTTAGTTGTCAACACCCAACTAATCCGTAATAATCTTTCAGAATAATCGTACGACACATGCAATTCCTGAAGGAACTAAGAAAGTAATTACTGTTTTGTGTGTGTATGTGCTTGTGTAAAGCAATGTGTAGCTAACAAAATACGTAATTTTTCTCATTTAGTGGGGAACTTTTGACTCAATCTATTGTAAAATGAAAGAATCAAAATCCATAAAATCTAAAAACAGGATAAACGTACCTGTATTTGACAGAACTTAAGCCAAAAAAAAAAAAAATAAATAAAATAAAATAAATGCTCTTAAGGTAAACATAATTGTTGTTTAGCCCCACATTGGCCAGAACTTTTGGGGCATCCTGTCTCTCTTAAGAGACACACCCAATAGAGTATGGAAGCCAGTGACAAAGTCCCTGTTACATGCTGTTGATTCTTGCAAGACTCAAGTCTGATGGTTGAGACCAGGACTTTACACCTAGAAGTTTTTATGACCTTCCCTTGGCAAGATGCAAGTCAACAGAAGAGATACTTCCAAACTATTCACACAACTTAGAGTGTACTCAATTAGCTTCTGAGTGAGTGCACAGGGAAATTAGTCCCACTGAAGAGACTTCCAGGAATGGAACCCAGGAATATTCTGTGTGTGAGGCAGACGTGTGTTAAATGACATGCAGAATCAAGTGATGAGAATGCAA
Organism: Thysanoteuthis rhombus; assembly: GCA_963457665.1. Lineage (NCBI taxonomy): Eukaryota > Metazoa > Mollusca > Cephalopoda > Oegopsida > Thysanoteuthidae > Thysanoteuthis > Thysanoteuthis major. Next base: position 2,551,793 of record OY735223.1, read on the forward strand.
TGGACTATGACTCACTTGGCTTTTCTTGATATTCCCTTTGGATATAAATGGGCGGGTTTTATTTGTCATCAAATACGGTAGTTCAAAATAAAAAAATTGATAGAAATGTAGAAAATAGAAAGAAAATGGATTTATCTGCAGCAATTATTCAAGATATTTTTCTGAATTATAGAAGGAAATTGTTAGATTTAGGAAAAGAAGAGGAAAGTTTATCCAGAAATCTCAAAATGCAAGGTCAGTGGTCAAGGGGTTTAGTTAGCGACATTATACAAATGACTGAGACAAGACTTGATTTCCGTGTGCGTGTGTGTGTGGGTGGGTAATACCCCTCTCCCCGCACCAAAGATGCTAAGAGCGTCTCTCATGTTTACCCAATGAAATTATATCAATTAAGCTTCGATTAGTACAACACTGGGCCACAAGCTGCTTAAAGTGCCTCGTGTTTCTATACTGTCTCGCCCAGCTGAGTACGAGATCAAGTTTGACAGTAATTTTTACAAGAAATTTTTTGGGGGGGGGGGGAATAATCTTTTTTGTGGATTTTACAAGCATCTAAATGTACCAATCGCATGAAGTGTTCCTAGAGATGATTGCTTCAAAAATACGCCGATAAATCACAGAGGGTCTTGGGCTTTCTGCAGCTTGTTAAATGGTCAGAGTTGATACATGGTTTTAGGTAAGGATGACATATTTGTTAAAAGAACTTTTTTATTAAATTGAGAAAGTGACCTTCCAGATATTTATTTCTCATCTAAAAATTCTTATCTCCAAATTCTTATACTAACAAGATTAATCCTTTCCAGGTGGACCGGTCAGTTCTGGCTGGCCAAACACAGACTCGATTACAACTAGATCTGGTTGTGTACTTTGAAATTAGCGATATGATTGAATTACAGGCGTAAAAAATGCCTCTAACTTATAGCCTGAGCAAACAGCCCACAAATTGTATTTTAAAATAAGTAACCTTAAAACGGGTAAAATTTAGAAGTAAATCTAGACAGTGAAAACAATAAATTGTCAATCTCGAGATAAAAGGGTTTGAGGATTTTGTTTTTATGAACTAAAGGAGACTTCAGAAAAATATTGTCCAACACAGGAATGGTTTCCAATTGCAAAAACCTTTCATGTCAATTTTATCCACAATTTGCAAAGAACATTTTTATTGGATTTAATGCAGACCAATGACTCAAAGAATAGCCAACATAACAAGGGCCAACAAGATGACCACAACTAACCAGAGCCAAACAAATTTTACTTAGAATGACCATCCAAAAAAGACCACAAGTTGACTTGACCAATGACATATACAAAGGACTTTGAAGGATTTTCAATCCCCCCCCCCAGAGACTGGGACCAATTTCTTCCCGTACCATCTCAAAATCTTTCACTAATGAATTTGTACTTTTTAAAAAGTTATGGAAAGGGTTCAAGTGGATCCTAAATGTATCATAGATGTATTTATGCTAGTATCTTCATGACAGAAATGCATGATGAACAGAAATTTTACGGTGAAAAAGACAGCTACCAATTTGAATATAATTTTTGCTCACATCTCATTTGACTTCTGACTGGAATTAAAGAAAACAGACAAAGTAGCATTGGTTTCGAGTGTTTGTAGAAATTCCTTCATTCTTGTACGACCCAGAATAACAGATTGGAGATCTATTTTCTCCTTTCTGGACCATCTCAAAATCTCTCACTAATGAATTTGTACTTTTTATTATGGTTTTGCTTTACAGATAAAGATTTGGGAAAGTTTTACACGTGTTGCAGGCTCTCGGCAAGGCCTGTATATTGGATAGCGTTTGGGTCAGCGCAATGAAGTGATAGATGTTTGACATGCTTAAAAACAAAGGTTTGTATGACCCACTGAGGCAGAACAATGGGAGCAAAGTCCAGTGGTTGTAGGTTTTGTTGGAGTTTCTTTCTATTTAGCAGATGCCAGAGCAGGCTGTTGAGGTCTTTTGCCTCTTAGGAGGAGTATACAGTAACAGTATTGCTGATCTGGATATGTTGAGGCTCAGGTCCTGTGCACTCCACAGAACTGATACCAGAGTCAGCTAAAAAGGTCTGCCACCATTTTTTAAAAAGTTACAAAAGGTTCAAGTCAAAGCTAAATGTATCCAGGAAACATTTAGGTCTCTATCCTCATAAAAGAGAAGTATTTGATGAATAGGAGAAATTTTGTGGTCAAAAAGACCTGACTAACGATCTGAAGAGAATTTTTTGCTCACATTTCATTTTGTAGAAAATAATAAAAAATAATGCATCAAGGAAAAGTTGATAGAGAAAATTTATTTCCTGTTTTGAAAAAGAGAAAAAAAAAAAGAAAGAAAAAAAAATCCCACCAAGAAAAAACGTTTTTCAATCGATCAAATTATCGATAAAATGAAAGCTTAAAAATAAATCACAAGATAATACACCTCGCAAATGTTTTTTTCAAAATGATTGTTTTGTTGTTTTTTTTTTCCTGATCTTTGTTTAGTAAAAACAGTAGCATGTTTGAATGGAAGTAACAGTCGTGTTTCTAATGTTGATATTTGAAATTTCTTTTTGCTATTACACCATTTAAAAATCTTTTATTTTTGAAACAATTAATTTCAAGTCATCCAGGAGTGATTTAATACAGCCATTCTCAATAGGGGCCAAATGCCCCCGAACCCCGGGGTTCCTAGCATATGCAAAGGGGGCCTTAGACCGAAATAATAATAATAAATGAATTCCTGTCAATCTGTTCATGTTGAATCCCTGTTTTACAGGTGGCCTTGGAACCTGAGAAGAGTTCTCAAGGGAGCTGTGGCCCAAAAAAGGTTGAGAATGGCTAAAATGGACACTGCTTTTCTCTTCAAATTAGCTTTACAATAAAATATATTTCTTATTCTATCTTCATGATAAGAAAAGAAATAGCATGAATGTATTAATCTAAACTCCCTGAAATAATAATTTCCTCGGGGATCAAGTTAGATTGCTTACAATATAGCAACTACCCTCATGTCATATCAATTAGAAAAAAAAATTGTGCTTTTTCTCAAAGAGGCATTTCAAGCAGGAAGAAATTTTTTTCTAAATGAAATTTTAAAAATCTAAACTCATGTAATTCAAAATAAGAAAAAAAAATCAATTCATTTTTCTTTTCTCTCCCCCGATTCAACATTGTTTAGGACTAAATCTTCAAATTCAATATCCGACGATCAATAGACAAAATCTCGGCATACACATCACGTCTTGGCTTCGCGAACGAAGATTTGGGAAAGTTTTCCACGTCTTGCAGATAAGCTATTAATATATATGTACAATCAAGACGAAACCTTTCTTACAGGCAGGATGCATGTATACATGAGCAGTAATTAAAAAAATATTCATATAATAAATATTTACCAAAGAAAAAAAAAAAAAATTTATCCGGATAGGAAATACTTTTTGGTAAAAATATTTGTTGCGTGTTGACTTTAAGCATTCGGAAATGACACCCCCCCCCCTTTCAACGATTTACGGGTATAAAAAAATTTTAAAAAAGAAGAAAAAAAAAAAAAGCTATCACAAAGCACTTTTACAGACTTTTTGGTACCAAATATTTATAGTAACAAAAAATTACCACATTTTCTAGCCTATAAGACACATGGCTTACAAAGCTATTCGTACCATCCATTTGAAGTCGTCCAATGCTGTCCATTTTGAGGTTCATAGGATAATCTCCAAGTCATAATACCAGTGTATTGGACGAATGGTAATTTTCATATCAATTTCTCCATTATTTAAATGTGTGTCTTATATGCTGGCAAATATGGTACTCATTTTGTTTTGTTTATTTATAAAAAGAAAAGAAAATTTAAAAAGGAATTATCCTGATTTATTTCTTTATTAGATGAAGCATTGTCAACCATTTTTAATTTTTGACTAGTATTTTCAGGTCAATATTGCTACTATTACGATTATGGAAAAACCATAAAAGATACAGCACTGAATAGAGAAGGTTGAGTTTAAAGCTCAGATTTGATCTTCCGTCTGTAGAGCGGTACCATATATCGGCAGCTCCCTGAAGTAAAAGAGACACAAGCTTGAGTCTCTCATAGAACTGCTTATTTACTTACAGATGATCTAAGCAAGATTGCAATATAAAGCAACAAAAAATTCAAGATGAAAAAAATACCAGTCAAAAATTAACAATAGTTACAAGGAATGTCACTGCTTTTTTTTTCAAAAAGATTTTTTTCAAAAATCCTCACAATAACAAACTAAAAAAAATCTTTAGTTCATTTTTGGCCAAAATAAAAACTGAAAAATTTTTTTTTTAAAATGGCCGCCTTGTTCCTTTTCTGTTGTTTCATGAATTAATAAAAAAAAAAAAAGATTTCAGCAGAAATTGCCAGCATTTGCGCAATCTCCATCTCTACTCGGAGCAGAACTTTAGATAGACGGGGGCAAGAAAAGACCACATAAAATTTTAGGCTTCGATTTTTGACAATTACTGGGCTTCATTGAAATCAAAAACACATCTACACCTTGGCTAGGAGGTCAAAAGATCATCTGGTTTTTCTCAAGGTCACAATTCGGTTGTCCCTGATGTAAAAAAAGCCATACCATCCAGCTGGGTTAAGTGGACACATCATAAGTTAGAAATTCACATTATATATATATATATAATATTTATTTATATATATAAAATGTATGAAGCTACATCTTCAGGTTTGAACATTTTTTAAGTCGCAAAAAAATAAAATAAATGAAAAAAAAAAAAAAAAAAAAAAATCTGACTGCAGTGGATATAGGGTGCAAAAGGCTGGCCCTGGGTTTGAACTTCCCATCCTGGGCTTGAACCTGAGTTGATTGATTTGAATGAAGAGATGGCTGTACCAGATGAGCCACATTTCCCAGTGTTGGATGTTCTGAAGTATGGTTGATTATTTTCTTTTGTTACTCTTATTTTCTCTCATGCCTTTTTGTCATTTTTAGCCCCTCAAAGAATCCATAATCCACAAGTGTTCATTCGCCTCACCCCTTCCTCTCTCTCTCTCCTGTCTTTTACTCATGAAAAAAAAAAAAAAAAAAAAAAAATCCACTGCAGTTTTCGTGTTTATTTTTTTGTCGACCTAGAAAGGTTTTCATTATGTCCCAACTGCTTCACCATATTTTATCCTTTGTCCAGCTTCCACGCCAAATTTGAAATCCTTCGGAGCTTCGAAAATGAGAACTATTGTCGATCCGAGGTTGAATTCTCCGAAAAGATCTCCCTTCTCCACAGGCACACCTGGATTATCCTCGTTAGGTAGGTAACGATCAGAGTAGGTACCGTCAGGCTTCTTTCCTGTGTTGGTAGCCAATTCCTGAAGCAGAAAAGAAAAAAAAAAATCATGTCAAGGAAAGAAAAAAAAAGAAAAGATATTGTATGTCTTCCAACATGTTTGTTCAGAAGAAGCTGCTTATTGTGATCACTTTGGGACACTGTCTTTTGGACAACCCTAATCCTAACCCTAATCCTTACATTAACTCATCCAGACTGGAAGTACATGTAGAGGTGCTACAATTTTTGTGGTAATTTTGAATACATAATGAGGTCATATGACCATTATTGATCAATTACAGTCATCAAGGGTTCTATCTTTTTTTTAAAATTTTTTATATTCTGCGTGTGTATGTATGTGTGTGTATGTTTGTGTTTTCCAGCACTCCTGGCCATACCATTTTGTCTGCAGACTGGAAAATAGGCATCAGTACTCAACTAAACCCCTTCTAAAAATGTTTTTGGGGAAAAAAGCTCTTGACATTTTTGGGACCTTATTCATATGGATTTGTTAATAACATCTAGATGTTTCTTTACTTTATTTTCAATGTTTTTCAATGGAAAACACCAGTGATGTCATAAATAGAATTTATTCTGACCATATCTATTTTTTTTTTTTTCTCTTTTTTACATGACTTCAAGTTTTGATGTTTGAGTTGTTGAATTATTGACAGTAATGTCAAGTATTTGCATATTTTATAACCATCAAAATGATATACGACTTCCAAGGGTTTCTCAGAATATGAGAAAACTTGAATCCACCCATGTTTTGTCATCCCTAGAATTGGATGAGCTAAGCAAAGAATATGAAAATTGGAATAATTTACATACATTGTTATAAATTCATCATCACAAACAACTTTAAATCATAGAAAATTGATTTGGAATTTATAAGACGTTTTTGATTCTTTCCAAAAAAAGCGTTTGGGACCAATTAATTCTGATAAAAATTTGATGAGATTATTCAGGACTTTAAAAAACCACTTCCTCTGTACGCATTTTATGCAGAAATTCTTCTAGATGAAGTTTTGGTAAAGTGGTTAAGGCAACATTCATGAAAGACAGGCTCCCGAAGTATGGGAGGCAAATTCAAACTCTCATTGGACACTACCTCTTTATTTCTGATTTTCTATGCTGTTGGTTCAAACAGTTGAAGGGGTGATCAATCCAGAGCATTGTGATATAAAACGAAATCATCAACGAGGGAAAATACAGAGTGTTAGCCAGTTTTCTTCAAGCCATTTAACAGCTAATTCCCAATAGAAAGACTCTAGAGTGTTTTTAGCCATTTCAGGCTTTTTGGAAAAGTACAAATACAAAAATGTGAACCTCAGAACACTTCCCAATCCTATAAAGATGGTAAGGAAATTGGATTCCTGGCTAAACCTGGAGTAGTGACCCATATATATATATATATATATATATATATATATATATATATATATATATATAGTTGAAAGTACATTTGGTACACAAATATGTTTATGTTTCTGCCCTCTTCGGGCCTCTTCAAGTGAATCATTATATGTGTCTTAGATTCCTGTTTGGGGAATTTGGTGAGAGCCTTGCGGAGTTTTTATTTTGTTTTGTAGTATGTATGTTTTGCTGGTGGTTATAAGTTATATGTCATAGGATATGAACTAGGTGTGGAAATTATCTATAAGTGTAAGCTGAATTGTGTTCTAAGGGATGTTTTGATCTTAACCTTAATTTTTGCATTTGATTTATTGCCTCTGTTAGTGTCTTTTACGACCATAGTGGATTGTATTGTTCTTAATCCACTTAGACATATGAAGGAGATAATGTTGATTAGATGTTTTTTGGGATGATGGGTATGTGGGTAAACTATCTATATTACCTTTAATGTACTAATGTATGGATTGTTGGTATATATATATATATATATATATATATATATATATATATATATATATATATATATATAATGCAATGCTCTTCCATAGGAATAGAACATTCTGGTGGATGAGGAATTTCTGCGTAAAATGAATATATTGCTTAAATTCAGCCTTAATGACCACCTAGCTCCGTAGTCCAGAGGTAGGATATCGGCCTCCGGGTCCGATGTGAGGGTTTCAATTCTGCCCTGCGGTACTGGATGGGATAAAGTCTAGAGCCACACTGAAGAGATGTAATACATCGAAACAGCTGTCTGTGGATAACACAATATATATATATATATATATATATATAAACACACGCACACTTTTTTGGCTGTAATACTTTTCAATGAGTGCACAGATACTGTACTCTGGTGCGAGGCAGAAAATTTTTGAAGGGCATGATGCTAGTAAAATGATGTTGTATGCATGTAAAAATGTCCAGATTCAAATAAAGAAAATAAGTTATAAATATCTCACGAAGTTGTAAAATTTTTTCATTACATAATATAGAATTTTTAATGCACGAGTAGAACCAAGTAAAATGGAAAGGGAAACCACTTACATGGTCATTGTAGATCCGGATAGATCCAACATTGGTGGCGCCAACAGCTGTCATGGAGAAAAATCCATGTTTCCAAAGTCCGACATACATTGCTCGTTCATTGAGGTTGAAGAGGCCTTTGATCCAACGAGCCATGCCTGGATGTACGCTCAAGAGTTCCCCTGAAAATACAATTTTGAAATAATTTACTATTTTTTCTTCTGAAAGAAACATGAAATTTATGAATAGAAAATGCAGACGGATACAAAGATAGCCCTTTTTAATCTATGGAAGAATATCAGGACCAAATTTAATCCCCAAGAACCTCAAAGTGGATAAAGTTAAATCTTTAAAGAAAAGCCTCTAGGTACATAAGTGCAGCCTGTACTCATGATATATACATACATAGCCAGCCGACTTAATAACTGAATAAATCTATGTTGAAAGCTTCTGATTATCTCTATTATATCTGATTAATAGACCAAAAATCTTGGCCGACTCTGGTAATAATTAATATATTTTGGCAATGAGTTGCCTAGTCATCTATCTTCATATAAAACAGCATGAGCTTACAACATTTTAGGGATCTACCCAATGAGATTTTGAAGAGAGTCTGATCAGGGAATTGAGTTGAATTGTAGATGTTTGGATTCATGTACATTGGATATTTTTTAAAATGAATTTTGTATTTATTTCGAAGTTGATGAGTAAATATTGTGTATAGTTGAGAATAAATAAATAAATCAAAGGTTTCGAAAAGATGAGAGAAAGATACTCACCAGGGAAATGTCTCCGATAATAAACAATCCAATCAGTGGGGGAGTGAAATCGGTGATAGTCGCCAGGGGCAAGATAGATTACGCAATTATAGAGGACATTGTCTGGATGGATGAGTTGGGGCAAAATATTCTGGTTCTGGTCGACAGAGCCGTTCGCTGGACCCTTCAGCCCATTTGCAGTTGTCGACTGTGAAAAAGGAAGCTTCCAACTGATTGGCCCAAGGAAACCCTCCACGGAGAAGTTGACACCTTTGACTTGTTTGATCATACCATCCTCCACCTTCCCGAAATGAGTGATTGTTCCGTCTGACGGACTGGTCTGGAAAAACAAAGAAAAATAAACTTACTTAAAAACAATAACAATTATGGTGCCAAATGATTGGGGAAAGATGGGAAAAAAAAACAAAAAAAAAAAAAAAAACAAACTTTCATATAATAGATATTTACCAAAGAAAAAAAAAATTTATCGGGATAGAAAATACTTTTTAGTAAAAAAACATTTGTTGAACATTGACTTTAAGCATTCCGAAATGACATCCCCTGCTCAACAATTTACGGCGTAAAAAATCAAAAAAAAAAAAGAAAAAAAAAGAGAAAGAATAAAAAGAATAAAAAGAGAAAAAAAGAAAGAAAAAAGAGAGAGAAAAAAAAGAAAAAAGGAGAGAAAAAAAAAGAAAAAAGGAGAGAAAAAAAAGAAAAAAGGAGAGAAAAAAAAGAAAAAAGGAGAGAAAAAAAAGAAAAAAGGAGAGAAAAAAGGAGAGAGAGAGAGAGAGAAAAAAAAAAAAAGGAAAAAAGCTATCACAAAGCACTTTTACAGACTTTTTGGTACCAAATATTTATAGTAACAAAACATTACCATATTTTCTGGCCTATAAGACACATGGCTTACAAAGCTATTCGTACCATCCATCTGAAGTCGTCCAACGCTGTCCATTTTGAGATTCACTAGACAATCTCCAAGTCATAATACCAATGTATTGGACAAATGGTAATTTTCATATCAATTTCTCCATTATTTAAATGTGTGTCTTATATGCTGGCAAATATGGTACTCATTTTGTTTTGTTCATTTATAAAAAGAAAAGAAAATATTTAAAAGAAATTATCCTGATTTATTTCTTTATTAGATGAAGCATTGTCAACCATTTTTAATTTTTGACTAGTATTTTCAGGTCAATATTGCTTCTATAACAATTATGGAAAAACCATGGTAGAACAGAGAAAGATGAGTTTAAGGTAGAGATTTGATCTTCTGCTTGCCATGAGAGCTCTAATAGCTCATATCCTTCATTTCTTTATCGACGCTCTACCATAAATTTGACGGTCCGCGTAAAGCAATAAATATTAACTAAAAATTAGAATGAAAGAGAGCGTACTAATCAAATATTGATAATGATTAAAGAAATTCAAATCTATAAAATTCTTTAAAAACAAGAAAATGAAAATAAAACAAAAAGAAAAAAGAAAAATCACTTGAATCTTTTATCGGAAGATTCCTACAATTAAAGAAATGACAAAAAGAGCTATTGAATCAAATTAGATTTTGACGTTAAAAAAAAAAAATTACGACCAAGTGACCCCCCCCCCATCCACCAATCAAAACAACTAAATATAATTTTGAGAATTTGTATGGAAATAATAATTGATATTAATTTTCTTGTTCTGAAAAACTTAATAACCACTTGAATTTGCGCTAAAGAAACTCTTTTTATTTCTCCTTTTATTGGGTATTTGTGCAGACAGCATTTGAACCCGGTTCAAGTAGGCAAAGTTTGAGCTCTGTTACCGCTCCACTAATTTTCTGAACTAATAAACTGTGTATAGGACTGGTACAAGGACCAAGGGAGGGATTTTCATACGGTAGAAGTAAATAGAAATAGATTGAATGACAAAAAATTCTTCTCGCAATATAGAGTGGCAGGACAATGGATTAGACTACAGGAATATGTATTGTTATTGACAGATGAAAATGATTTTAAGAAGAATTATGATGCTCCTTGATATTGAGTAAATATGCTTATTATGATGTATGCTTCTATATGCAAATTTGTGAAGATTTTTCCCCACTAAAATAGATGTTCTGAATATTTTATCATAGTGAAATGTGTACGTTGTATATTGAAGATTAGGAAGAAAGAGATAGCCAGTGGCCGTAAATTAATGTAAGTGTTATTGATAGGATAGTGCTATTTAACTTGAGAAATGATTGAATTGAATAATTGAAAATCATTTTCTTGAAGAGAATGAATGTTTCTTTAATATCAATAAACATTTTAATTTGCTCTTAAAAGTGTTTTTTTCCTTTTTGATTTGAAAAAAATATACCATTCACCAAATAAGTTTGATGAAGGATTAACTGAGGAAAAAAAAGAACAAATCTGACTGAGTCTGCTTGGTGGCAGAGATAGTTGCACACTTCTCACATTGGTGCCGGGGGTTGTTGTTCAGTTAAAAAGATGAAAGCCAGGATTTTGAATCCTGAATATTCAAGGCAGGAAGAATCTCACTGGGACATAGTATTGAATTCAACATGTTCACTGATTTTTGAATGGTCTAATTTCTGTCTCTACAGGAACATCCCCTTAAGGGCACATACCTGGGTGAAGCGTATGGAGATCCTGGGATGCCCTGTGGTCAGATTTTCCCCCCTTTCGGCCTTCCTGATGTTGTTTAGAGAGAAACAGAGAGTGATACATCTGGCATTAGCTTGGCTGCAGGAGCTGCCGGAAGGATGTTGAATCACTTCAAGGGGCTCCACTCACTGGTTTGGAATCAGATTCATCTGTCTCCTAGACTAGTTGCCTTTCCAAAGTTAGAGAGCCCAATCTGCCCTGTTATTTTACCCATAGCTTGGAAGGGGGGGTATGGATTCATACCTTTCCCAAAGAACCAGGGGTAGCCAATTCTATAGTCCACATTTTTACCGACTACACCAATCATAGTTCCACTTGCATATTTTACCCAGAGGGTAAAGCAGTATAAAGAAAGCTGAGAGATTTGTTCCAAGTGCTAGGTTGATGAAGCTCATTACAACAAAATCAGAAGAATTAAAACGCCAGTTAACAGAAAGGCCCATTCCTTCGTAGTCAATCGATACTGAATAATAATCAAGCACAGATGTTAGATGGTACAGTAATTGATCCATAGAAGACATCATTGAAAACATACCTTTTCATCTGTACAAACCAATAGAAAGACAATCTAATTTGTGGCTATGTGAAGTAATATGGGAATTTAACACCTTGATTCATTCCAGGTCACCAGTGGACAATGCGGAGCAGCAGGTGGCCTCTTCCATGTATCCTACAAACAATTCTACACTTTTGATATTAAAAATCTATACAAATTAGTTTGTATATTCTTGTCAATAGAGTCACAGTGGAAACATAAGTTGTTTTTTTTCTCTCTTCCTCTTTTTAAAGATGATTAAAATAAAGAGGAGAATAAAACTCATGTGACTGACTGTTGAAACCTAGTGTTTGTGTACAAGTGATGCAGCCAAAAATCTGATGAGGGCAGAATTTGATTTTGGCAGGTTTAATAGACATTAAATTCCTGAAATCATGTATTAAATAGAAATGTTCAAAGATTATTCTATAGACATAGACGTAATAGAAAAAAATCCCGTCAGGTACTTCCTCATATAATGAAAATAAAAACTGGAAAAAACAAAAACAAAGCAAACACTGAAATAGCCAAATTTGGCTCCAAACATGCTAATTGGGAAATTGGAATTAGGTTCCTATTGGGCTTGTGAGAACACTGTTTTTAATACCCTGACATAACATACACACACACACACACACACACACCTTTACTTGAAAGAGAAGAACTTGTGAACATTTTCATATTTGCTTCAACTCTGGACACTGTAAGAAGGGTTGAGGGTCTGACGACTCCCTCTTTTTTTTTTTTTTTTAGAACATTCCTTGGAAGTAGAAGTGAGGGGAAAAGAAGAAATGAAGATAAAAAGGAGGAGAGAATAAGAATTAAGAACTGTGAAAGGAAAATGGTAGGGAAAGTGAAATAGAAAAAAGGAGGAGAGAGAAAAGAGAGGAGAGAGAAAAGAGAGAAGAGAAAAGAGAGAAAAGAGAGGAGAGAGAAAAGAGAGAAAAGAGAGGAGAGAGAAAAGAGAGAAAAGAGAGGAGAGAGAAAAGAGAGAAAAGAGAGGAGAGAGAAAAGAGAGAAAAGAGAGGAGAGAGAAAAGAGAGAAAAGAGAGGAGAGAGAAAAGAGAGAAAAGAGAGGAGAGAGAAAAGAGAGAAAAGAGAGGAGAGAGAAAAGAGAGAAAAGAGAGGAGAGAGAAAAGAGAGAAAAGAGAGGAGAGAGAAAAGAGAGAAAAGAGAAAAGAGAGAAAAGAGAGGAGAGAGAAAAGAGAGAGGAGAGAGAAAAGAGAGGAGAGAGAAAAGAGAGGAGAGAGAAAAGAGAGAAAAGAGAGGAGAGAGAAAAGAGAGGAGAGAGAAAAGAGAGGAGAGAGAAAAGAGAGAAAAGAGAGGAGAGAGAAAAGAGAGGAGAGAGAAAAGAGAGGAGAGAGAAAAGAGAGGAGAGAGAAAAGAGAGGAGAGAGAAAAGAGAGGAGAGAGAAAAGAGAGAAAAGAGAGGAGAGAGAAAAGAGAGAAAAGAGAGGAGAGAGAAAAGAGAGGAGAGAGAAAAGAGAGAAAAGAGAGGAGAGAGAAAAGAGAGAAAAGAGAGGAGAGAGAAAAGAGAGAAAAGAGAGGAGAGAGAAAAGAGAGAAAAGAGAGGAGAGAGAAAAGAGAGGAGAGAGAAAAGAGAGGAAAGAGAGGAGAGAGAAAAGAGAGGAAAGAGAGGAGAGAGAAAAGAGAGGAAAGAGAGGAGAGAGAAAAGAGAAAAGAGAGGAGAGAGAAAAGAGAGGAGAGAGAAAAGAGAGGAGAGAGAAAAGAGAAAAGAGAAAAGAGAGAAAAGAGAGGAAAGAGAAAAGAGAAAAGAGAGGAGAGAGAAAAGAGAGAAAAGAGAGGAGAGAGAAAAGAGAGAAGAGAGGAGAGAGAAAAGAGAAAAGAGAGGAGAGAGAAAAGAGAGAAAAGAGAGGAGAGAGAAAAGAGAGGAGAGAGAAAAGAGAGAAAAGAGAGGAGAGAGGAAAGAGAGGAGAGAGGAAAGAGAGGAGAGAGGAAAGAGAGGAGAGAGGAAAGAGAGATGAGAGGAAAGAGAGATGAGAGGAAAGAGAGATGAGAGGAAAGAGAGATGAGAGGAAAGAGAGATGAGAGGAAAGAGAGATGAGAGGAAAGAGAGATGAGAGGAAAGAGAGATGAGAGGAAAGAGAGATGAGAACAAATGAAAAAAGGAGAAATGAAAATGAAAAAAATGGAAAAAAAATTTGTCAAAAGGGAAAAATGAAAAAGTTTTTTTTCTTTTGTCAGAAGGAAAAAGAAGAAAGCAGTTTGAATGGATAGAGAATTGAGAGGAAAAGAAAAATTTCTCTCCCTTGTCTCAAGGAAAGAAAAAAGAAAGAAAAAAGTAGAGGGACTGAAAAAAATTGAAAAATAAAATGAAGAAAAAAAAAAAAGAAAATGTACTCAGTTAGTTTCCTTTTTTCAAACCTGTCAGTGCAACGGTTTCCATGGAAACTCAGAATCCTTTCAGTGAATCAGCCAAATCCACGTGGCTCTGCTGGACTTAAGCAGCAGGTAAGAAATGTGGATGGCTTATGGAGGGCGGGGCCAGAGAGCAGAGTGAGGAAATTGACTGTCGGAGGTCGGAAAAAGAAGAGGCCAACCATGATGGAATTGAAACCAGATTTCCACAGAGTCTGCATATTGGAAACAAGGCCAATTTCCTGGTTTGTTTTATCACACTAATATCGACATCCAGGGATGGAGACATGCGTATTTATTGGAAGCTGTGAGAAAGAAACAGCTGGTGGTCTGCAAGGGTTAACACACATGCGTAGGTAAATACAGTTTGTATGAGAGAACATGTAAAGCTTTGTTGGCATGTAGATAAAAATGTGTCTTCATTATGCAAATGTATCAAACAAGTATGTACTTTAAGGGAGTAGAAATTGATATACCCCCACCGTGATTTGAAATCATGACTAACTGATAGGTAGTTTTATCTTTTACCGACTGAGCTAAATTGACAAGTCCCACATATCTACAAAATTGATGCAACAAATTTATAAGGGCCTATTTTATTTTAATAAATAGATACATTTATAAAGTAAACATTCCGATACCGTGATTTGAAATTACAACCAAATGATTGGTACCCAGCTCTCCAAACAACTGAGCCTAATTAACAAGTCTTATATATCAATGAAATTTATCCTATCAATACTCAAGGGCTGGTTTTATTGTAATAAATAGATACGAAGAAAAAAATTGATTTTTAAAATTTTTTTTATAAATGCAAAATACATGAGTTGTAGTAATCATCTTCAGTCGGAACAGAAGTAAGACTTGTTGTGTTTGACCCCTGTAGAAAACATGCCTGTAATGATACCCCCAAAACACATATTGCTAATGGAATGTCCTCAGCAAGTCAAGAAAAAGCAGAGTTGTTTACAGATACATTTCTAAATTAGGCAGCCAGAGGTCTTTGGGGGGAAAAAAAAGAAGTAGTGTTGAGAAAACTATTTGTATTAGGATACGGCATAAAACCCTTCTGATGATGAAAGAGTGAGATTTATTAGTTTTCTAGTTGCATAAAATGGCCTTGCTTCCTTTTCTCCTTTTATTTGAAAATCAAAGACAAGCCCTCATTCTTGGCAAAGCAACAAAAGTACAGAGAAAAGAAAAACACTAGTGGCCCCTTTCCCACTGTGTGCATATCCTCTGGAATTTTATCCCCAAATGAAAGTTTCAGGTTTCTAGCATCAACTACATTAAAAGATCACAGCAGTACTTCCACACAAATGGAGAAAAAAATTCTTCCTATGGTGAGGGGAAAGTAAGAAAAAAAAAAGAAAAAGTGTCAGACTTTCACTGCCCCCACCCTGACACAAATGCTGACAGGTGAACCTGAAGAGCCCATTTACAGACAGACAGGCATCTAGGCAAAGCAGACAGTCAGGGACACATTCCATTACTTTCCTCTTCAGTGAGGCACTATGCCAAAAAAATATGCCAGTACAGTTCATGTACTTACTGTTTGAATGTTGAATTACCTACAAGCTTATCACTTTGTTATAAACTTCGAAATATTTTTTTTTTTCAGAAACTGTCAACATGGGTTTCCTGAATTTTTAAACCATACGTACCAACAGGCTTATATTTAGATCATCTAAAAAAGATTATATTTAGATCATCTAAAAAAGAATTACCATAGAAAATCTACTTATGGAAGAAAGTGAATCAAATTACATCTGAGCACTCTCAAGATAAGAAACATGCTTTCAGTTTGTTTTTTGTTTTTTTCACAAATAAATTAGTATTATCATACTTTCATTGACCCCATATTTCCAATCATACTAGAATCTGACTATGGGCATAACTGGGTTAAGCTGGCGATGTATGCATGGAGCATAGTGGGCTGGAGATTTAAACATTTACTCCTCGAAAAAAACCTATTAGGTTTTCAGAGAGGGATTCAATTTGTAACGTAAGTTTAAGCTAAAGTGGTCACCTTGTTGGTATCCATGCTTGATTTGGAACTGCCAACATAGGTTCCTTCAGTTTTTAAGTAGGGCTTGCTGAATATATATATATATATATATGTATAAAGATTTCACAAATGGAGCTAGAAAGCAGAAGATCCGAACATTTACTCCTTATTATGTCTAGAAAAAACCTCGGTCTTTGTTTTTTGAAAATCCTCTCCCTTAATAGTTTTCTAGAGTTGGGTTCAATTTACAATGTACACTTATGCTAAATTCATCCCTTAGTTTGTGCCAGTCATCATTTGAGCTTGTTTTTTGAAAATTTGGACTTTCTGAAAGAGAGAGAAGTAACTTATACATTGATCACAAACTTTTTCCAGTTGATCGCCCCCTAAACTGCACGCTTCCAAAAGACGGTCACGTGATAGTGTTAATTGAGTGACTAACCAGACCTCTTTTTACAGTTCTTCATGTTTGGAAATGTTGGCATTGGTGAAGGATGAGCTGGATGAATATGCATTAGGCAAATAGAGTATTGGCCTGGTCAATCAGAGGGAAAGAGATGGACAATTGAGAAGTAATAAGAGAGAGAAAGAGAAAATGAATGATACCCCTGGAGGCACTTCAGCTACAGTCCCTAGAGCCCATGCCTTATTTTGGCACTGATTGAACTCATTCTTTGTAGGGTTTTTGTTGTTTACAGGTTTCGGCGTATTCATGAAAACAAGTTCTAAAGTCAAACCCCAAATCTCTGATGGTAATAAGAGCACCTATTCATAGGGGCAGGAATGTTATGATAAAAACTGTAAACACTATTCTTGATTGATGATGATGATGATAACCCTAATTGACTCACATTTCCTACATCTCAAAACCAACTAAGCAGTCACATATCAAACTTTTTGTAGTTTGTTAATTTACAATTTATTCAAGCCAAAGAAAAGAGAATTACAATAGTTTGATCTGTTGTTTATAATAGAGTGAACCTGCAGTTCAGTTTTATTGTAGAAGAGTAAGTTGCTATTTCTTTCTACATCTGATTCATAACAGTGGGAGACAACATCATCAACATACATTTGTAAGTGTAGAGATTCATCCAGTTAGGCACTTGGATTTTTAAAAAATCATTGTCAGTCTTTCATTGTCCGTTGTCGGATATAGACCTTCCCCAGGATTCGCCACACCTCTTTATCATGGAGCCAATATTTTCTGAATCTGTCCAGTTCATCTCACCTTCTGCCGGTATCGGTTCTACATTTGATCTCTGGGGATCCATGTTGTGAGGCGTGATGTCAAACAGTTGTCTGCTATTCTTGTAACATGACCAGCCCATTGCCATTTGAGTTTCCTAGGGGTTTCTTTAATGTCTTAGACTCTTCCCTAATATACTGTGCTGTCTTGTGGTCTTCTCCTTGTGCTGAGCACGATTCTCTCATCTGGCTGTTGCAGAGTTCTCAGTTTGAAGGTAAATCCTTTTGTTCGGTTACAGGTTTCAGCTCCATAGGTGACTATGGAGAGGATGTATTGGTTTTATATCCTTCTTTTTAGGACCAATGGAGGTTGAGCTTGCTCCACTGATGGCTTGCCATTCTAGTAATTCCTCATTTGATTTCTTCTTTGGAGGATTCCATGGAGATGCGTTGTCCTACCCAGGCAGAAAAATATATGAAGTCACCATTATTGAGAATTATACTGTTGATGGTCACAACATTTTTAGCACTTGGAGTGAATAATACGAGAAGAGGTTTCTATTCTTAGTCATGCACAGCAGAATAAGACGTTTGCCGCAATCCGCGGCTGCAAACGTTTTCAATTTTCTGCTGGCTATCATTTTACTGGTTTACACTACCACGAAAAGGTACCTTCTATTTTGATACAGATTGTGCACCTGAAGAAAGCTGTAGAATAGATCAGCCAACACATTATGGGAACATGAGCAACACAAATAATGAGGCAATGATAAATGCACACTTCCCCAAAATCCGAGAGTTGTCACCGAAGCTGAAAAGAGTGTTCTCTTGTATTGTAAAGTGCTGATTTGAAGGCTTCTTTTTTTGAATTTGTTCCAATTTATTGAGTGAACCATACAGGTTTGAGAACTTTTCATCATCCTTTGTGTGAGTGAGTATATATATATATATATATATATATATCTCAATACATCATCTCTACATAACTACATATCTATGATGCTCTATATATATGTATGTTTTTGTGTGTGATCCCAGGTCGTGGGCTGAGGAGTGACACTTTCATCCTCATTTCTGAATATCCAGGCACTTCTGTGATCAAAACCAATGATAATTCAAAAGTGCTCTGCCAGGTAAGTATTCTGGTAAGAATGTAGAATTATGTAAAACTCCCCAACCGAATGATTTTCTTTTCACCTGGGTTTGTTTTACAGGGTGACATCTTATCTGTTCAAGAAAACTGCATTTTTTGGATACAATGCCCTACTGATATTATACAGTTGTTGAGAATATCAGTAGGGCATTACACCGTTGTTAGCAATAAAAGTTTGCGGTGAAGGTTTCTCCATTTATGATCTGTGCTGTATTTCTTTGTGAAATATTGTTTGCAGTGAACAAGACAATCCATCTAGTCAAGGAGAGAAGAGAGAGAGAGAGGAATGCAGCAGAAATGGCAGGCCTCATGAAGAATTCAGACTCGCTTAAATCTCTCGGTCGCTTTGATGCCAACCCAGACAAACCATTTCGATGTCTTTCACAGATAAACATTACCTCTCCATCCCACCCCTTCTCTTCGTGTCCTTGGAATATTTCGAAGATGCTTCGAACATGATAACTACTTGCTTAAAACAGTTGTAAGCCAAAATGGTGAAGAGCAAAGATGCAATTACCATTATTCATAGGGAAAAGACTTTTTAGTATTCACCAGCCTCTCGAAATAGTAATGATGTTTTATTAGGCTGAGTTGTTGAGTTTGGGATGGTGGTGAAAGAAGTTGCATGCTGTCTCTATAACAGCTGCTGTGAAACAAACAACTTTTGAAAAGTAAGGGTAGATTATATACATATATATATATATATATATATATACATATATACATATATATATATATATATACACACATGTACATACATAAGGAGAGAGAGGAAAATGTTGGTATGTCTTATCTATGGATCCTATTTATTTCTCACCCAAAATAAGGAATCCATTTTCTCTCACAAACAAGTCCGAGTAAACAAGAGGCCACCCAAGTGATATTCGTGTTGAGTGACCCTGCGAATGGGGTTGGTCACTCAGCCAATTTTTCTCTAGTCTTGAAATTTGGAAACAAGCCAAGTACTGTCCTTGAAACACCCACATTCCTCCCTCACTTCCTTGAACACATTTTTCATAATCCTAGGCCCAAGTGTCCTCGAGTGCTCCCTGGTTTCTATCCAGTGATAGAAGGAGGACCAGAAGGCAAAGGGCTGAGAGTCTCTTGGCAAAGTAACAGACATTTAGATGCTGGTCAAAATCATTCATGGAAAATCAAGTTCAATATATCAAACAGGTCTGGTTAGTCACTCAATAAAAACAGTCATGTGACGACTAATGTCTTCCAGTAGCATGTGATGTTGGGGATTGGTCCTTTGAAAAATGGAGAAAAGGTTTGGATCCAGTGATAGAGTGTACATAAGGGGTGTGTCTCTTTCCAAAGTGTTGGCAGATCAGTACTTTGGGGGCAAAGCTCCTAAGTTTTAACAGCAGAAAATACTAAATAAAAAGGAGATATCCCCACCAGCCATAGAGCAATAAGGGGCAAACTAGCTTTGAAAATTATTGCTGGTGCGGTAAGATCAGGGGTCTCCAAACTACGGTTGCCACAAGATTTTATCCTATCTTGGATCATATTTCAGCTGGTACACTCTCCAGCCTTACTCAGATGTAGGACAAAAGAAAAAGACTGTCAGTTCAATCTCTAGGAAAGATGAAGGATGCTGGATGTGAAACCCCTCCAATCTTCTAAAACAGAGAAAACAAAAACACCACACCCTCATTGGAAACTCCTACAGCCTACATTACAACTTGAAGACTGGAAAGTGGCCCAGTCAAAATGTGATGCTTGTCCAGATATTTCATGGAATATCAAGTTGAATGAATTGAATTCACATTTGTAAAATACTCCTGTAAATAATGTAGGTACTGCATATGCTGGACAATAAGATGAATGGTTTTCAAGGATATTTGAAAGACTACTGCCCCATGTAAATCATCCATACCCTATAACTGTCCATACCAAGCTTAAGTAGCTGACTCCTTAGAATATCTAATGGACAGTATGATTTATCTTTTTCTCTGTCCTTAACGATGAACTCTTGCACACTTGATGGTAACAATTTTGTTTATAAAATATCTCCTAGCCATCATCTGAAACAATGGATTTTTCTGCTAAAGTAAATAGAAATATGATTCATTATTATGGGAGGTTTTTGGGCCCTTAACAGCAATGTTTTCAATCCAAGCTAGACTTATTTTCAAGTACAATTTCAAATTACGACATTAGATGCAATGTAATATCTGCTTTTTTTTTTTTTTTCTTTAAATCGAATACTTTTCTTATATACCTGCAGATATGATATACTGAAACATCAAATGAATAGAGTTGTTATTTATTTTTCAAAGATATTTTTAAGAAAATCAATTTTTACTCTTGAATAATTTAGACTTATATAGTATGTACAAATACATATTTAGGATATAATTACCTGTGTTGAGTGCACTAGTATGTAAACAAATAGGCTGTGACATAGGTACAACTAATAATGACAGTCAAGTAAATACATAGGTGATTAATTTTTTTTTTTTGTTATTTTTGTTCTTTGCCCTTCCGGATGGCAAATTGCCTCAGGGTTGATCGAAATAAGCTTAAAACTCGTTCTTTTCCTTTCCAAAGAATAACAACAGAGTAAAAAATAAAAAATAAAAAATTTTTGGCTGGTAAATAATTTTGTTCTGATCCAAGGTAAATATGTTAATAATTAGTGATTTTTCAAGGATTTTGGGGGAGGTGGGATGGTCGTGTCTCTGCTACTTATTTTTTTTTTTTCATCAGACCAACTTATATATGGAATATTTTCGGGTTTCTTATCACATCAGAGAATATCTAATGGACAGTATGATTTATCTTTTTTCTCTGTCCTTAACGATGGGCCCTTTCACACTTGATGGTAACAATTTTGCTTATAAAATATCTCCTAGCCATCATCTGAAACAACGGACTTTTCTGCCAAAGTAAATAGAAATAAAATTCATTATTATGGGAGGTTTTGGGGCCCTTAACAGCAATGTTTTCAATCCAAGCTAGACTTATTTTCAAGTACAATTTCAAATTACGACAAAATGCTGCTCAAGCTGCTGATAACATCAACAAAACATTAGGTGTGAACACTACTATTACTACTACAGTACTAACAGATAAATTTTTCCAAGATTTCGGTTTTTTGTGGCGAGGAGTTTCTTTTCTTCTTTACATACCGTAATTCAAGAAAACAATGGAGAATAGTTTCGACTGTTATCAAAGTTTTGAATTTCAATTTGTTTTCTCCAATTCATAGTGTCACATGATACCATCACATGGCATAAGATTGGACACCAAAATATTCTAATGATATTAAAAAAAAACTGTAGAAAACGCGTCAATATATTTGAAAAACAGAAGAGGGCAAGAATAAAGACCGCAGAGGATCCCTAGGGCATGTCCCATGTTGCCAAATAATCATCTATCATGTATGTCCACTCATATTTTAATGAGGCAACAAGGTCACTTGTTTTGATTATGATCCTGCTTCCTTCATTTAAATTCAAAACTTTGATAACAATGTTAGTTGACACTAATCAGTAGAATAAATCCTTTAAAAAATATTTTCCCATTGTTGTTTAATTTATATATTTGTCTGATATCATATCCAATTACTTGTAGTCTAACATATACAATATACAGTAAGAGGGGTTTACAAAGATATTTGGAGGATAGATCACTCATATTCATTTAAGACCCATAACTATCCATTTTGAGCCTTGGTAGACACCCAGCCCCAAGTCATAATATCACCACATTAAATAGTGATACTTGTATTATTTTTCAACCCTTTCAAGGGGAGAAGAGCTATGTGGCCTATAACAATGGAATAGATTTATAACAATTATTTATTTAAATCAAATGTCTTTCTAACTGGAATGTATAGTATTACCTTTTGTATCATTTATACTTGTCTCTCCCCACAGTTTGTCTCTCTTTCTCCACCCTCCCAATATTACCCTTGTCTCTCCCCCTTGATATCGTCTTTTCCTCTCCTTTCTTCCTCAATATTCTCTACCTCTATCTCTTCTGCCTATTATCACCCTTCCTTTCTGTATCCAATTATATCTTTCCTGGTCTCTCTCGACTGACTATACCATCAATTCCAATGCATCTCCCTCTATGACTCACTTTCTCTTTCTCTTCTTTTTTTCACCAAGTCACTTCATGGTTGCTCGATCAACAAGTTGATGACATCACAGTTGCCAAGGCAAAAGTTGCTACACAAGTGGTTAAAGCAGCAGACAACACTCCAATCTGAATTTGATTATCTGCATGATTGATCTTTGGGATCATTTCATTCACTTGCCGACATTTGAGCTTTGTTTTTCCAATAACTGGTCGGACTGATGAATTCTTTGAAGTGTTTTAATCCAAGGCCAAAAAACGGTCAAAACAAAAACATATTTGTGTCTGGTTTTCTTGAGAGCAAGATGTGATATGGGGTCATTTTGCATACCTAATATGATAGATATCTTTACAAGAAAAAAAATTTAAAAAAATACAAATCTATGCCATAATATTTGTAATCTTAACACTGCAAGAATAGAAAATTATGGTGAGATTTTTGTTATAAAATGTTTACTAAAGAAATTCAGTTAAAAGGATTTATCGAGGCAAAACTATTCAAGATATTAACACTCATGGTGCACAGTTTCGTAAAGAAACACTAAGTTTATTATAAGAAAGTGTATGGTCCATTCTTATTTGAAAAGGACTGTAACAAGAACTTCTTACATCAAGATGCTACAGAATCGATTGATGCCTTAACTGCATAGAAACAGTGACAACTTCATTTTCCAACAGAATAACGCGCCACCCCACAGGCAGAGGCAAGTTCACTTAACTCCAGGCAAATCTTCCGCAGCACTGGCAGCCATCAATGTGACTTATGCGTTGGTAAGCACCAAGTCTAGATCTAACAGCTTTTGACATTCTCATAGGTGTATTTAAAAGACAAGGTATTTGTTTCTCTCCTTGATGACCTGAAACAACACATCACATCATCTATTGCAGCAGAAGATGAAGATATGTTAATGCATATTTGGCAAGAAATTGACTAGCACTTTGATATGCACCTTGTGACGAAGGGTGAAAACACTGAACGACAATAAGTCACAGTAATGAGCTTCAAATGTTTCTCTACTGAATCCTCTGTGTCAATATCCTAAACAGAATTACTTTAATAGATTTTTGAAACTGAATTCATTTTTCAAACACCCTGTGTATACAAGCCAATTTTCATTCAGTTTCTAGTTAGGATACAAGATTTCACAAGAAAGCAGAAGTTAGTCCTGGTGTTTACCGTTTGCAGTTAGAATAATAAAGTTTAGTCTTATTGAAAATGGTATTGGCAGAGATATTTGCTATCTGATTGCTTCAAAGTTATTAGATGTGTTCCTGGGTGTATATATATATATATATATATATATATATATATATATATATATTTTTTTTTTTTTGTTAATGTTTTAATCCTTAAAATTTTTTTATACGAGAGCATTCTCGGCAGAAGCTGTCGTAAAAATCAGGGCAGGGTTTTCGAATCCCTGATAGGTCAGAGGGTTATAAAATAAATAAAATTAAAAATATAGTTGTATTTCTAGACCCCGGCCCTATTAATTAAGAAGTAATTATTCCAGTCAACATGTGCACAAGCAAAGCAGAGATAATTTAGATTTTTATACAAGGTATACACATCTGACAAAATACAAAGGAAAACAGATCTATTCGAGACACTGCATTCATGTCAGCATTCAAGATGTCATTGATTGTTGAGGGTAATGTTAGTTATCTTGGTACAAGTATCTATTTTTTCAGAGAGAAAGGCTCTGTTAAGTGAATTAAGACTTGAAATGTCTTCATGAGAAAAAGAATCAAATAGAAACCTCTTACATTTTGTAGACAGCATATAAAAACTCATGAGTTGAGCGTTTTCAATCATAGCAAAGATATGGGTGCATATTAAGGTCAAACTGGTCGGGAGAAAATTTGGGAACACTGACCAGCTGTTGGAGGCGGTCAGAGATGAGTGGGAAAACATTGTTGCAACACACTAAACAACTGTCAAACAGGTTGACCAAATGGCTCAGTTTTCTGGAGGAAAACAAGAGAGAAATTATCCCATACTAAAACAGACTGTGCACAAACACAGTATGCACTGTTATACAAGTGTCGAATATTTCATCTATAATTGTTAGAATGAAAGAGTAATTGCAAAAAGAAGCTTGGTTCATCTTTTTTGCTCGAGTGCGTGTGCGTGTGTGTATTACATATGTGTTATTAAAAATGGATATATGTTCTTACAGAATGATTATAAATTGCGTTATACTGGAATTCTTATTTGAAATAATCTCACATCATGTATATATTTCATAAGATAATTGTTGCGTTGAAAGAGACAAGTAGATATAGATCGTGGATAAACAAAATGAGAACTTGGAGTTGTAATAGTTATTTGGGCCTTTGCATTACCAGCGACTATTCAGCTCAATGGTAAAAGCAACATGTTGAAGAGGCTACCCTATCAGCTGCAGCAGCCCCATTTTCTTTGATTGTCTATTCTATTTACATTGTTCAAATGATACATTCACCCTGTAATAACGGGAGATCATTTCAGAGAAGAGTTTCTATATGATATAACACAATATATACCTATATATACATATATAAGTTTGTATTTCTAAACCCTTGCCCAAATAATTAAGTAATTATCTCTCTCAACATATGCTACAAGCAGAGCAGGTAAATAGAAGTTTTCAATCAATAATCTCCCAATTGGGAGTTAGTCATTCATCTTGTTAGCCATTCACCTGGAGATATACACGATGTCTATTTGGTGTTGGTGCTATTCAGAATCTAAAGTATAAATGTTAGACAAAATACAAATAAAGGCAGCTCTATTCAAGATACAGCACAATTACTTTTAGAAATCTTAGTGTTTGACATGAACACCATTTTAAATGCAAAGGTTAATAACAGTTATAATGTGAGAGCAAAAAGTTACACTTCAAAAATTGACAGAATTAGGACCTAAGACTGGAAAATACATAAGTTAAAAAATAATATTGAACAAGACTAAACATTGAAGAGTTATGTAACAAAAAAATCAGAAATCTTCAGTCCAAATCCTGTCAACTTTGAAACCTTGTTCGAATGAAATTTTAGAAATTTATTGCATATTTTTTGCACTCACAGTATTTCTCCAAACTTCATTGACAGAGGTAAATGAATCATATCAATACCAATCTGTGAGCTGTTTCATGCCAAGGTCTTAGAGAAAAATGTTGAATGATGATTGCCTTCATCTTTGAGAGCTTTAAAGACTAAAATCAAAATAAGCAGCTAAACATCAATCCTGTATTTCTCTCCTAAATAGAAATGATTGGAGAGAGAAAAATCAAGGACAAATGCGGAAGAGCTAAAGTTGAATTGATTGAACCAAGCAGTAAAGACGTAGGAGGAATGACCATCTCAAGGATACAAATTAGCTTACGAGAATTTATGAGCTTCTCTCGTTTCTAAAAGATGGCAGCTTCAGACCAGTGGTTATCAGACTCCTAGGTTACATTCCTCCCATTGCGATCCCAGGTTTCCTCAATTCTGTCTCGTATTTTGAATAGACATTAGTATTTTTCCACCATTATACTTTCCATTATATCATTTACTCCTTATTTCCATGGACGATAAAAGACTGATGATAATTGATAATGATGACTTGGGACAAAGCAAATTCGACAAAGTGGTATGGCATTCTTTTTGCTACATTTATATTTGGGTGTAATGTATGACATCCTCATAGATTAATACAATTCTATCCATAACTGCTGCTTTTCTGAGTTGATCTCCGCAAGTTTTAAGGTCCCTACGTCAAAAAATAAAAATGCTAGACCTCCACGATAAATCTGGCTAAAAAGATACAACAGGTAATTGAAAAATGTTTATTTTTTAGAATGAAATATATATGGTTACTTCTCTTGAAAAAAAAAATCAGAATAAGTAATAAAAAAAAACTTGACATTAGATATTAGTTATCCATAGAAATTTCATGGGTATTGACAAGATATCATTATTACTCTTGCATTTATATTTCGGCAATTAAGGTGAAGGTTTTGTTGTACTGATACGCTAGAAATTTTTATTAAGTTTCGTACATTTTGATAACTTGAAATAATGTTTTTTCTGTTGAAAACATATTTTAATGTAATTTGAGATGCCTATAGAGGCATTTAAGAAATAAATGAAAAGTATATGATTTTACAATGAGAAATTTATTATCTATGATTATATCTATATCAGCTATGATAACTTGCAAAAGAAAATGAAACTAATATAGCTATCATCATTATTTTTGGCATCTGTCTATTCTTGTGGTCCATTACTCATTATCATTGTGGCACTATTTCCACCAATGGCAGATGGCAAATTCACACGACTTATCGTCAGGGTGAATCTTTTCCTGGCCAAAACCACTCCCATAAGTGGTTAGGCTGGTGGTTGAAGAGAGAGGGGTGTACTATTATAATAAGAGCTTTTAGACTTGAAACTTGTGAAGGAAGAATAATGAATGAATGAATGACAGTTTTACTGCAAGTTGAGTCCTTTTTATACCATTCAAGCATAGGCACCCTCTTTTATTCTTACCTTTGTTCATTACATTGCAAGGGCAGATGGGAAAGGAGAGGAGGAGGGATGAAAAGTACGAGAAGAATGAAAAATAATCTGAAAGCGTAATGGTTGTGCATACAACAAGCAGAATGATAACGTAATTTTCGATTGGGATGAGGGGACAGTCCAAATAGACAGAGGCAGTAGTTCTACTTACCAGAGAGTGCAGTTCATCAATTGGCCGAACTTGAGGTTTTAAAGTCCTTCGAAAAAATTCCCCGAGATTTTTATAAGTTTTTAGGTCTTCCTCTTCAGCCTCCTCAAGTTTGCAGCCGAAGACCCAGATATAAACCCTAAAAACTGGAATCCGTAAAAAGACGGGCAAGTCCAACTGATTTACTTTCCCCCATAATCGTGATAAGGAACGAAGGGGCATTTTCCGGTACAAAGTTACCTGAAAGAAATAGACAGAGAGATCAAAATAAGACATTTTTGGAAAGGACAAGATAGAAAAAAAAAAAAAAAAAAACAAAAAACAAAAAAAAACCCCTAAAAACAAGAAGCAAAAAGCAAAAAACAAGACAGACAAGGCTAGAACAGAAAAGAATTATCATATGCTACGATCAAATCGTTAAATCAGCTGTCATCAATGTTTGTACAGAAAACTATTAACTGTAATTAATGGATGACAGTGCTGTTGAGGTGTCATCTCTTGCTTTGCTGTGATCGGAGTATATCAAATGATATTACCCAACAGACGCTGTGGCTGAGGGGTCCCGGTACTAACTAGCTTATCTTTTTTGCACTCCTTCTAGAGCCGACTTCATAACTATGTCAAATAGTGTGGTACCATTTTTCATTGATAGTTAGCCAAAAATGCAAAATACACACATACGCATGTGTACAAATATATAGCCTACGTGGGAAGCGTGTATGTGTGCGTATATAGTATAGTTGTATGTATGTGAGTATGTGGTATGTGTATTTTGCGTCTTCGATGGAAGTCCTGGTAGGCAGCTGACATGTGGATGATTTAGGGGAAAGGAAATAGGATTAAGATATGCATATGTTATCTGAACTCTAGAAGACCTTGCAGTCTGCGGACTCCAACAACTTGCAAACACCAAACAATCTGTTGTTTTTATTTCCAGATCCCAGTTTTTTTAACCTAGTCTGCTCATACTGACATTTTTTTTCTTTCAGCTAGATAACAGTCAAGAGTACATCTGTCTGGTATTCAACATCAGGGTCAAACTCAAGTCAGAAAAGAAATAAGCGTCAAGACAATGAATTAAAAAAAATCATAAAAGTACATATTTTTTAGTATAAATGTATTTATTAGAATGAAATAATCCCTTGCATATCTGTAAAATAGATTTTGCAGATATGTAAGACTTGTCGATTCAGCTCAGTTAGTGACAGACCAGTCTACTTGTCCAAAGGTCTTTCAAATAATAATAATAATAATGATAGAATATTCATTTTTACTCCCCTAAATTTGGTGAGGATTGTTCTTGTTAAAAGGTTAGAAAACTCCCCTAAATTTGGTGAGGATTGTTCTCGTTAAAAGGTTAGAAAACTCCCCTAAATTTGGTGAGGATTGTTCTTGTTAAAGGTTAGAAAACTCCCCTAAATTTGGTGAGGATTGTTCTTGTTAAAAGGTTAGAAAAGTCAACTCCAGACTTGGACTAGAGTTTGACAAAATCTATGAAATAATGAAAAATACTTCTATCCCAGGATTTCAAAACGTCTTAAATTTTTACTCGTTCTGTATCTACCAAAGGCAACTGCTGAACTTACGTTTCATTTAACCTTAACTTATCTAGAAGGATTTGGATCTATTAAGGCGTAATTAGATTAAGATTAGTTAACATCATTGGATACATTAACATTGAAAATCATTTCAAGTTTGTTCACCTTGAAAAATACATTTTGTTATCAAAGGTATGCTTTCTGGTAGACTTTCAGTGAAAACTAATGGATTGAAAATACTTAGAGCTCTTTTATAGAAGCAGAATATGGAGATATTCAACTTGATGTATGATATGGAAAAGAAAGATATTTGATAAGATACTAATATAAATATCAGATGGATAATGGCAAGAAAATATACTTGTGTGGGTCTTTATATATATATATATATATATATATATATATATATATATTGATGAAAGTGACAATTGGAAGGTAAAGAGAATAAATTTAGGAGTTTTTTTTTCTCTCTTCACCTTCCAATTGTCACTTTTATCAACTTTCTGTCAGATCACTCCACATCCATACAACATATACACACACATATATATATATATATATATATATATACATACACACTATATATATATATATATATATATATATATATATATATATATATATATATATATATATATATACACATACATACATACATACTATATATATATATATATATATATATATATATATATATATATATATATATACATACATACATACACACTATATATATATATATATATATATATATAGATAGATAAATAAATAAACTGGGGTACCTGGCATTCCTGGGGAAGAAAGTAATCATTACTTAAAAGGTCATATAGTAAATTTTGAAACAGAGCTTCTCAAAGTAAGGATTGCAACTTTCAGTGGGTTGTGTGAAAATCCAAAATTGACCTGATTGCACCAAAATTGATCTTAAGAAGTCACCAGAGGTCAGTTATATCTATCACATGTTCATCCTCTGATCAAGTTACCCTGATATACAAATCTTCAGCTTGTAGGGTGCAACCGTTTAGGAGTCTATAAATAAACAGTAACAAACAGTGTTCTTTTAATGTAAGAGATATACATATATATTAAATTACACCCACACCTACAGGCTGATAAACAAACACTTTAAATGCTATGTCAAGTGTAGATCAATAGGAATGAACTGAGTTAGCTTGATAGATAAATCAATAATTGCAAACAGATTGGGATTTACAGACAGAGAGAGAGAGAGATGTTTTGTAACAATCAAAACTAACCAAGCCTCTTTTTGAATAGATTATTGTATTTTATGGGGATGGAGTCAAATTTGCTAACCTAATGAATTAAGCACAAGTATACCGAACAATTTCATCAAGATCACTAGTTATCCTCAGACTGGGCTACAATTAGGACCAGCAGCCATAAAAAAAAAGTCAGTCAACTATATAAAGACCAGAGCCATCAAGTTTGTAGGTTTATTTATCTGTTCAGCTAAAAGAATGGAAACAAATTTTATCACTCTCTTCCCTTTAAAGCGGATTAAAGAGAGGAAAAAAAACCAAAAAAAAAAACCTATGTAACTGGCTGTCCACCCTTTGTGTTAGTGTGTAAGTGATATAGCTAAAAATCTTATGTAGGCAGAATTGAAAAAGAATTTTTATTCAGCAGAAAATCCCAACCATAAAGGTGGGTTTTCCAGTTAGTATCACAAAATTCTCATCCGCTCGTCAAATTCAGGCTGCAGCTCAAAAAAGCTGTAACATTGTCATTATGTCATTATTGCAAGGTCAAAAAAAAAACAAAAAAAAAAAAAAAACAATATTCCCAAAATTATCTCAGCCCAATATATTTTAGAGGATGATGTTCGGGAGTGCTTAATTACTTAACCAGCAACCTGCTATCTTCATTGGGCACCCTAGTTGTAAAATAAAACCCTGAGGTCAGCTTATTCATTAGGTTTGCTTGAGGGCAGATGTTCACAAAAAAGCAGGTACAAATTTTGCTGTTGAGTCCTCATTGAAATGCTAGTCCTACTCATGGCCTTAAATAGGACACAAAATACTAAATTCTCCGAGCAAGTCCAGTCAGCTACTGAAATAAAGAAATTTCAAAAGCATAAACTGCTCTCTTTTCATTAGACTATACAAGTAAACTTAACTGGAATAAAAAACCGTTCATAAGCTGAAATGACAAAGTAATAACCATTAATTTATATGGCAATCTTTTTGAGCGAGACTAGAGCCCCATAATTGTGATGATAGTAAATTAGGTCAGGTCATCGGAGATTAGGATGGTGGGAAGTACAGAAGACGGAGGGGCAGGGGGGGGTAAAAAGATTTTATCAAAGTACTTCTCCTATAACTGTTCAAAAACAGCTTCAAATCTGAGTGGTATATTTGGTGAATAAAACTTTTTTTCACATACTCATAACTTACCACCCCCAACAGATCAGATTTGAGAGTATTTTGGATATCTTACTGTAGGCTACCAACCCTATCAATTGTACAATGTTACAGTAGGCTACCAACCCTAGCAATTGCACAATGTTACAGTAGGCTACCAACCCTAGCAATTGCACAATGTTACAGTAGGCTACCAACCCTAGCAATTGCACAATGTTACAGTAGGCTACCAACCCTATCAATTGTACAATGTTACAGTGGGCTACCAACCCTATCAATTGCACAGTGTTACAGTAGGCTACCAACCCTATCAATTGCACAATGTTACAGTTGGCTACCAACCCTATCAATTGCACAATGTTACAGTTGGCTACCAACCCTATCAATTGTACAATGTTACAGTGGGCTACCAACCCTATCAATTGCCCAGTGTTACAGTAGGCTACAAACCCTAGCAATTGCACAATGTTACAGTTGGCTACCAACCCTATCAATTGCACAATGTTACAGTAGGCTACCAACCCTATCAATTGCACAATGTTACAGTAGGCTACCAACCCTATCAATTGTACAATGTTACAGTAGGCTACCAACCCTATCAATTGTACTATGTTACAGTGGGCTACCAACCCTATCAATTGCACAATGTTACAGTAGGCTACCAACTCTATCAATTGCACAATGTTACAGTAGGCTACCAACCCTATCAATTGCACAATGTTACAGTAGGCTACCAACCCTAGCAATTGCACAATGTTACAGTGGGCTACCAACCCGTAGCAATTGCACAATGTTACAGTAGGCTACCAACCCTATCAATTGTACAATGTTACAGTAGGCTACCAACCCTATCAATTGTACAATGTTACAGTGGGCTACCAACCCTATCAATTGCCCAGTGTTACAGTAGGCTACCAACTCTATCAATTGCACAATGTTACAGTAGGCTACCAACCCTATCTATTGCACAATGTTACAGTAGGCTACCAACCCTATCAATTGCACAATGTTACAGTAGGCTACCAACCCTATCAATTGCACAATGTTACAGTAGGCTACCAACCCTAGCAATTGCACAATGTTACAGTAGGCTACCAACCCTATGAATTGTACAATGTTACAGTAGGCTACCAACCCTATCAATTGTACAATGTTACAGTGGGCTACCAACCCTATCAATTGCCCAGTGTTACAGTAGGCTACCAACCCTATCAATTGCACAATGTTACAGTAGGCTACCAACCCTATCAATTGCACAATGTTACAGTAGGCTACCAACCCTATCAATTGCACAATGTTACAGTAGGCTACCAACCCTATCAATTGCACAATGTTACAGTAGGCTACCAACCCTAGCAATTGCACAATGTTACAGTAGGCTACCAACCCTATCAATTGTACAATGTTACAGTAGGCTACCAACCCTATCAATTGTACAATGTTACAGTGGGCTACCAACCCTATCAATTGCCCAGTGTTACAGTAGGGTACCAACCCTATCAATTGCACAATGTTACAGTAGGCTACCAACCCTATCAATTGCACAATGTTACAGTAGGCTACCAACCCTAGCAATTGCACAATGTTACAGTAGGCTACCAACCCTATGAATTGTACAATGTTACAGTAGGCTACAAACCCTATCAATTGTACAATGTTACAGTGGGCTACCAACCCTATCAATTGCACAATGTTACAGTAGGCTACCAACCCTATCAATTGCACAATGTTACAGTAGGCTACCAACCCTATCAATTGCACAATGTTACAGTGGGCTACCAACCCTATCAAATGTTCAAAATTAAACTTTGTTTACTTATTTTTAACATCTATTTTTTCTTTAGAATCCTAATTGCAATCTGTTATGTTTGTCGGATTACTTTCCCTGTGTATTTACAGATTTCTCACATGCTCTATACAGTATATGCTTTTTTTTTTTTAATACTATCTCATAAAAGAAGTTATTTTATTACTTAAATAACAGCATAAAGATGAAATCCCCCTCAGCCCATCTCCAACGTAAGAAAGTGACGACTACAGAATTGTGGGTAAACGGATTATCCGTTTCAGTTAATCCAGAAGATAATACAAAACCTCTTGCAATGAGGAAGCATGTGTATAAACATAATCCTTATTAATTACAGAGTCTATATTAAGCAAAATAATTTAAATGGACACTTTGGCTAAATTGTTATTTACGTATATGAGGAAATAGCGTACAGTAGTTTTGCTGTGGAAAACCAAAATATTACATAAGCCGCAAACCCTTTAAATCTTCTTAGCTCTGTTTTTTTATAAATGGGAAGTCAACTCTAAAAGTTAGTATCCTTCGAGTGATAAAATAGACGAGAAAATTTCTCTCATGTAAGTCGGACACACTTTAACATCGCTACAAAAATAATTTTTTTTGACTAAACGAAACTTTTTCAAAAAGTAAAAAATACATTTTGACCGATTTCAGTTCGTAATTACAGAGTTTATGGATAAAGTGAAAGGTGCAGTCGGACAATTTACAGTAATTTTAGGTCATTTAGTGTGCACTGCTATAAATTCTAAATACAGTTTGAAGACTATTTTTGCCTTTGGGATGATCATTTTTTATTTTTACAAGAACTGAATAATTCATTCTCAGTGAATTTCAAATGACAAAAGATTTTTTTTTTTTTATCAACATTTGGTGAAGGACATGAATTAATGTCTAATGTCTGTCATTTCATTCGTGGAGTGAGATTGACTGTAAGCTTTGTCAAATACACAGGTTTCTTTTTTCGATTACTAACAGTAGGTGGTAGGCATCTGTCTTGAGAGACTAGT
Organism: Thysanoteuthis rhombus; assembly: GCA_963457665.1. Classification (NCBI taxonomy): domain Eukaryota; kingdom Metazoa; phylum Mollusca; class Cephalopoda; order Oegopsida; family Thysanoteuthidae; genus Thysanoteuthis; species Thysanoteuthis major. Next base: position 2,585,705 of record OY735223.1, read on the forward strand.
GGTTCTCAACCTGAGGGGAATTCAGGTAGTCCAAGGAGATGAGGTGAAAATAAAAGTCTTGATGAATGTTTTTGGCTTAAGGACAGTGGGAATGTTTCTAACTAATAGATTCAGAAATCAAAGGATTTATAGCTGAAAAAAAAAAAAAGAAAAAAAACAAAAGAAGAAAACCTAAGAACAAAGATCAAATTGAGGTGTTTTAATATCTGAGCAATCATTCTCTTTTATTCGTAATAAATTGGAATTTCAAATGTTTTCCTAATTATTTTTGCTGGCTTTCTTTGAGTAACAAATACACAGTAACTGCAGAGCAATTATGAAATTTAACTAATTCTCATAATAAAACTGTCTAATTATACACAAAATGAGAATCTGAAATTATTCCTCGTTGCAATGTACTTAAATTGAGGATTCGGAAAACTAGTAATCTCATTGACGAAAGCGGGGAATAAACCTTGAACTGTATGTGAACCAATGTGATAGACAATGGAATGGCATTGAAATGATATCTTCAGGTTACAAGCCTGGACAAAGTGTAAGGATATCCTGGGATGCCCATTCAACATAATCCCCTTCTCAGCCTTACTCATATAATTCATAGGAGGGCCAAGCGATACGTTTAGCATTAGTTAGATTGCAGGAGTCGTCAGAAGGGATGCAAAAGTTTTTAGAGGTTATATGAATAGAGCAGTCAAAAAAGGAATTTCATTGCTTTATTTATATAAATAAAAACTAGAAAAAAGATGCAGAATAACTAAAGACTGAATGAAAACCAATTCATATATAACTAGTGTAATATTTGAAAAAAAAAAAAAAAAAAAGAAAAAAAAAAAGGAGGTAGATACCTCTCAATAGCAAGAAAAAAATCCTGAATCCACCCCAAAATTTATTCAGGTCTTCCTTATCCCATGGCCAAACCTTCCATAGAAATTCTTTGAGAACTTTTGGAGATATTGCACAAACAGACAAATACACATGAGCAAGTAAGTAGTGCTAGGGCTATACAAATCACATTACTACTTACTTGGCACGTTTGTGATAAGTGAAATAGATTTTGAGGTGACAAACACCTGAAAGGGTGTCACTCAATTCATCCAGTGCTATTTTAGCCACAGTTTGGGAGAGATATCGATTAATACCATTCCCAAGGGCATTAGTGGGAAGTGAACACAAACTGTCCCAATCGGGGTTTTAATTCAGCTCACCAAGTCCATTTGTCATGTCATTAAACACTTGACCAACCTACACCAGATGGACATGAGTGAATACATACATCTCATCCAACTTCATTGGCAGAGGCTGAAGATCACATCCCATGAGACTGATTAAGTATGGATGAAATATAGCAACTGGCAACAGTTGGCAGAATTCTATATTTGCAAATGCTGTGGAGTGGGGGCGGAGAAGCAAAAAGATTTTCAGATAATCCAGCAGACAACACCATATTTCAAAGCTGGAATATGGATCAAGACAGATCCGGCTGGAGGAAATGAAATAAGAATAAAGCAGCTTCTGATTGGACCAAATCAGGCTCATGAATATTTATAGGAAAAATGGAGGCAAGTCAATGTCAGAGTAATGTGAGGAATAGTATTTGCTGGCCAAGACAGGAGTGGGGGTGGGGTGGTATGTGAAGCCAACCACTGAGCAGAACCCATCAATCATCTGTCAATAGAATGAACAGTATGACTGTTTCTGTTAGCTGCTCTGTCCATACCACTGGACTCATCAAAATATCAACAAGAAATTTTTTTAGCATATATGTGCTTGTATTCTGCTTCTTCCCAAGTTGTTTTCTTCAAAAGATTTGTTTTTTCAGTTGCGTAACATAATTGTTATATTTGTTCTTGAAATTATATAGAATTTTTGTTTCTGTTGTATTTAGATTATGGTCAATGTAAATCCCAGGGGTTTATAATTCTTTAAGAAGTTTTCTCCACTGTTTTTTTCTTTTTTTTTCTTTCTTTGCAGTGTTCTTCATAAATTTTGTTATTTCATTCATTCATTGTAAACAACTTTTCAGCTGGGATGTTACCGATGCCTTTTATTATTTTGAATGTTGCTATTATATCTTTAATCTCTAAAGTCACAAGTTGTCTGTATAAAAATTCGTTATTAATCTTTTTTGGAGAGGATAACTTTATCTGTGCGATTCTATGCCAAAATATAAAGCTCAGTAAATAATTGGATTTCTTTCTGTCTTGGGGTTTTATTCCTATACTGCAAAAATACACCATGGAATTTCAACACTTCACGAGTAACACAGAATTATACAAAATCTTTGTTATCTTTCTTAGAAGTCTACCGAGACATTTTAATTCAGGCTTTAAGACCTCTTAATAGGTTAGTCTAGGAAGGGTTAATCTGATTTGACATTTAATTGTCCAAGTAGATACAATTTTACAACTGTTAGCACAGAGGAGTAAAGGAAGATTGTCCCAAACATCAGATCAAGTTGACGATTAAAAACGTAACAGAAATCATCTCGAGTTCACAGAAAACAACATACACACAGATCTCATAGATCAACTTGTATTCTCAAGCGTTGACAGCAGAATAAAGACTGATCAAGAGAATCAAGCTGACTCAATAGCTGTGATAAAGGGGTGGTAACTGAAAGAAATCTCTGGATCTGTCCTCAAATTCAATTAATTCTTAGCCCATGGCCCATCCTTCCAAAAAATGTCACTGAAATTCATCGAGAGCTTTTGGATATATGCAGACAGACATATTGTGATACAGTGGGAGGTAACTCGGAAAAAAATTAAAAAAATAAAAAAATAAATAAAGATTGGATTCACCTCAAAATGTAATCAAAATGTTTTATGGTCCATGGCCCACTCTTCCACAAAATATAATTGAAATTCATTGAGAATTTTCGGAGATATTGTAAGGAGAGATGGACAGACAAACAAGATACAGTGAATGCAAGAAGTATCTGATACACAGAGAATCCATTTTGAAACATACACCTTCAAAATTGACAGAATTTGGACCAAAGATTTGATTTGAGTAGGTAACTTTTCGATGTTCAATACTGTTTACCTCTGTCAAGGTATTTGTATTTGGTTGTGTCTTTCTGCTTGTTTGTTAGTCTGTCCACAAGCTGCCTCCGAAAGCAGAAAATGGATTTATATGAAATTTCGTAGAAGTGTAGGTAATAGGATCAGAAAGAGGTGGTAAAATTTGGGGTCAGAATAATCTTTTGATTGAGAGATATTTTTCCATTTTTATGCTTGTGACTATCGCTGCAAATTCTCAATTAATTTCTATGAAATTTTGTGAAGCAGTGGACTATAGGATGTTGGAGAACTGATCAAGTTGTTGAGCAGATCCATGAACAATTACCCACACTACACGTAGTTACAGGTCCAAACCACGTATTATTGCCAAATTTCCGGGTTTTATTATTGTATTCGAGAAAATCTTTGGTCCAAATACTGTCAATTTCAAAACTATTAGGAAAATAAACTTTCAAATGCATTCACTATATACCTTTTCTAACTGCGCTGGTGGCCATAAATGAAAATCAACACTTCTACTCCATAGAAAATACACACACACACAATATAGATTAGCTTGTATTATTTAGCACTGACAGCAGAATAAAGGCCCATCAAGAATGAAGTGGGGCAGGGAGAAAAGAATTGGACATTCACACATGTGAACACGTGCATGCAGTGACAGCAGACTCAAAATTTAATCAGATCCTCCTAAACACATGGCTCATCCTTCCAGAAAATGTCATTGAAATTCTTTGAGAACTTTTGGAGATATTGTGTGGAGAGCAGATAGGTAGATACAAGTGTATACATGTACGTCTTTTAAGCAACATCTCTCGTCCACAGAAAACAATGCACTTACAGATTGCATAGATCAACTTGAATTGTTTTCGGGGCTGACGGGCGAATAAAAGACCAATCAAGGATGGGGAGGGGGGGTCGGGGTTGGAAAAGAGAATCGGACACTCACGCACAGAGACACGTGTGCGCAGTGAGTGCTGACTCAATAGGAAGCAGCATAAGAATTCAACGAATACGATTGGTCAATTTTCTCTTGTCTCTGTTAACAGCTGCTTCTTGAGTGGATCAATAATTTCCCCAGTTGCAATGGCTTCCATTACTGACTAGAGATTCTCGCAGAGATCCAACACGCAGAGGAAAGAAGTTATTTGATGCATTCTTTCTAAGCATAATGTATTTGCTACAAACTCTCCGAGGAAGAGAGAAGAAAAATTGGCAAAAGGCCCAATTCCCAAGGTGATCTGTCTAATACTAGTAAAATCTAAAGATCATTTCAGTTGTAGTAATAATATTATCAGGACTTTTTTTTTTTCCTTTTACTAGTCAATGACTTCCATTTACTCAAGTGCTTGGCTGATGTCTGCAGTGACTATAAGTTTGAGAGACATGGTGAAGAGAGGTGAGAGAGACTGCAGGGAAAGTGAAGGGTAGAAAATAAACCTAAGTTACAGATTAATAAGAGGGTACGAAGGGAAAGGGGTTGATACTGATTCAGATCTTTTATATACATGATTCGGATTGGATTAAGCATCGTCAACCGCCATTATTAATGTTGAGTAACCAAAAAAACAACTAAAATTAAGATGAAAGAAAATAAGAGTCAAAAATCAATGGTTTGTATTCATGTACATGGCATATGTTTTTATGAATTTTGTATTTGTTCTGAAGTTGATTTGTAAATATTGTGTATAATTGGATACCCATACAAGCATGATAAATAGATTTTAAAAAAATCATTTTCAAGACTGTATGCTGTTGCTAGGCAACTTCAGTTAATAAAAAAAAAATGGATCAAGAAAATATTTCATGTCTTCAAAAACAGAAAAAAACAAAACAAAGAATGCTTTGATATACAAGTTCAAACTGAGCAAGAATATCTGGATCTTCTGGTGGGGGTGAAAAAAAAAAAAAAAAAAAAGCCCGGGAGTCCATCCTCTCTGAATCTCACTGACCCAGACTTCTGTTATATTCAGCTACTCAATTTGGCTACTAAATTAGGATCTCTTCATCTCATCTCCCAGAGATAATCTCTGCCCCTCCTGCCTACCTACCTCCCTCCCTCCAGGTCTCAGTTTCTATCTCCTGGTTGCTGCTAACTGCTTCAATATACACACATGTTTTTTGCCCCCTTTTTTTTCCCCCCTGTCAAGGCCAATTATGATCAAATTTACAATTCTAGAGCACTTGAACCACTCAACATTCCAACCCAAGCAAGAAACCAACACTAGGCAAGGACAGTCGAGAATTCAGGGTTGCTGTTACTCGACTAACATAGTAACAACTTGTTGTCATGCAACCTAATTTTGCTGGTCAGATGCATCATCTGATTCTAAGTACCTTGCACTTTTTTTTTTCCCTTCAATATTTGGCCCTCCCCTGATGCCTCACTCTTTAATTATTTTTTAAAATAAGTTGGTTTCCCTTCCTCATATTTTGGTTAATTTCACAATTTCAAAAATCAATTATGCCTCTGTAGGTATCCAATTATATAAGTTATTTACAAATCAACTTCATAGAATTATTTACTACATTATATACCATAGACTATATTTACAAATCAACTTCATAGAATTATTTACTACATTATATACCATAGACTATATTTACAAATCAACTTCATAGAATTATTTACTACATTATATACCATAGACTATATTTACAAATCAACTTCGTAGTATTATTTACTACATTATATACCATAGACTATATTTACAAATCAACTTCAAAACAAACACAAAATTCATAAAAACACACGCTATGTACATAAATACAAACAAACATCTACAATTCAACACAATCTACAGATCAGACTCTCTTGAAAATCTCAGATCCAAAAAATGTCTTTGTAAGCATTTGTTCTTTCAAAAATTTCTAAACTTCTCAAAATTATTTCAGGACTGTATACTGTTGCTATTTGTAACATGACTAGGCAACTTTTCCAGAATTCCAGGAATATATTACTCTATTAGGAAAAAAATTTAATTGTTTAGTAAATTTAGTGTTTGAAATCAGTCTTTTCAATTGATTTCCAGTTTGAGGAGAGATATCAAATGGTGCACCATACTTAGAAATTCTATTAATCATTTTGAATGTTTCTTTATAAACAAAAAAATCTTTTATTCCATTAATTAGTTGAACAACCGTTTTGTCTACAGAATTGAAAATTGGCATCAATATTCCAGCAAACCCCTTCTAAAAATGTTTTTACCCAACCACGAACCATTTTGGACCTCATTTTCATAGGTTTATTGATAACATCTAGGATTCTCCAGACATCTAGATATGCCCTTGTGAATCAGGGAGCCCAAACCTTTTATGCACTGCAGACTTGTTTAAAATTGATGATATTCTTGTAGATAGGGGGGGGGGGTGCATTGATCACGGCCGGAATATAGATGATTAGTCAACCATAAATCATTTAAGAGTGGAATCAAAAGAGCTCAACTCAGTGTTTCCCAAAGAGGGTTCACCCTCAAAATTCTCAGATTCCCTGGGATAAGATGTCTTTTTATAAAAAATGGTATTCACCTTTTTCATAAGTTAGGCAAAGTGAAGACAAAGTTGTTTTTTTTTTCATTTCTATGTTTCATTCATGCTTTTTTTATATAAATAAATTCTCTCTCGAAAACAATTTTTGTTTCATTTAATGTCATTGAAATTTGGGTGGTGAAGGTTATCCATAAACAAAGGGTACAAGTTCCACGATGTTTGGAAATTCGTATGAAGGCTCCACCACAACAAAAATTTCATAACCACTGGTTCATCCAACAATTTAATATCCCAGAAAATGAATTTGTTTTTATTTTGCAAAGACAATAAAAACATCATCTACTGAAAGGGCAAGGTAAGCATTTGCCACTTGTATCAGGCCCCGGGTGAGGGGTTTTGGAAATCATAACTTTTTGGTCAACAAAGGTTAATGATTCTGTAAAATTTCATAAAACCACAACTTATGTACCCATATAAATAGTTGGTATTACTCTTTGTTGGTAACAGGGTTGCCTCTAAGATATATATTCTGTATATATTTTTGACCCCCCACTCCATACTGGACTGCAACCAGTAGTTTGAGACCACTGTTACAAAACCATTAATCTTATAGTCCCCATGGTAAATAGATAAAGTGGATAGTTATTAACAACTTGATGAATTATCCTCTTTAATCTCTGCCTTAAGGCTGTTCTAGAGTTGAAAAGGTCAAGGATTGTCCAGGTGAGATAACCAGGCCAATCAATAATGCAAAGTGGCCTTAACTGATAAGCAACACAAGCTGTCCACACAAGGATCTGTTATTGTCAGAATCCCCACAACAATAGGGATTTTGCAAAATGTATGGAAACAGCACAACAATTAATTAAACTTTCAAAGACCAACCTATTAAGGTGCTTAATGCCAGAATTAAAATGTCTCAGCGATCATAGGAACCTCAGGTTTTATATGGGTGGCAGTGAATAAGTGCCCAACGAACCAATCTGAGCCAACAACCAAGTTGAAATTTGTTAATTTTAGGAACTGCAACACTCAAATTTTTAAACATTTCAAAGCATGAACACTATGAATCAAAGCAAGCTTCAAAATGGAAAAAAAAGGAAAAAAAAAAAAAGAAAAAAGGGCATTCAAGCCTTAAACATAATGAAAATTTAAATTGCAAATAGTCCTCATTTCTTCACCAATCCTATACAAAAGAAATTGTATAAGTAAACGAAATATAAGTACTTCTCTAGGTTTCTGTTGGGATGTGATCACTAAAATAAGTCTGAATTTCCAAAAAACGGGCATAAACTAGTGACCAATTCAGCAAAAACTTACATTGCATATTGAACCCCCACTAAAAACCCATTTAAAAAAGGAATTTTCAAAAATTAAAGAAATTTTCCGTATTCATCAAGAGGGGGTATGTGCAAGATTTCAAGTTCCTACTACGAACAGTAAGGGCTGTGCTAAGTCCAGATAAATACATACATACATATATTATATATATATATATATATGTCAGAATATATGAATAACCTAGACCCAGGAACCATGATTAAACTGGTCTATTGTAAGTAGCAGTAATTAATTAATTTGTAATCAAACATTTCAACAATGAACTCTTCCAATCTAAATCTAGTATGATATAATCTTAGGAGGAGCTTACTGAGAGAGGGTGATATAAATGAAATGGTTGATAATCCATCAGGAACAGGTAGAGAGATTTGTGATCAAAGAAACAACAGTCTGATTATTAGTTTGCTTTAATTTAGAAGAACTATAGAAAAAAACAAACAAAAAAAAACAAGCCTGGCTACTGCAGGGTAACACTCCACGGTTACTTCTATTCCAAAAATATTTACTGCAACTTTGGTATTATATATATGATAAATAAATTCTTTACGGTTTGGCTCAGGTAATAAGAGAGCTGATGAGAAGTCACTTGGTTGTGATTTCAAATCATGGTAGGGAAATGCTAATTTGCTACACAGTTACGTTCAACATGATGGGATATACAAACAGTGAAGAGTTTACTCCCCTAAATTTGGTGAGGATAGTTCTCATTACAGGGGGAAGAATAAATTCAATTCCAACTTGGCATGAAGCAAGACCAAAAAAAAAAAAATAATAAAAAGTCTCATATAATACTGTTTTTGAGTAGCAAGTTTTATTTTGTGATTATCTATAAAAGGTATAGAAAATATCTATCATTCCCTTCAAACTTTGCTTTTGTGACCAGGAAAGTGATAATGATACACAATTGTTTTTCTTACTTTTCGTGATTAGAGATGTGCAAATTCATCCCTAGTCCAATCAAGAATTAACAAATTTCAAGTTATTCCTGCCCTGGTCACAAAAGCAAAGTTTGAAAAGAACAAGTGACATTTTCTGTGCTTTTTAGACACAATCAAATAGAAAATAACTTATTTTCCAGAAAAAAAAAAAAAAAAGAAAAAAGTTGCACTGAGTAATAATACCTACAAGGCAGCAAATAGTCACTCGGACCAAAACTGTTGACAGGTGACACTTTGATTTATACTAACATTGACTAATACTCAAAGGTGCTGCTGGTATGTTTTGATGCCACCCAAGACAAGAATAATACATAAACAGACAACTCATTAACTAACGCTCAATGAATTGATATTTGTCTCAGTAGTTCAGTTGGTGTGTTCACCAACCCTCCTCAAGTGCATGTCACGTACAGTAATCTTGGTTGATTTTTAGTTTGGTACAGTAAACTCCTTGTGGAGCATAGGGTCGCAACCATGCTGCTGTTGCTCCAGTAGTAAATAGATTTTTACGGAGTGGAGTTGTAAGCCCGATGCCCAACCCTCCTCCTTCACCCAGGCCTGGAACCAGTAGTGTTTTTTTGCTTTTTTTCCTGTCAGAGTAACCATCTCATAGATGGACTGCGTAACATAGCTAAAGAGCTCCAACTGCACTGCCATTTACCCAGAGCAGAGAGAGGAAGATTTATGCCTTTCCCAAGGGTATTAATACAAATTGAATGCAAATAGCTTCAACCAAAATCAATTCTATTCTCTATGCCATTCCACACCTTCAAAGTAATCTTAGGGTAGAATCAAAATTTCAAGTGCACCATGAACCAGTATCACTCTGAACTATGAAGGGTTTGCATTTGAGAGTTGGCAAAAGAGAAAAAAAGAAAAACAAAACATATGAGATAATGGATCTATTGGAATATTACTGGATGCAACATAGACCTGCGGAAGGTCAGAGAACGTCCAAAATCAAACAATGGAATCAGAACAAAGACGGGGATATTTCTGAAGAAGGCCAAAAATATTTTGATCAGAATGTAAAAAAAAAAAAAAAAAAAAAAAAGACAATATTAAAAAAAGTATAGAATGGAGAAATATAATTAAAACTGTTTATGATAAATACAAGCTAATCCACTTGAAAAATAGGACCTGTTCAATCAGTTATTTTTTATCAGCTGATCTCCATTGAAAGACAATTCAACCACGCCACAAAAATTAGAACAGACAATGGCCAAGCAGCGAATTATATAAATAAGATGTGGATTCACTACACAAACTAATTCATGTTTCTGCCCTTCCTGGGCCACATCCTAGAGAAGGCGGAAACAAGAACTGGTTTGTGTAGCGAATCCACATCTTATTACATATTTCCTGCTCTACTCTAAAACAACCAGACTTTCGAAGTATAAAGTTGAATGTATTAAACACTCAATGAAATAAATCCATCACATATAGGCCTTGCTTTATATTATGCTATATTGCTAACCTTATATATATATATATATATATATATATATATATATATATATATATATATATATATATATATATATATATATACTTCGAGGTCTGCCAGTTCTAAAACAATCCTGTTTCCTGGAAGCTGGAGCCTGAACAATAAACCTGAAAGTCGGACCATTGATGCGCTAGTTTGATCTGACGGATTCCTCTAAGTGCCCTTTTCTTTAAATTTTTGTTTCGCTTAGAGGAGCTAAATGCACCGGGGAGCTGGATCTAGCTAGCTCCAAAGACCAAAATCGTCTGTCAGTGAAGGTCATAAGTACTAGAAATGCTAGCGCTTCCAACAACGATGACAATATTCCCCTGGAAATGCGTCGCTTTTAACATAGATAAATAGAGAGAGAATATAACGTATCACATTAAAAAAATGTTTCACACTTGTAACATTCTCAAAACCACTAGTGGCTAAGTGTCGAGTGAATCTCCCTTTCAACAGGAACAACGTGACATTTCTATGAACACTGACGACAAACGGGGAGGGAAAGGAAGCAGTGTGGGTTATTGAGCTATGAAATGAGAGACCTTTTCAGATTTCCTTCACCTCAAGGACAACTTAACAACCATCACCCATGTCCTTGGATTTAATAACCCCTCAGCTATGTAGGAGGATAAACAAACTTTTAGAAGGGAGTAGTGTAGAATCGGTGGGGAGAATTCAAATTTCTGCCGAGGTCTGTTAATTATGCAGCATGTTCGTTGAATTAAGTTTTCTTATCTGATACTTTTCAGGAGTAAATTCTATCAGATGATATGTAAATCGAGTACATTGGTGAAATTTTAACTTGAAAAATAAACACGTAGTTCATTTTGATCGAAAATTCATTTAATGAAAACAACCACAGAAAACAGCCATTTCTTTTAACAAGCAAAAGTTTCTGAAATCAAACTTCTTTTTAGAAAAAAAAAGAAAAAGAAATACGTAGTTTTAATTTGATCAAAAATTTATTCAATCAAAAGGATTTAAAACAACTATTTTTACATCCCTGAACTTTTGAGATGAGGTATTATTATTATTTCTATTGATATTCGGACCTGACGAAGGCCGTAGAGTGCAACGGCCGAAACGTTGTATGAAAAACAACCAAGATGAGAATGGTCCGAATATCAATAGAAATAACTATTTTTACGATCAAAAGTTTATGCAATCAAAATGAAATCAAGCTTTTTTTTTAAAAATAAAGCAATTTCAATGAGACGGCGTATAGATTTACAGGGAAGTGTGAAATTTAAAAAAAAATTTGGATAAAAAGTAATTTTAAAAAAATGTTTATAATTGTCCAAGCAGAATACAAGGTTAGGTGAACACTTTTTCCTATGTAAGAATAATAAAGAGGGTAACAAATTATTTCTGTCAACAATTACTTGAATTTTTGTCATGTTTAAATCTAACCAAGTGGATTTTGACCCATGTTGCACTTCAACTGGATATGAGGTGGGGGCATGTCAGAAGAGGTTTTCTGAGGGGATGCTACCCACCCAAGAGTATTTTTCATCTTGTCAAAAAGGAAAATTAAGTACTGAAGGCATTTTACAATACATTATATTTTCTGTTTGTAACATTTGTCAAGAGAGATAACCATTGATTACTAATTGTAGAGTAGCCTTCCATGTTCATATGTTAATTTATCATTTTGCAAATGTGTAAAAAGTCTGGATTAATTCTGGTTGAACATAAAATAATTCCTGAGCAACATGGATTCCATCGCCTGGAATGTTCTTGGAGTGATTCACGGTCAAATGTGTGAAATTATTCTAGGCTGGAAGAATTTAACGGTTTTCGTTTCTCAATATAATAGAAAAAAAAAACAGTGACATGATGTAGGCAAAATAAACTAGTAAAATTCCTGTCGTTTTGCTGAAGTATACAAGGTATAACTAGGGTGGGAATCTAAAGCATAGTAGTATCTGGGAAAAAAACAAACTCAGGAGTTGCTTGAAGCGACTATCCCTGGCACCTAACCAAATCTCCCGCTTGCAGACGAAAGCAAGAACCTAATTTCTCGCCTTTCTTTCCTCGACGACCGAATTCAGCCATTCTCCTTTAGTGAATATCTTTGTTTCACTCCCTACCCTTTTTGTGTATCCCAAGCCTGACTTTCTCTCCCTATCCCAACCATGTGTGCAGCGATTCCATTCTCAGAACCTCTCGTCTACCCATACTGCATTCAACATAACATTTCAAGGGTGAGAGACGGACACGTCCTTTATTGCAATGGCGACTACTTTACCCCTTGCCGTAAAGAAATGACGATGATAATTAAGTAAATTGTCAATAGCATTACTTATAAAATATCAAAAACATTGTTCCGCAGAATCTTCTCGTTTATGTTCAATATTTCCTGAGAATCAATGCAAATTAAAGGAAAAATTAAGTTTAGAAACAATTTATCAAGTTTAACGTAACGTAAAATTCTATTTCTACTAAGTTACGTCACCGATAACGTATGCGTGACAGCCAGTGAATCCACATGGCGTGGATGGATTTTAAAATGCGATCATAGTAAAGATACTATTGTTACACCAAAGCAAAGGTTATTATATAATAAGATAAGATAAAGTTGATTTATCAATTTCCACAGGTTAAGAAAATCTTGGTTTCAAGGAGGGGAAAATGAACTTAACAAATCAGTTTCTTTTCCACAGGTTACTTCAGGTGAGGGCTCTGCCAGCGAAGTTGGAAGAGGTATATGTATTCATTGGTGTCTGTCAGTTCAGTCAATATTTCAAGTTCTCAATGAATTTCAATGGCATTTCGTGGAAGGGTGGGCCATGATCTAAAGAATTGATAAAATTTTGGCGCAAATCCAGGCATTTTTTTTTCTTACAGCTACCTCGCCTGTCTCGTAACTATTGAAGAACTGATTACCATTCAGTTTTTAGCGACAATGGCGTACACAATCTCTTAGATCATAGGATTGATGTCTCACACCAGGGTTGCCGGATAGTTGAAGGAGTTTGAGGCCAAAAACATGCAAAAAATGGCCAAAAAGTCAAATGCCAAAATTAATTTACCCCCCCCCCCCAAAAAAAAAACCAAAACATTTTATCATTTTCTTTCATTAGATGAAGTAGAGCAAATCATTATTTCTTTACTACGATTTATCTCATGTTTTCAGATGCCTTTCCAACGCAACTTCACGATGACAGTCAATGGAGAGAGAAAGAAAAACACACACACACACAAAACAAAAACAAACAATCGGAAAATTAAGGAAGGTAAATAGCGTGGAAAAGTTAATAATGAATGTTTATAAAACATTTCAATACTGAAGTACACGCCAAAAATAATCTATTGAAAATACTACAGTAACAAAGTCAAAATGGCCAAAACTTCAAAAACGGCCAAAAGACCAGATTCGTCAATATGGCAACCCTGTCTTCGACAAAAAGTAAATGTAGCAATTTAGTCGAATGAATGGTGTGAAAGAAATGGAATGTGAACCCATGAGAGTTGGTAAGTAAACCATCCCATCAGAGCGGATATGTTACTAAAAATTGTAGGTATGTAACCTTCAGTCTTAAGAGGAACACATGTCATATTTTATGGCAAGCTAATAGCAGGTTGGCTTGCACTTTTCTTCGGTGTTGCTATTTGGTGCCTGCTGCCAGCAGACGACATTGGAAGCCATCTTGAAATGTTGAATGGTTGTGGGATTATAGTTATATATATTATATATATATATATATATATATATATATATATATATATATATATATAGATAGAGAGAGAGAGAGAGAGAGAGAGAGATAAATTGTTGAATGGCTCGCTTATAAGTCACCCCCCCTAAAAACCCAAACAAAACAAAAAACAAACAAAGCAAAATCTCCAAATAAATAGACAGCATCTCTGATTCATTTTATCATTTATTACTATTTCAGAACACTGAACGTGTGTTGCATGATGAGGGACCACACATATTAAGATATTACTTATTTTAATACTATAAATAAGATGTGACTTTTTTCCAGTGATTTTTTCCAAGTCAATATTGACATTTTTTTAAAACTTTTAACCTAAGCCTAAACTGTAACAATACAGAAACGAGTATTTCTAAGCACTTCCGAACTAAGTGTATCTTTAAAATATAACTTATTTCATTACTTTGGATTAAATAGGACTTCTATCGTTAACATTTACTTCATTACTTTTTATTACTAAAAATTGAACATGGCTTCTTTTCTATCTAGAAGTCAAAATTGTGACTCTTTTCCATGACATTTTTTCAGCCACCTATTTAATTTCTACTGACTGATATTTAAAAAAAATTGAAATACTAGAAATGTTTTCCCGTTCAATTGTGTTCAACTTCCCGTTTTTTTTCAGACACATATTGTTTTTCTTCCTTCCACTCCTTCGACACGAATAGTTAAATAAAAGTAGAAGTGGAAGAGGACACCAATCCTGTAATTCATTGGGCTTTTTATTTATAACCGACAGTATACAAAGCTCTTAAAATTTCTCATATCGATAAAGCATCCTTTTTTTTTCTGAATTGACAGCATCAATACACATTACACACACAGAGCACGTCTTAGTTTTAAAAAAATGATGCCAATAATGAAAATAGAAATCCTTAGAATATATGATTAATAAGTGCAGTTTATTTTACCTCTAAATGGCTCTAAATTGATTCTATTATCACCAATGTGGACTCTACAAGATTCATTACATACGAATTAGACATGAAAAGAAAACCCCGAACAAAGAAAACCTGGAAAAATTATCTAAATCATAACAACATAGTTCAAGACGTTTTTCATCAGCTGACATCATGTGAATGTTGTTGAAATAATATTCACTCAGTTTTATACAAAGGGAGGGTCAGAGTTCACAATTCTCAGTGTTGAAGTTGAAAAAAGTCATTGAGAGGCGTATTGTTACCCTTCTAGATATACATGTATGTTGGTCTTACTTTCATGATTGATTGTAGACAGACAGACAAATGCTCTATTTATACAGATATCTTTGCAAAGACGTATCATGTAGACATTTTGATACGGGCCATTTCTGTATTGGCAATTTCAAATGATTAGAAGTGGCTACATTTTTACCATCGCTTAATTTAAATAAGCTTTTTAAAAAATTCACACACATGCATTGTGACCCTTAGATAATTTTATTGGTTACCCTTAAAATTCAAAGATTAACATTAATATAGAGGAAATTGAATCTACAGTTATCTGGCAATTAAATCTAAACCAATAGCCATTTAAAACATCTAGCCATTTTTAGCCATAAAATGGCCCACATAAAAATTGCCACATAATGTATCTTAAACATGGCCATTTTATACTAATTGGGGGGGGGGAGATGTGGGAGTGCAGGTGAATTTAGGGCCTTGTGATTGGAGAATCTGAATGAAACTTTCCTGCCAGTAACTTCTTATCTACCAATTTTTTTTCTTCTTCAACATCCAAGGATTTTTTAAAATTCAAGTTTTTTCGACTGATATGCCTAAAGCTTCCTCAAAGGAAACATGGCACTGTGCGAGGCAAAGGTTACTTTACATTTCTGGAGAGAGAAAATTTTATATCTACTTCAAAAACAAGGCAAACAGAAAATAAGCATTCATGAAATATCAGATTACTCTGATGCCAGCCCCCATAATGAATAAATCCGTTTGTTCTTGGTATGATAAGAATGGGAAATATTCACTAGAGGCCCACAGGATCCTAATAATGTACACTTTAGCTGCCATATATATATATATATATATATATATATATATATATATGAAAAAAAGACTTCTTTTCATACAAACAAGTAAATGCCTTTCGCTTTCGTAATAGTAAACCTTATGTTGTTGTTTGTCAGTGCATTTACAAAGTAATTTGATATGTCAATGCAAGATACTATTAACTAAAATTCTTTCATTCATTTCAGGTAAAAAAATGGAATCAACACAGCAGCAACAGTAGTAGTAGTAGTAGTTATACCATTAACAGCAAGCGAATATGTGCAGACACAGACACCAACACACATACAGAGGACAGGACAGCCAATTGTGTTCATGTATTGGCGTTATCCCTTTCCTCTCTATTGTGATACAGACAGACAGAGATGTCACAAACTATAATAATCATTAAAAACCTAATGAAGGCCATTGAATGAATCAGTTTAAACCTTTTAATAACATAATTGTCATTCTTTTTGTTGTTATTAGATAATTCTAACTTTTTTTCCATTCAAAAGGGTTTTCATTCCATCATCAAAAATTCAACATTTTCTCCAACAACTGATTGTATGTATGTGTGCGTGTGTGCATTCAGCATTCTGACACATAAATATTTACACTGGATAGCTTGCAGTGAGATAAACTCATCTTCTTAGTGGGTGTGTTTGTTAATGATTGGTGTAAATATATATCAATCGCACCTTACTTCCTCTTCTGTATCCTGTACTTCTCCACATCTACACCTCTCATTATTTCTTACACTGCCTTCCTCTTGCATTCATCATCTTCTATCTAATCTAATATGAGGTGGTACCCGACCACCATGCCGCGGATTGGTACTGGGCCTGCAAAGCATGTGCTACCAGGCTGTGAGGATATATTATTTGGCAGGATTTGTTTGTAAAACAAAAACATATCCTTGGATCTTAATAGCAAATTCGTTAGAAAAAACCCTTTTAAGCCCTTTAAAAATGACAAAGTTAACTTATCATCATTGGTTGATCCAAAAGAATATTGTCTTTATTATTTTTGTGAGGTGAAAAAGAAGTTTGAGACCTCTGTAATGTATATCTAAGAAAGTTTGTGATTATTCTTCTCCCAAACAAAGCATTGAAGCCAGAGGTGTTGAATAAAGATACCTCTAAAATGTGTGAACTCGAAGAATGGAAAAAAACATTAGGGTAGTTTGTAATATAATCATAATAGAGTGGGGATCTGCATTTGAGCTCACCCATTTCTATCTACCACACTAATCTGATATATATTTCAGGAAGTTAGTGGGTATGTCTGGCTTCTCCTCCAAAACTGCATTCTAGCCAGAGATATTGGGTTAAGGTACCCTTAATATGTGCCAACTTTTGGGGGGGGGGAATGAGAGTGTGATTATTTCATTAAGAATTCAACATTTTTTCTACAACCGTTTGTGTGTGTGTGTGTGGGGGGGTACCAAAGCCAATTTCATTTGGGAGTTGGGAGTGGTTGAACTAGACTGCTACAGATGCAGTGGAAAGCAATCTCATTTCTGACATGAAAAATAACTCTTAACAGTGAGTTGAAGTGTTTCATTTTGCCGGAAATACCTTCATTAGCAACGATGCTGAGTGATATATAGCAACTTTTCAGCCTCAGCAGTGCCAGGCATTTTGTTAGTAATACATTTTCAAAAATATTCTCTTCTTCTCACTTCTTTCCTCTCTATGCAAATACACCAACAATCTCTCTCAGATGTTCCTCCCTAATCTGGCACTTTTTTTGCTCATCTCTTGTTGTATCGACCAATCTATCTATCTATCTATATATAGATATATATATATATATATATATATATATATATATAGATTGATATATGATATGCCAATTTGGTGAGGTTGCCAAATTTACTCTTTTTTTTTGTTAAAAAGGAAAGAGAAAAAAAAAGTTTGATTTCATTGTGATTGCAGAAACTTTTGATTGTAAAAAATGGTTGTTTAGATCCTTGTTTTGATAAACAAACTCTGAACCAAACTAAAACTACGTATTCAATTGTTTTGTGGAGAAAAAAAAAAAAAAAATATAAGTTAAAATTTTGCCAATTAGCACTTTCACCAATTCAGCATATAACATACATATTGTATGGCCAATTTGAAACATTTTAATTAGTTATAACTTCATTAATATCTCACTAATTTGGATGAAATTTGCACATATCGAGTGTTAATAAAAAGCTACAGTAGAAACTTTTGTCATGTCCAATTTCGATTATAGGTTTTTATGTGATCACTGGAATATTCAAAAACTGGATTCAACAGTCAAAGAAGCCTATTTCAAGCACATTAACGTACATTCATGTTCTAAACAAAAACTTTCATCTCATTTTGACAGTAATATCTTCAAAACTTCTTCTCAACGAATATTTCAGGAAAATTTTGGATTGAAAACTTCTTACATCATATCCATGTATAACTCACGTTAACTTTATCTAATTTGGTCAAATATTATCGGGATCATATGTAAAAGAAAAAAGGTCATGGGTGAATGGGCCACTCAGTATATCTGAAAGAATTATTTTATCTAACTCAGTCAAATATTACAGAAGTTGCAATTGAAGTGTAATAGATAAATAAGCAATATATCGGGCAGTATTCACCTGATTCCTGTGGAAGGCCTCTCCCCACACCTACAGGAGGAGCCATAGGCCTCACTAGAGGTTAGCTGTAAACACCCTACCAGGCAGCTTCTAGGTACATATATATTGAATGCAAAGTAAGGGTTCAGTTTTGAATTATAGTTAAGTGTAAATAGAAGCCCTCTCTGGAACCCTTAAAATAAAATAAAATAAAAAGTAAAAAAAATTAGTTCTTACCCAAGGTCCACTAGGTATGCATACTAAATTTGGCTGAACTGCACCAATGTTTAAGGGGTGAAGACATAGTGAAAACAAGCCAGTCATATATATATATATATATATATATATATAATTGATGTCTAGAAAGCTTTATAGCTTTAAACACTAGAACTAAACATTAAAAAAATTTTCAATTGATATTTTCATGTCATTTCAATTACCAATTTCCCAATATATATATATATAGATATATTCCTGTAATCTCAACTCAAATTCCTATTAACCAGATTTTCTTTCTTACATAACATCATTTGCACACATACAATCATCTGTCATTAAGGAAATCCTCGAAATACTGAAGTATAAAATTCTAGAGGGAAATCAATTGAATTCAAATCAAATTTATCATTATTATTGTCTTAATATGATAGTATTATTGTCTGTGTTCCAGATTTGATTAGTGTTGAATAATGAATTTCACATTTCCATTTTTAAAATTTTCATTATCTATTGAACAAGAAAGGGAATTCATGAAATCACTGGTCAGAGAATTCCAGAAATCCTTGAATAATCTAAGGATTTCATCATATCCCGGACAGAGACAGGATTTTTCTTGAATTACTGAAATGTTCAGGGATTCCACATGATTCCCAGTTTCACAATTTAACCATACTAAATTCCCATAATCTTAACCTACAGTTCTATCATTCAATATTTTCCTTTGTATCTTTGGTGAGTGAACAACAAAATCCAACATCGAAAATAGAAAAATTATTTTCACAGTAGTCTCAATGTTTTAGAGCTAAAAATCTTTCAACACAATGCATTCTAACCGTCCTATTGATATAATTGACTACATTTGAACCAAAATTTGACAACATTTCGTCCCTGCCCTCACAAGAAAAGAATTTCATCGTTCTCTTTGATTGATAGTACACAAAAGTTCCAGTATGTACATGAACTTACTTCTATAATGAAAAACAATAAAGTGACTAAAAACATTGTTTCAATAAGCTTGTATGAAAATCATTCCAATTTTTATTTGGTTAGGTCTGCGAGACAAAAGCATTTCTATCTTCTGGACACATAGCATAGTGGTTACAGAATCAGATAAAATTACTGCAAGTAATCTGATGGTTCTAGGTTCAATCCCAGCGTGAGACAATAATAATACTACTAATGCTAAGAGGGGAGTGCGGTCAATATACCCCCGTCAGATAAATAAAGGGTTCGGTTTGTTACTTCCCCACAGATGATACCTGATGAAGGCCGTAGAGTACAATGGCCGAAACATTGTATGAAAAACAACCAAGATGAGGATAGTCCAAACAATAATAGAAATAAAAGCATCTCTATTCTAGAAATGCCACCCCTCCAATCCAAATGAAAGATTCCAATCTTTCTTGGAGCCAATGTCCTTAACATGAAAAGTATCAGAACTGCTGAAGAAATCAGCAGACCCCAACTTTGAGAGAGGCATGAAAGCACTTCCTTCAACTAGGAGTAAATAAAAAGGCAGCCCAACTTGCCCACAACAAACTAGCAACTCTAACCCATAAAATCCACATGTGACTGAAACCAGAATGCAGCTCTAATCTCCATGCGGAAACTACGGGGAAATAAAAAAAATTCCATTCTGCAAATGCCGATTGTAATGGTTTGGGCTGCCCTTGACGCTCTCTCCAGTTTTTCCCCCAACTGATTATCCAATTAGTCTTATTTCTCACCTTTCATCTACGAGTTCCACAGAACAACAACCTCAGCAAGGTTTCTTTTGCAGATCATTTTTTTTACATTCCATTCCTGCACAAGAAAAAGGACCCCCCAAGTCATTAACAGTCTATCATCTAACATTGCACAGGTTACAAATATTATATATGTGAGAGAGAGAAAGGCATATATTACAGATTTACGATAGGAGAGAGAGAGAGAGAAAGGCACATACTACAAATTTACGAGAGGAGAGAGAGAGAGAGAGAAAGGCATATATTACAGATTTACGATAGGAGAGAGAGAGAGAGAAAGGCACATACTACAAATTTACGAGAGGAGAGAGAGAGAGAGAGAAAGGCATATATTACAGATTTACGAGAGGAGAGAGAGAGAGAAAGGCACATACTACAAATTTACGAGAGGAGAGAGAGAAAGGCATATATTACAGATTTACGAGAGGAGAGAGAGAGAGAAAGGCACATACTACAAATTTACGAGAGGAGAGAGAGAAAGGCATATATTACAGATTTACGAGAGGAGAGAGAGAGACACACACATATTACAAATTTACGAAAGAAGAGAGTGAAAGAAAGGCACAGAATAGATTACAGAGTTATGAGACAGAGAGAGAGGGGAGAGAGCAAAGGAGGCACAGATTACAGATTTGAGAGGGATAGAGAGAGGGAGAGAAAAGAAAAATTCCACGCTAATTCAAACCTCAATTACTATTGATATAATAATCCTAACCTTTCATCTGGCTCAAAATACAGCTAATCTAGAACCTCCTGATTACAAGATGGATGAGCCAAGAGGGGACTGATCTGGAGCCAAGTTGGCTTCCTTTTCATCAACATCAATTTTTACATCAATGAGTATTATCATATGGCATGTAGCTTAAAGGTACCTATACAAGTTATGTATGAGTATGTAGATTCTTACATTATGTATAGGAAAGGCTTGGTAGTGGGGTTGCTATTTGGTACTTTTCAAGATCAAATCGGACCTTCAACAAAGCTATTTGGTTTCAAAAATAAAGATTTGGTACTAAAGCAAAGAAGAAAATCTATAAGAGATAACAATTACATATGTGATATGACAACATGAATCGTGACAACTTATTTTTGTGACAAAAACAACAAAAATGATAAGTTCCTAATTCGTTATCTATCTATCTATCTATCTATCTATCTCTATATATATATATATATATATATATATATATATATATATATATATATATATATTTTTTTTAAAGAAGTTTTGAAGCAGTTATTCTTGCTTTTTAGCATGTATTTCATCGATTGAAAAATGCATGCAGAGGGCAACCCTTCGTAAGAAAAATGAGATGCAAATGACTGGGATGCAAAAATACTTGATGTTAACGTCCAGGGATGGCCAATGAACAAGACACAGTTGTTCAGGACACAAATGCCATTGTACTGACATAAATGTACTTGAACAAAGGGGATTAACATTTTTCATACAGCTAAATACATAACCTATATAGATACCACATTTCATGTATACATGGATTCTTACATTATACACGGGATATGCTGGGTGGCATAACAGTTATCAACACAGAACTCTGAAGGGACCAGAACTGAGATTGGATTCTGGCAGAGGATGCTCAGATTTTTCAGCATAATCTTCTTCCTTGCCAATGCACTCAACACTTTGACATCAATCATATAGATCAACCATTATATATCATGAACAAGCATTTCAACACCATTCTTATTGCCTACACTAGCTAGTGTAAAGCACATTTCATAAGGGCATATTTAAAAAAAATCATAATACAGCTCCCTACAATTCAACCTCTGATATACAGATCCAGCATTCAATGATCAAACTCCTATTCATAATACCGGCATATTGGATAAACTGTTATCGAGTTTTTTTTTTCCACTGAAGAAAGAAAAGAAAGAAAGAAAGAAAAAAACCCAAAACACCCAGCAAAGCTCATTCCCAACAACACGGTAAAATTTTTTTGTATTCAACTGTTGAATTCTTGAAATAACAGAGCATATCTATCAGCAAAACACTGTAGGAAGGAAAGAAAAGATTTTGAAATTTAACCAAAAAAATCATAGGTCTAAATTTCAGGATGAGTGAACTATTATGAGAACTAGCTAGACCCGTGGAAATTTCATGGGTGTTGACAATTAAGATACCATCATTAGTCTCGCTTTTCTGCAATTAAGGTTGAAGTGATTCATTACCTTTGGAATGTTGCTATATCAACCATAATGACATGCTAAGGCAAATGGAGCTAATATATCTTATTATTGATTCCATTTGCTATTTGTCTATATTCCTCAGGTCTACTACTATAACTTAATTTTCAAGTTTCAAACTTGTGAGGGAGAAGAATGAATGACAGTAATAGTAAAGGGAGAATCCCTTTCCTTTTCCTCTCATTCAATCATAAGCACCCTTTTTCTATTCTTATCCTTGTTCATTACCTTGCAAGGATAGGTGAAAAGGAGAGGAGAAAGAATGCAAGATACGAGGTGAATTAGAATTCTATCACTGTAAGATACTATGCTTTAGTTACAGTGGACAGCAATTGATTTTTTCATTTTTGCAACGATTTACCTTCATCTTATTTGTTGTTGCTTTTATCGCAAGTAAGCTCAGGCTTGGTACTCTTCAGCAGTGAGTAAATGAATTGATAGCTCGGATTGAAATAAAGGTGAGAATTGAACTCACAACCCTCTATACCAGAGGGTGGCTTGCTTAATGCACAGCCGTTCTTAACTCTGAACTGCTGTGGCAAAGGTCAAACCAAATCAAACCCTTGAACTCATTCTCTATCTACGATTTCCTTTGTGCCATGTTCGTTATTAACTGGTAGTTCTGTCCAATCTAATTTTATTTTTATTCCTTTTAGTAGATCAAGTATTATGAATAATGATTTATAGTACTCCAAATCCAATAAATAAAGCCTTATGCAGCCACCCACTTGGCTGTGAGCTGTGAAACATGGGAAGGGTGAATAAAACTCAACCTGTCGAAACAAATGAATCAACAAGTTTTATTGGAATGAGAAGACACCACAGAAGACCCGAATGATAATCAGAGAGAAGCAGAATAATATATAGGGATAACTGACTTACCCGTTTGCGGGTGTATGAGAGATTTTCACCCCAAAATAATCTCCATAAGCGCTGAAAAAGTGGGAACAGCGGCCAAATGAATAGACATATCATAACAGACATCTTGGAAAACTTTTTACTGTTCTTTGTTTGAAGCGAAAAGCAAAAAAGCTTGAATATTATCGATTCGATAAATAATTTCGTAAAGTGCCAGAGATATATCGGCCACCCGATCTATCCGACAGAATTAATCTTCAGTGGTTCAATGAAATATTGTCGAAGCTATAAGTAATCGAAAAAAGTCACCCCTACATGGGCTCATCGAGTATATTTCCAACAAAATTCATTTTTATCTAACTCGGTCAAATATTATCAAAGTTATTAGTAATTGAAAAGCGCGAGAGAGATGAATGGGCCACTCAGTATATTTCCGATAGAATCTATTTTATCTAACTGAAGTTGCTAGTAAGTGTCAGAGATAAAGGGGGTCATCTATATATATTTATATATAGATAGTATAATACCACAGAAATCAAAACCACACATTGCAACTAGCAGTTTCACATTCATTGCCTGATGGCCGTGAAAACGGGAAATTATCAGTTTCAGTGTTTCAATATGAGGTTTTGATTCCTATGCTATGCTGTCTATACTTTTTCTCCAGATGTTGAGCACTCTTTTTATAGATACCGCAACCTTTGAACACACTAATGATATATTTATATTTATTTATTATCTATACTAATAAAGGTACCTTCTGTTTTTGTCCATGCTACAATCACGCTAAAACTAAAAAGCTCATTGACCTGATATTCGGCACGTGTCCATGCCATTATCACGTTTAAACTGCAAGGCCCATTGACCTAAAATTTGGCACTTAGAATCACAAGATATCCACTTGTGACATAGGTTACATTATGATGACCTCAGAGGTTATTTGATGTCAGCAGACGTTATTTCTAATCAATCTCCGATTTTAGATATTGGAAACAAAGAATTTTCATATCAAAATTTCCTCCAATCATTCTTCTTACGAATGATAAATATTTCTTACAATAAAAATTTTTTATGAGTTTTGAGAGTTGATTTGGCAATGATGCAGTAGTAGCAATACACAAAGCCATTATCTAAGTTTACTTGTTTACCCTCTTCCTTTTTCTCAATGTACCAGCAAACTGAATTAGGTGATTTTTAAAACATTATTTTATCATACGGGGTACTATAAACTATCAATTTTGTCTATTATCCATCTGAATTTTTTAGTTGTTTTTTTTTACCACAATTTGACTTGATCTAGCATGGTTCAGAAGTAAAGAATAAGCTCTCAGGATAAATAATCAATTTTTCTAGTTGTTGTCTTATGTAAGCAAAAATATATTTAAAGAACATCTTTCACTGTGTTGTCAAATTTTTAATTACTTTTTACCAGGCAACACTGGGTATCCTTATATATATATATATATATATATATGACAGATAGCTCTATTTACATAGAGCTGAGCATCATGATTAAATAGCATCAACAACAGATAAAATCTGTTTTTTCTTTCTTTCTTTCTTTTTGCATTCCCAAGTGATATATTAACCGTTAGATGATGGGAGATCATTTCAAATTAGAGCTTCAATATAATT
This sequence comes from Thysanoteuthis rhombus, assembly GCA_963457665.1. NCBI lineage: Eukaryota > Metazoa > Mollusca > Cephalopoda > Oegopsida > Thysanoteuthidae > Thysanoteuthis > Thysanoteuthis major. The sequence goes on from OY735223.1 coordinate 2,610,953, forward strand.
GAAAGCAATTTATAATCATTCTGTCGGATCATACATATGTATTTCACAGATCAGGGATGCAATAAAACATGATATAATGTAATATAAAGCAATATCTGATGAATGATGGTTTCATATCATGGAGTGCTCGTTTACATTTAAAATTGAAGGTAAAGTTGGTCGAGCTGGAAATCTAGTAGAATGGGGAGTCTACAAAAACATGTTTACGTTTCTGCCCCGTCTGGGTTTCTTCAGACAAATGATTACGTGTATTTACCTATATCCTTAATTACCTAAATATACCCAACCATTTGCCTGAAGAAGCCCAGACAGGGCAGAAACATAAACATGTTTGTGTAGCGAATACCCATTCTACTAATTATATATATATATATATATATATATATATATATATAAAGTAAACCAAGGAGGAGCAGTAGTGGTCTGCCCCCCAGGTGTCACCATCAGATTGGGTCACACCAAGATAAATGCCTGAAGATTTTCCATAGTTTCTCATGAGTCTTTTTTGAAACAAAACAAAAGAAAAAAAAAAACATGTCTGTATGCATAATATCTTCAAAAGTACTCAATGAATTTCAATGCAATTTTGTGGAAGGGCAAACAATAGGGTAAGGAAGAGTTGGTTAAATTTAGGGGCAGATCCAGGAATATCTTTTGACTGAGATATTTTTCCAGGTTTTCATACATTTGGGTATATGCTCATGAATCTCCACACGATATATCCAGAAGTTCTCAACAGTTTTTTAGGTTTATGCCATCACATTCTATGATATGGGAGAATCATGATGGACAATGAATAGTATTAGTACAAAATTCTAGAAATTCTGGTAACAGAGCAGGTTCCGGAATGAAAGAGGGTGACACCAACCAGTGGCCTGTCACTGCTTAGTCCAGGAAGCTTTACAGCTTTAAACACTAGACAGATGTAAAAGAATTTCAGTCAAATATTTCCAAATATCTATTAATGCAATCGATTAACGCTTTTCAAAGGGTTTCACGTTCTACACAGAATCAGATATAATGAGGCAATACATGAATATTGTGTAGATCATCAGTTGTTTACCATGGAAGTTTCGGGAAACAAATATCATTTACTCTAGTCAAATATCACTCTGGCATGTGTAGCTCACAAACTAACCAACATGGCATGATGCAGTTTGTATTTATACAAAAGGTCAAGGTCACTACTACATAATGTGTCAGAGCGTCAAACGGGCTCATAATTTTAAAAATTCAGTTTTTTTATGGATGGACCTATATATATATATTTTTACCCACACACCTGTAATTCCACCTCAGTCCCAGTCTTTTGATTACAGTATACTTTCAACATTTTCATTCTGCTTTCATCTATTTGCTAGGCTCTTAAATTGTGTGGGGGCTTCATTTACCATGTTTATATACTGCTAAAATAGACGACCATGTTTGCATAGGTGGACACAAAATAAGTGTACAGTTTAGCATTGTAAATCAGATTTGAACTGAATATCAGCTGTCACAAACATGGACATGGAAATTTACATCATACGTACATCGAGCTACTTCAGAGCCAATTCACCCACCCTCAAGTTATTTTTCCTCACCAACAAAAATATTTCCGGATGAAAAGAAGGTTAGATTTAGTCATAACAGTTCAAACTTCATAGGAAAAATTTTTCATAATTATTTTTCTCCTCGAGATCGATAAACTGAATCCCCACCAAGGTTTGAGAGAGAGAGAGAGACAGAAACATTAGATTTATAAGACATAGAAAGAGGGGAGAGAGCGAAGGAGGCACATATTACAGATTCATGTAGGAGAAAGTGAGGGGGGTGCGAGAGAGGGAGAAAAATTTCCATGCTAATTTAAACTTCAATTACTATTGATAATAATCCTAACCTTTCATCTGGCTCAAAATACAGCTAATCTAGAACCTCCTGATTACAAGATGGATGAGCCAAGAGGGGACTGATTTGGAGCCAAGTTGGCTTCCTTCTCACCAACATCAATTTTTATATCAACGTGGATTAACGTCTGGCACATAACTAAATACATAGTGCGAGTACAACCTCATGACCCCAAATTAATGCTGTTTCATTCAACATTGGTTTTGTTATAACAAGAAAAGAAAAAAATAAATCTGCAACAATACGAAATATTGCAGGGGGAATTGTGAACTAAATGACATACCTGACTCAAGTTAATTGCAAAATTCCTATACTAAAAAGTGTAAAGCATCCTGTCTCTTAAGAGACATTTCCCAATGGAGTATGGAGGCTGGCGACCAAGTCCCACGTTCTGTTACATACATTAGCTTCATGATCCATGCAATTCTCAAGTCTTGTCAATACCAGGACTTTATTCCTCCTAGTTTTTATGATCATCGGCTTGACAGGATGCAAGTTAACCCAAAGGGATATCTCTACCTTAAACACACAGCTTAGAGTGTACTCAATTAGCTGCATGGGAAAATTTGTGCTACAAGTTTTCCATGGTCTTCGTTCATACCAGAGGAATTGAATCCAGAATCTTCTGCATGTTAATACCATTACTCAGAATACACTACAATAAATTGAACAAAAACATGTTCATGTTAAAATTAGTTTTGCTCAACATTGTTTCAGTTGAAGAGATGGTTAATCAAGGAGTTGTGCAGATTCTTACATTATATAAGTGAAGTGCTGAGTAGCACAGTGGTTATCGGCACAGAAATTGGAATGGTCTCTGAGTTCAGAAACTGGCAGATGTTCATCTCCATGCCGAGTCTTTGCACTTGAGAAAGGCATGAATCAACTACTCCTTGCACAGACTCATCACCAGATATCTTGACAATCTTGTCAGTGACACACCATAATAATTGATAGAATGTGTGAGTGAACACTCAGACAAAACTCCTTCCATAACTACCTCATATGTCCAGGTAGTAGCAACTTAAAGCTGTCACATCCATAGTAAACCTTGACAGGGTCCACTCAACATTACACACATACATAACACCAATAAAACCAACTTTTATACAGAGTTGCCATTTAAAATTTTTCAAGACCAAAAATGGGGGAAATTTAGTGCCTAACAAAGCTATTTGGTTCCGAAAATGAAGATTAGGTACAGCAGGAAATTGAAAGAAAATTTATAAAAGATAACAATCCCTTTCACACGAATGATATAACAAGTACACATTAGATAAAAAAAATATGTACTTTAATCTATAGTTCCCGCAAGCTTACTCTGATGGCGGATTTCAAGTTATTTGATCATTTTGGTACTGAAGCAACTCAATTTAGTCCCAAGACCATACAAATTTGATTATTTTGGTACTGAAACTATTCGTGTGCCAAGACCATACAAATTTGGTCTGATCATGGATTTTATGTTATTTGATTATTATGGTTCTGAAACCACTTAATTTGGTCCCAAGACCATGCAAATTTGGTCTTATGCTGCAAGAGACATCTGGAAATCCATGTCAGGTAGTAATAACTGAAAGCTGTTACAACCATAAAAAAATTCCAATCAAAATTACACACATCTGTAACATCAATAAAACCACCTTTTATATTGATCTGGATCTACCAAGGCTATTTATTAGTAACCATCAACCGGAACCGCCACCATAGAGTTTTATAAATGAGGCTGGCTGGCTATGAATGTATATGACCCGGCTATAAAGTGCACCATTAGAGCCAGATGTTTGAATTATCAGTGATTTACTCCTTAATACATTTGACTCCGGCCTATTTTTTTCTTTCAGGGAAGGGGTCAAGTTAAGTTTATGCTAATGCATCCGATTTGGAGAGTAAGAATTACTGAAACAAACAAAAAAGGAAAAGCTCCTGGATCACCATCGATCTACTGGTAAGATCATCAACAAAAAACAAGCTTTTCTATTCAACTTATATTTAAAACAGAGTTAAGTCCTGAAGGACTGGAACACAGCAATCATAATGCTTCTACATAAAAAAAAGAAACCCCAAGGACCTTAACAACTACAAGCCTATAAGCCAACTAAACTCCATCTATAAACTTTTCACAAAAATCATCACCAAACAGATCACTAGAATACTAGATGAGAATCAACCATGCGAACAGGCTGTATATAGAAGAAACTACTTGATCACAGACCATCTTCATTCAATAAATCGGCTGAAAGAGAAAGCAGTAGAATATAAAATACCACTTGCTGTAGCATTCATAGACTTCAAGAAGGCATTTGACTCTGTAGAAATCCCCATGGTCATGAAGGCCATCACTCTACAAGGTGTAGACCTTGTATACGTCAAAGTACTACAACATATATACAACCACAGCAAACCGAGGCTGACAAAATATAAGATGGAGAGATGAACTGGACGAGTTTAGAAAATATTGGCTCAGCAACGCCCATGACAGAGAAGTGTGGCAAATCCTGGGGAAGGTCTATGTCCAAAGATGGACGTTGAAAGACTGATGATGATGATAATAGTTCCCTTTAAGCTACTCATGTGTGCCCAAACAGATACTTTTTGCAACTATAGCACAAAGAATTTGGTTTCTTAAAATCATGTAGGAATGAAGAAATTGAATGAATTTTGATCACCATTTGTAAATTGTAGGGTGTTATTAATTTATTTTGACATTGCATCACATGAAAATGAGAAATACTCATCATCATAGTCAATAATTGAACAAATGTAGCATCAAGTCATGTGAAAAAATTCAATTGAAGAATAAATATGGTCAGAATAGACAATGACATCACAGGCATTTCCCACTGGAAGGCATCTTGAATAGTGCACAGAAACATCTAGATTATGGGGAATCTAAATATCATTAATAAATGTGTTAGAATAAGCCTCCACCCCCAATAAAAACAGCTTGTTTTTTCCTAGAAAAAATAAACGTTTTTTTCTCTAGTGAGATACTGATACTGATTTTCAAGTCTGGAGACAAAACAGCATGGCCAGGAGCACTGGAACACTCTCAGATGCATGCGCACATAAAAAGATTTAAAAAAAGAATAGAATAAGATCTCAAATAATCCAATCATTGTTGTACTATATCAAAAAATGCCATTACAGTTGTATCAGTATTGAGAGATACACTAAAATTACCTTGAAACAATTTCTAATTTACACTTGCACAAACATTAAACACTTACACTTCTTCAACAGGAAAATCATCATTATCACTCTCAAGGCATCTCCAACCATACACAATATTTTCATATCAACTTCAAAAATACAAGTCATAAGAGACATATTCAATGTACATAAAATACAATCAATATTTACAATCTAACACAATCCACAGATCCAGCTGTCAAAAAAATGTCCTTGTAAGCTTATGCTCCTTCAGTAATTTCTTAACTTATCTAAATCATTTTTAATCTATTAAACTATGGTTTATAATTACACAATTGCTATTTTCAACATGACTAGACAACTTATTGAAAAAATACATCACAGTCATCCCTTGATATTTGCTGGTTTTCCATAATTAATGATTCAGGCTTGAATAATTTAATGGTAATATTTTAGGGAGTCATAGAAAATAAGGTGTACTAAACGAATAAAACATGAAAAGTTTGGGAAATCATAAATGCATGCATATATATAATGTGTACTGTAGAGAGTGAGACAGACTTGGGAGTGAAGTGTTTGGTGGTAAGGTTTATTAATCCTTATAAGTAAATAGTCCATACGTGTTTCGGGATTCTTCCCATCATCAGTGGTGTGTGCTGTGTAAGTGTGTATTAAAATGTACCATGTGGAACCAGAGTCCACTGCCAGGAGCTAAAATCAACTACCACAGACTTTTTTGACAAAAAGTGGAATGTCGATGAAAGATTTTATCGCATTAATCGAACAAAAAAAATTATTCATTTAGAAAATATAAACCTACAGATAATCGTGGTTGAAAACTTACATTCATGAACTGATTAAATGAACAGTATTTTAGACATTAAAATTCCCCCCCCCACCTCACTGTAGTTTTATGAAATTTATGGTTTTTGTTAATTAACTGTATAATTTTAAACTGTATAGAACTATACACACATACATAAACTCATAGAACTATATACACACATACATAAACTCATAGAACTATATACACACATACATAAACTCATAGAACTATATACACACATACATAAACTCATAGAACTATATACACATACATAAATTTCAACATTCAGTTGAACTTAAGAAACTTGGTAACAGAATTATCTAATTCTCAAAAATAGCTTATCAAATTTTGTGAAGGTTTTTATTTGTTAGTAAGTAAAATACCGCTCTTTCTGAATAACAATGTTTCAGAAGTGTGTACGTAGCATGAACATTATTAATCAAACATTTTTTTTAAAAACTATCAAAAGAATTCCAGCAAATATTTTTTTAGTAAAACCAAAAAGTGTTGGTAATTGAAATTGGTACAAAGATATCTTATAGAGAATTGATAAAATTGAATATTTAGTTAATACTAGAGTACTCTTAAATTCTGGGCTGTTCATGTAACCTTGTGGTGTTGAGGATCTAACCCTTTGGTACCTGGATGTAACCCGAGCCTCTACAGCACCAACAACCAGTGAATTTCACAAATCTGAGTTTGACAAATTTTTGAAGTTCAAACTATCACTCAATGAGAAATATGAAATTCTTTTCAGGAGATAGAATATTGCCAAATTGTGGTTCAAATTTGGTGTATATTTATAGAACAACAGAAATATATAGTGTCAAAGCATTTTTAGCTTTAAAACATCATTTTGTTTGAATGATTTATTGTGATAAACACTAAGAATTGTTTCTAAGAATCGAATTCAGAGTTCAAAAACTGTTGTTTACTACCTTTGTTTAAACTAGAAAATTTTAAAAAATCTTTTCTGAATTAACATTTTTTTTACTTCTAGTTTAGTTTTCTCTACATGGAATCTAAGAAAGAAAAAAGGTTATTTCAAACCTAACAGATGGGTGGAAAGGCTTCAAATATAATCTACTTGAAATTTCAAATAATAAAATCATACAGCTTATAACATTTCTGATAACAAAAATTGATAATAGAATTCAATTGACTGTTAATGACCCTTTACAAAATCATAGATAGATAATAGAAATTTGATAAGTTAAGTATCATAGGTCTAAATTTCAGGATGAATGAACAATTATGAAAAGAACAGACTTACCCGGATGCATGGGAGACATATGTCACACCATAATCATCTCTACAAAACCTGATAAAGTGTGTATTTATTGCACAGATAGAATCAGATGTTCATGATATTGAAATAACCGAGATGAAGTGTTATATTTGAATTTATATATATTATATTGAATCAACGAAATAGCCTAATTGGTGAAAATTACTTTTTTTTTTTAATACAAAAAATAAGATTGATTTCACTTTGATACATGAACTTTTGGATCATAATAAATAGTTTCATATCTTTGTTTTGACAAAAAACATTTGATCAAATTAAAACGGCAAATTTATTTTTTGTAAAATAACTTTGCCAATTCAGTGTAATACATACAAAGGTCGGGTTGAATCATGTCTACATACACGTTAATTCTTTCTTGAATCATTTACTATAATGAATATCATTACTAGAGGGACCTACAGCAATTCTCCATGTGTTGATAACCAAGATATCATCATTATTATATGGACACATAGCGCAGTGGTTACAGCATCAGACAAATTACTGTTAAGTAATCTGATGGTACTAGGTTCGATCCTAGTGTGAGGCAGTATAACAATACTACTAACGCTGAAAGAGGGGAGTACGGTCGATATACCCCCATCGGATAAATAAAGGGTTCGGTTCATTACTTCCCAAAAATCTCCCAGATGTTACCTGACGAAGGCCGTAGAGTGCAACGGCCGAAACGTTGTATGAAAAACAACAAAGATGAGGATAGTCCGAATAATAATGGAAATAATAATAATACCTCATCTCAAAAATTCCGAGATATACTATCATTATTATTGTATTGAGGTGAATAATTTTGTTAAAATAATTTATTACCAATCGAACGTATCTATATTAACTATAATAACCTACAAAGGAAAATTAAACAATTACATCGGTTACTATTGATTATTTTGCTATCGGTCTATGTCTCTGTGGTATGCTACTATCATGACTCAATTCTAGGGTCTTCGACTTGTGAGAGAGGAGTTATGAATGAATGATGTTTATAGAGAAAGTTGAGTCCCTTTTGTTTCCATTCAAACACGAGAACATTCTTCCATTCTTATCCCTGTTCATTACATGGCGAGATTTTGGGGATTCAGTTGGAGAAGAAAAAAAAAAAAAAAGGATGAAAGATACGAGAAGAATTTAAATTTCATTGCTGTAAAATATTAAGCTGTAGTCTCTGCGGACAGCAAGTGACTTGTTGTCTTCTTACCAAAAACTCAAGAATGTGTTAAAATTAATGAATCAACAAATTTCAAGGGTGTGAAAAGACAGAAGAATAATTTGAAAGCACTCAAAGAGTGCACACCGCTGCCAACGGTACACTGGCTCACTAAAAAAAAAAATAACCCAAAAAACTGGGAAAAAAAAAAAAAAAATTGAAAATTTAATCACTTTAGCCAATGGAACACACTTCCACAAAATTTTTATTGAAATTCATTGAAAACATTTGGAAATACCATGGGGTGAGATGGCCAAACAGTCACAAGGTAACACAAATACTTCTCAAACTTCGTTTCCCAAGGTAATAATCCAGATAGTGTGACAGTCGCACATACAAACAAGCAAAATAATATGTAGGATAACCGAACTTACCCGGGCATGGGTGTATGAAATGTCAACCCATAATAATCTCCAAAAAACCAGAAAAAGCGAGAAGAGGGGCCCGACAAATAAACTGTGCCCGACAAACATCTTCAAACTCTTTTCTTTAAGAAAGAAAAGACCTCAATAAAAAGTAATGGCCTTCCTAAAAGTACAAAAGCTGTTACACAAAGACACAATAAGTGTATATATATATACAAATTGTATTCACAGACACATTATATACATATATATATATATATAAAGCAAGAATCCTTGAAAAGATTGATTTTGAAATATAACAGCTGCTGCTGCATCAGAAATCAGCCGAATCATATTGGATACACTAATTCTCGTACGATCACACAACTTGCGCCCTATCAGTACCTAGATGGGTGACCACTCGGGGAATACAGTGTGCAGTAAGCAATAATGATAAAATTAATGACAACACTTATTGGTGCTTGTCACCTTTCAGTCTGTGTCATACATTGCACGCGGAGACAAGAGAAATTCATGATGAGTGAAGCCTGGGCAGGAATGGTTAATGCTATAGCTTGTGCAAAAGTGCTAGCTAGATACCTAGAAAAATTATCAAATCCCCACCCCCAACAAGCATTACTATAGCATTCTCTTTTACTAAACAGCAAATATTCGAAATGAAAAACCGTTGGCACAACTTAGCAAAGGTGGTCCTGATTGAAATTTTGCTGACATCACATAGTGGGTGTGCGTGTGAAAGTTTCACACCTGTGCACACTAGATGACAAAAATGGTATGTAAATAAAACAAAGAGAATTCATGAAAGGAAAACAGATGAAGAGATACATTTATTATGTTATTGCTTTGCTTCATAAATTTGAAAGATCATGCCTGCATGATGTCACATGATGTCCCATTGGGTTCACCTTGGCTAAGTTTATAATGTTCTTATAATTTGCTTCAGTTACGGACTAAATTTGCTTTTTAGATTCTTGAAAGGGAAATTTCAAGGTACAAGACTTATAAAGAAGAAAAAAAAGAGACCTATAAGAAGTTGGAAGGAAGAAATCTAAAAATGTTACTCAAGAATAATGTTCCTTTCATTTTTTGTAGTCAGTGGGCAAAAAATATCATGCAAATCTTTTTCCTGTGACTCAAGTGCATGCACTTTTCAATTTGACATAGCAAATCTATATTCTTTCAATAAAAACTCAGTAAACTGTCTACAGAATTTGATATTTTTTGTGCCCACATTTTCTCTTTGTGTGCAGGTTGCACATCTTAGAGGGAACTATGCTCAACAATTAAAAAAAAAAAACAACAAAACATCAAAAAGGACTTTATACTTTTTCCTATTGTATATATATGTGAGAGATATGAACAGACCCATGTCCCAAATAAGTAACACATACCGGTATGTGTGTGTGTGTATTCTGCATAAGTGCATAAGAGTTTATGTGTGAATATGTGGCTGAAAGTATGTAGTGTGGTGTATTTGGCATGTGTGTGTCCAGGGTGTGTATTTTGCATTTTCGATGAAATGTTTGATAAAAAAAAAATCATGGTACTGAACGGACTGAGTAGATAAAAGACTCCAAATCAAAATAATTGAACTAGATTTTTGTAATACAATAAAAGGGGAATAGCAGATAAGATTTTTTTTTCTTATGGATTTTTATATTGTTCTTTTTCTATAGCATGAAAGATTTAAGCCTTTTATTAAAGAACATTTTTTCATTAGAAATAATCAGCCTGATAGTGTAAGTTTTCAGTTAGTTATGAGGAAGGCCTAAAAGGTGCCTAACAATGTTTAATCCAGAAATAAGACATCATTAATTTGAACAGTTAAATTTATATATCATTGTATTTATTGGGAAATGAAGAGAAAAGAGAAGAAAAGAAAGAGAAGAAAAGAAAGAGAAGAAAAGAAAGAGAAGAAAAGAAAGAGAAGAAAAGAAAGAGAAGAAAAGAAAGAGAAGAAAAGAAAGAGAAGAAAAGAAAGAGAAGAAAAGAAAGAGAAGAAAAGAAAAGAAAAGAAAAGAGAAGAAAAGAAAAGAAAAGAAAAGAGAAGAAAAGAAAAGAGAAGAAAAGAAAAGAGAAGAAAAGAAAAGAGAAGAAAAGAAAAAGAGAAGAAAAGAAAAAGAGAAGAAAAGAAAAAGAGAAGAAAAGAAAAAAGAGAAGAAAAGAAAAGAGAAGAAAAGAAAAGAGAAGAAAAGAAAAGAGAAGAAAAGAAAAGAAAGAAGAAAAGAAAAAGAAAAGAAAGAGAAGAAAAGAAAAAGAAAAGAAAGAGAAGAGAAGAAAAGAAAGAGAAGAGAAGAAAAAGAAAAGAAAGAGAAGAGAAGAAAAGAAAGAGAAGAAAAGAAAGAGAAGAAAAGAAAGAGAAGAAAAGAAAAAAGAAGAAAAGAAAGAGAAGAAAAGAAAGAGAAGAAAAGAAAAAAGAAGAAAAGAAAAAAAAGAAAAAAAAGAAGAAAAAAAAAGAAAAAAAAGAAGAAAAGAAAAAGAAGAAAAGAAAAAGAAAAGAAAAAGAAAAGAAAAAAGAAAAGAAAAAGAAAAGAAAAAGAAAAGAAAAAAGAAAAAGAAAAAAGAAAAAGAAGAAAAAGAAAAAGAAAAGAAGAAAAGAAAGAAAAATTGTAAGCTATCCCAGCAACAATTCAATCACATATCCTTTCAATTAGACGTTGGTCATTTCAACCATCAGCTACAATCAAAATTTTAAATTATAATTTCAAGTTCAAGTCCAAGTTCTAACTGGAGCTGTGTTATCAGTAGCAATAGATAGCAGTAAAGTAGAAATATTTTTTACAATGTAAACAATGCGTCATGGAAAATTTCATTTCATTATTTTAGTTTTAAAAAAACTTTTTTTTTTTCTTTTTTAAATAAATATCAGTCTTATATCAATTTTAAATTTCACGTTTCCTTTACTGTTTTAAATATGCTCAAGTGTGGTGGTTTAGGATTTTGGCTAAGGTTTTGGTGCAGGACAGGGTTAAAATTTCTTTAATATTTATTATGTACTTAAATAACTGAATTTAGACATAAATCAAAAACTTGATATTTCTCAAAAATGAAAAATTCCAGGAAGAAATGAAGGTCCTATTTAGTACAACTAATGTCTGCGATGAAAAGAAAATGCAAATTCACTTTTCCCCCCCCTTTTAGGCCTCCGTACTATTGTTAGTTTAGGGCCAAACCAAAAAAAAGAAAGAAAAAAAAAAAATCCTTTCTTGCTTTCAAATTCAAACTTCCTAGAAATATAGTTTAAAACCTGCTCTGGTAAAATATCTTTTGCATAGGACTTTTTCTTTGGGCGAAAAATGCTATTTTCAGGGAGAAAAATTGCATCAGACGATAAAGGCAATTTTATATTGCGGTAAGATTTGAAAAACATAATGTACATTAAGTTGAAGAAAATAACACTTTATTCACATGTATAAAATGCAATGTGTATCCAATGTATAATTTTTGTATGCAACACATTTCAATGAATGCATTAATATTATAGATCCTAGGCAAAGGGGTGGGAAGCAACACTCTTATCCTAGGCAGAATGCATAGATACTCTAAATCAGTGCAGAAACCCTAATCCATACGTAAATAATCCAATCATTTCTGATGGGTACTATGCTACTTGGTAAAACAAAAAAGGTTTTTTGTGAGTGTCTTGGGAGTTCAGAAAGATTTTTGGCTGAAATGTTCATACAACAAAAATAATAATTAGTACATGCTCAATTGTCTGAAAAATTCTTAGAATATTAAGGACTCTTTGCAAAGCTGTGCACAATATTAGAAAACTGTCTATGTAGGTTCCTTTAGTTTTTAAGTAAGTCTGGCTAGTTGGTTGGTTATGGATGTATGTGCAGAATATTCAGGCTGCACCAATGGAGCTAGAGGGCTGAAAATTGAAACATACGTTATCTTTGAAAGAAAAAATTTTTCATCCCCACCAGAAGCTTTTAGTAGGGGGTCAATTTACAGTCTAATTTTATGCTCAACTGATCCCGTTATTTGTGTTCGGCAGCATGCACGTTTTTTTTGGAAATTCAAACTTTTTTCAAGGTAAGAACTTATTTATTGCCAAACCTCTCTTTCATTGATCACCCCCAACTAGATATGTGAAGAGACATTGGTTTCTATTGATTGACTAACCAGACCTCTCTTCTAAGAGGTTGTTTTCACAATGAAAAAAAAAAATTTCTAAACCGAACTAATCAAATATGCAAATTTATTTCAATGTCCTTATTTTTAAGTTAGCTATTTCAATTCTAAAGAGGTGAAATTAAGGACTCTTTGGCAAGCCATCAATTCAATCTTTCTTCCTTCAACTGACTGTGGTCATTTCTATTTATTGTAGAGATGTAAGGGTTACGACAAGCCACATGATACATGACACGTTGTGGGGAAAAAAAATCAACTAGAGACAAGGCTAATCGCTTTCTCTCAAGGTAGAAGTCAATGTTGATTTATTGCATAAACGAGAGTCATATGTTGTGATGACTCAAGGCAAGGTGTTATCCATGAAATTTGATTTCCCCACGGTTCGGGTTGTTAGGATTGAGAGGTTTTCTGAGGTCCGCATTTTTGTATTTAAAAAAAAAAGAAAAAAGCCCAAAATGGCCCAAAAGAGACTAAACATAGCTCCAAAATGATTAAAACAATGCTCAGCTTAATTGAGAAACTGGAATTAGGTTTCTACTGGGAATTAGCCATTAAACAGCCAGTGAGGATGCTGGCTAATACCCTTTCGGGACACGGTCTTTTAATAACTGGCTTTTAACAACAAGTAAAGGATACAAAAATCGGAACATGTACATTCTAAGATATTTTATTCTAGATTAAAGTGTATGCAGTTTTGGCAAACAGTTTCTTAAAACTGGCTCATAACATTACGTGTGATTGAAGTAGCTTCCTTAATACAATTCGTGAATCAACAACGAGAACAGTTTTCGAATTACCCCAGCAAGATAATGATGATCGAAAGCTTTAAAAAAAAAAAAAAAAAAAAAGGAAAGACACTGTACTTGCTTATTGACGTGCACTGTGTGGAGGTGGTGTGTGAAGGCATGTAAGTAATCAAGAATACTTATTGGAAAATATTGGCAAAGAAAAATCAAAATAGGATTAGCAGACTCCGAGAGGAGATAATAGCCGAACACTGCAAGAGCTACAAATAGAGCGTAGAAATCTATTGATAGAAAACGTTGCTGAACATTGGACGGAAAATAATTCATTCAGAAAGTGTTTCCATAGGAACCGGCTTCAGAAGAAGTTGTTTTTGTTTCTTTTGATAATATAGAAGAGATGGATATACGGTGCAACAGAATGATTATAAATTGCATTATATTATTTTTAAATTCTTATTTGAAATGATCTCTCATTATTGCATGGTGAATGTATCATTTGGCCTAAACAACATAAATAGAATAAGCAAAAAAAAACAAAAAAAATTGGACTGCTGCAGGAATCGAACCTGCGACCAATGAGGTAGCTGTTCCCATGTAGCCTTGCTGGTACCATTGAGCTAAACAGCCACCAGGAATGCAAAGTCCCGAATAACTGTTTCGACTCCCAATTCTCGTTTTGCTTATTCACTGTCCATATTTACTCTATTTATTTCATTCAACGCGAAAATTATGTAATTGGGATATGATCCGACAGAATGATTATGAGTTATATCATATTGAAACTCTTCTTTGAAAGGACTCGATTTTCTTTAATTGTTTATTTTATTCACATTGTCAAGGCCAAATGATATATTCTGTGTAATAATGGGAGATCATTTAAAAAAAGAATTTCGATATAATAATGTGATTCATTATCATTCATAATCATATATATGTATGAGGCTGTGCATATAACAGGAAACATAACAATGAATGGGAGGAAATAATGCTATGTAGAGTAAGATATATATATATATATATATATATATATATTCAGGGAAGAAATTTCAGTTGGGGGTTTATAATGATCACTTCTATCAGTTAGTGGGGGGGGGAGGGGGCATGCAGTTGCGTCAGAGATTCTTCTACATGACTGGCAATACTACTTGTCTTGTGTTACTTGGTGAAGCCCATCTCCTCTCCAAGTAAGTCTCCTTTCCCTAATGATGCAATAAAGCATAAAGTCCATTGAAGCACCCTAATGGTCTCCTAAATCCTATGACCGAACTCCAAACCAATATAGGATTAGTGAAGATTTTGATGTAAGTATAGGTAAGGTATTGCTGTACAAATGAAATAAGTACAAGCTACAAAAAAAAAAAAAAAAAATTTATATATATATATATATATATATATATATATATATATATATAAATAAAAATAGTGCGGAAAATTTTTGAATGAATTAACCACGTTAATCAAGGTATAACTATATGTATTCGTATCTACAAATTAATATTTACTTTTGTCAGAAATCATTCTTGATTTGTTTCATGAGAAAAGCCTAAATCCACTTAATCTAATATCTAAACAGCCCTCCAGCAGGGTGCTTCAACAGATGTCAAGACCCAAAATCTTTTGAGATTACTGATGCAATAATTGATCTGATTTCTCCATGGTTTAGTTATTTTTTTGTTCATACATTTTTGGCACCAATGATGGCAAAATATTCTCTAAGTACATGTGTAAATTGGGAGGGGGGGGTGTAGAAGGTCCGAACCCCCCCCTTCCTTGGGCAGACCAAAAAAAAAAATTTTTTAAATATCTGGATAAAATTTTTTTTTTTTTTAATTTCTAAATAAAACCCTAAATAATCCCAAATTATTTTGCTTTTCATCAAATACAAAATATCTCCCTCCTTGATCTTCAAATTTTCATTTATTTATTAGTTCTGGGGTAAATTTCTTCGATTCTTTTGCTACACTGCTCTTCCATCTATTCGGGAGCAAAAATGCTTTCGATTCAAATCCAAGTGAAGAATACTCGATCACATATCACTGTTTTGTTTCTGATATTGGAAACTGGTTTTGTTTTTTTCTTTCACGTTTTTTTTTGGGGGGGCAAAAATATGTGAAATTTGTATTCTTCGTCATATTTTTTTTGCAAAAGTAAAATTTTAATTTGGAAGCTCCCCTGAAGGAAGAGAATAAAAAAAAAAAAATTAAAAAAAAAAACGCTGATCCATCCCTTGGGTAGTTGCACTCTCAACTCACCCTATGTACCCCACAATGAGGTTCCCTATCTAATATTATGCCCTCATCCCGAAGACAGTTATGTACTTCCTTTCCTTCCATGTACAAATGGGACAATCAAATAATGACGAGGTTGGGACTAGTGAGCTACTCGGGTCATATAACCAGGGTTTTTCAAACTGACAACTGCATTACTAAGTCCACTCTTATAGCATAATGGTTAGCACATCTGCCTCTCACACATAAGGTTTTGATTCTTGGTATGAGCGAAGGGGGTGGAAAACATTTCATTAAGACAAATTCCAGATTCCCAATGGACTCTACGCTGTGGGATTAAGGTGGAGGCATCCCCCCAGCGGACCTGCATCCTGTCATGGTGTCATAAAAATTTGACCAGAGATTTGTAAGGATCACTAAGCTGACGCAGGCAACAGGAACCGGAGCTCCGTCACCAACCGTCATACTCCATTGGGAGTGTCTCCCAAGAGATAGATGCCTAGCTATAAAAAGCAGTAAACTTTTTTTGGGGGGGAAGGGGGAATATTTGAGGCAAAAATATATCCTTTAAAATTTGAGAGATAGTCCACAGACAATCATATAATGTGTGTGCGTTATGCTTTCGAGAACAAATTGGATTTATTTATGTATAAAATTTATTCTCAACATTTTCCAGCAACTGGTCCGGATTTTCTTAAATAAAAAATCGATTGTCTCACTTAGTAAGGAAAAATGACCTCAAATATAAATCACATTATATATCACAAATATCCAACTGAAGATATCTCTAATGGATGAGGGGTTGGCACTTGAGGTATGAGTATTTCAGAAAATTTTATACTTGTATAGTAAGCTAGTTTCTTTCTATAGTTTGTTTTCAACGTTGATAGAAATAAAGTTTACTGTTTCATCTGTGAAAAATACCAAAGACGATAATACTAGTCGAAATCCTTCAGGATTTGATAATGAATCATCTCAAGATTCCAGACAATGTGTGTATATTATGCCTTCAGACTTTATAAAGAGTTTTTTTTTTCCTATACTTCAACAGTGGACTTCAAAGACTGTGCCATGGACCAGTAGTAAGCTGTAAAGTATGTGCTTCCAAGCTATAAAAAAAAAAAAAAACTATATGATTTGGTAATATACTAAATTCTTTTCCTTGAATCTTGATAAATCCTTCTAGAAATAACTGTACTAGCCACCTCTAAGTGACTTATTATTCCAGTGATAACCCCTTCCTCCCAGTCTGTCAGCCAGCCTGTCTGAAAAAAATATTGTCCTCAAAACTGGTTCACAGTGCAACCCCTGCTCTAATAGACTGCCTGAAGTAGATACAGGCTAACTGAAGCTGATTAAGTGATAAATGAATCAGCCAAGACCAACCCATTCCCAGTCCTATCTGTGAGTCAGGGATTTTATCTTGGAAAGGATACCAACTTGCAGTGGATAATCTCACAATGGACGAAGGCTTTCATCCTCAAATGGATAACTATTACTCCTCACCATGCATTTGCCATAATTAATGGATTAATCAATCTAAAACCCATTTAACTGATCAACTTGAACCAACCATGTTTAGACTAACACGAATAATAACAATTAAATCAGATAATTAATTTTTAAACTAAACACTCAGCAAAACAACAACTTAATTAAAATGAATCATCGATCTAAGATGGCACTTGATCTATTTCTGATCTGGTCCGAAAAGAACTTGTTGAAATATTATGATCTCCTGGGTAGAATGGATTGAATTGTTGTTCAAATCACTTGAACTTTTCAGACTTGAGATTCTGGTGTTATTTCTCTGCTTTTGATAAAAGAAATCTATGAGCCATTCGAATGCCAGGCTAATCTTTCAAAAGCTAGTAGTGAGCAACAAGTTTGAGTGTAGGAGTTACTGAGATGGGTCTTTTCTTGGGCCATACACACACACACATATATATATATATATATATATATATATATAATATACACACACATACATAGCTCTTTGTGTGAGTGTATGGAGTCATATGTGAGAGATGTGCATATCTATATCTAAAAGATTTTCATAATGAAAAAAATAAAACAAAAGTAATTCAAGACAAGGCATGAACTCTTCTCTCCCTTCAAAGTGAAATTTTTCCTTCATGATGAACCTCACTCAAAAGCCACCTTTAGCAGCCTTTGAAGCTCAATGTCAAGTCACTCCCTATCAATAGAATTCATATATTACAATAATTTGATCATTCCTTTTATTTTCTTATGAAGAACTAATTAGCTATTAATAGACCTGGGGTTATCTCTCTTAGAAAGGCATTTTTTTTTTAGTCAAATAATTGTTCAGAAAATAGTGGCCTGATTGGGCAAGAAATAATAATAGATCATACAGAAATCGGATCATTGTATTATAGATCGTTGACAAAAAGCCAATTTTTGATCTGTTCGACACCCTCCAATCCAAACATAATCTGATATATTTTTCTTTGTACTATACATAACAAGGATTACTTCTTCAGAGATATTATAGAGTCTGTATTTTGACATTTGTAATTCGATTATCTGGGGTGATGACTAGTACTTAGGCACCTGTGTGTGTTTCATAATACAGCCCCCCCCATAATAATGCAGTTCATTATAGTGTAGATAGCGATATAAGCCAAGTGATTAGTAGCCCCTAACATTTTTACCCATGTCATAGCCCACTTGTCCAGAAAACTGAATAAAAACAGAATTTCCCGTTGAACCTTTGATATTTCCTGCTGAAAAGTGCAAGTCCATTTAATGACAGAGGTGACAACTCCCACCCGACTGAGAAATATACCTGATTTAGGCCACCAAAAAGAGGCAGAATTTAATACAAAAAGTAACAATAATGTTACGTATATGATATTGGGTTGCCTAAAAACCATCTGTGTAAAGATGAAATGAATTAGAGAAAAACATTTCAGTAGTCAATAAATTGAACTTTATAAACCTATTCAAGGCACTTGTTTTTTTTTACTCTTCCTAAGTAGCAGTTGTGACCCAGGAGAGAACAAACAAACAAACAAACATTAAAGAATGTCTTTGTTCATTTGTTCAAATCTTGCTTAGTTCTAACATAATAGACAATGTCTACAGCCTTTCATCTATCACCAGCCCTTTAATATCGCACATACCCACCCGACCGTTATTGCGGCTCAGTTGTGATGCAGCTGAATTCCTTAGACCCCTGCACCCCCATAATAGAGGAAACTGGTACGAAGCATGATTTTTTGTGAAAGTAAATACAGGGAGAACAAAACTGTCTTTCTTCCTCTTTCATCAATCATGCCTAGATATTTAGTGACCTTTAAAAACTTTTTTGCGGGTTAAGCAAAGATCAGCACAACCTTTCCTCTTGGTAGAACCGATCTTTACTTGATCTTATTGGGTGGTATTGATCTTTATTTGGTTAGTTAAGGCTATTACAACATTCAGAGATCTTGGATAGATCCTCAGGCAGAACCACTCTGGTCTTCAGTTAAAATGACACAGGCCCCATAGGGTTTACAAAATAAATAGTTTAATAATTTTCTTGCTCCTTAACATTAATTCTTATCTTGGTTGTGCTGATCTTTACAACAAGGAGACTTAGTGGTCTTCACTTAATCCCTGGGTAGCCAGGAGTAGAGATAATCCCAGCTGTATATCAGAGACTTAGCCAACACAGGGATTGGAATAGCATTGAATTTGGAAATTGAGAGAGTCAGGCAGCAGAGCCTGGTATTGAACCTCAACCTCCAGATTCTCTCAATTTCCAAATTCAATGCTATTCAAATGTCAGTGTTGGTTATGTCTTGGAGAAGAAGCTTGGGTTATCTCCCCTTCAGACCAAATCTGGCAATCCTGCTTCATCCATTTTCTTTAAATACAAGTAAAGCATGATACATGAAAATTCCACCTTTTACCTCAGTGGCCTGAGCTCTCCCCCAGCCACCTTCACTTAATTGGGTTGGACTGGGAGCTGTTGCTATGGAAAGGAATCTGAAGAAATTAAAGTATTTATTTGCCTTGCCAAAAGGCAGATTTGATAAGAGGTCGGGTTTAATGTGGGGTCCATTTGGGTAGAAACAAAAATTATCTAATTCCCTTGGCACTTTTAGGGATTGCCCAGACATCAGAGATTGACTTTTTATTACCCCTCCAAGTGCAATGGAGAGATGTAACCCGAAGGAGTGGGCTCCCTAAAACTAGACATACTCTTCGGGGCACAATCTGTGTTGGTAAGTATGAAGACATGAACTTAGGATTCACTCAGAATTTAATACAAAAAGTAACAAATGTTACCTATAATATTGGGTTGCTTGAAAGATTTGTGGCATTAGGAGCTTTTAGTTTCGACTAACTTTATTCAAAAAGATCAATTTTTCATAACTTTCTAACAGCTTTATTAGCATTCATTTGAAGAAGATTATCCAAATTGTCATATTTTGTTTATCGATTCTATTGAAAATATAAAATAAACATCGTATTATGAATATATATCACACGTATGATTACAAATGAGGGTATTGTGTTTTAGTAATATTCAAAGCTTCATCTCACATTTTATTGATGGTGGCAAAAAAGTTACTTCATTTAGAAGAGCCTAAGAAAAAGCCAGTGAAGACGACTCTTTTCATTGTACCCTGAAAGTAAAGGATTGGTATGAAATGGTCTCTCTTCCAAAATATTTTGGGGCTTCTCTTTTCTGTTCTAAATCTATAAGTGGTGTTTAGCCAGAGTGAGATAAACCAAAAAAACTCCAATAATCTTCAAGGATATCTAAAAGCTGTACAATCTTTAATATGATTTGTGAACAATCAGTCTGCCTGTGACATACCAAACCGATTGAAAGAAATAGTGAACTGCAAACACGCTAACACAAAATTGGATGTTTTGCTTTGTGTGTACTTGAGTTCGTTCACTGACTGCTCATGATTTTAAGAATACAACGACTACTGTTGCATCAATTGAGTTTTTTTTTACCCAAAATGAATACAAGAATTTTAGTTAACAATACCTAGTGTTAACCTTTCAGATTACTGTGTGAACATACTGACACATTTTTGAATCATGATGCTCTTAACGTATGAATATTTTTTCACAGTATTACAAGTAAGAAAAAACTGAACAATTGCATTTACATGGTCAGATTAGTTATATAGAAAAAGAAAGAAAAAATAATGATGAGTCATGTAATTTCAATGAGGCTGTGGAGAATCAGCAGTTATTTATAAGGAACTACTATGTACTGAGAATGTTCGACACAGTTATAGAATAATCCAGAATGTAAACCTTGTCAATTGAGCAAGTGCCATCTAGTGTTTAAATGGTGAAGCTCAACACTAGATGGACGGAGTGATTCACAATGTGCCTATTAGATGTCGCCTCCTATCATTGCAAGAGTGCATTGAATCACGATTGCCTGAAATCATAATAATTTCTCGATATCCCAGGTATCCATGGGAGCTAACCGAGGCAACCGAGCACACATTTTGGGAATCACTGTTGTAGGATAGAATAACACCAAATATACAATCTTTACTTACCGTTTTATTGATTTTCTTTAATGGATTTCGTACTTTCCGAGTTTTCTTGCCTTTTTTTGGCGGAGAATGGCGAGTGGCGTTCTGTTGCGAAGCGGCTGATATCGAATGCGAAGATTTTGTACTGTGTTGCCGTTTGTGTTTATGGTGGTGAGAAGGAGGGATAGATTTGGGGCCGAGACCCTCAACAGTTTCTTGGTTGGCGGCATTACGATGAGAATGAGGATGCTTATTATGATGATGATTACGATGATGGTGAAGGCAGAGTTCAGTTTTTTCAAGGCCATGATTTTCTTCACAGACCTTGAGAGTACCTTTTTGTACAATACGGGTAGCACCTGTTTCGACACTGTGGTTGTTGGGGCACACTGCAGAAGGCTTGTAGTGTCTGGACCCTTCTTCTCCCTGAGCTGACACCAATGGTTCCCTATCTTTTTCTTCTTTGCTTTCAGATCCCCCGTCTTTTATGTCTTCACGAGCATCTTTTTGGAAAGTGGCATTGAGGAGTTCTTCCAAAGAATTAGCAGATAGGGATGACTGGAGGGATGCCACAGAAAATGTTGAACTGAGTAGAGAATTCGAAGACGTAAACATGGAAGCGAAACAATCCTCATCCGGTAAACTCTGTTCAGAAACCTCTTCCTCATCTTCATCTTCGTCATTTGCTAATAGTTGTGGCGAGTCTTCTTCTCGTAACCAGTCGGCATCTTCTTCAATGATGGAAGCCAAATTGTTTAGCTGTTCGACAAGAAAGTTTTCATCAATATCATCGATGATAATCGAGGGGAGGTTGTCGGGGAGCTCTGGGGGAGGGACACCGTCGGTCCCATCTTGTTTCGGCCGGATTTTGCCAAAGAGCATTAATTCTTGTATTAAATTGTTTTCCACTAACATCTTTTTATTATTATTTGTCAGAGACTTAGAGTTATTATCAAGGGATCTCAGTTGACAACTTGTATTTGGGGGCTGGATCACTTCAGTGTCCTCAATGGGGCAGTGATTGGAAGACGAAGATACGTGTTCGTCTTCGTGACCAGCAGTCGGGTTTTTCTCCAAGCTAATAGTACTAGAATAATTCCAACGTTTCCAAGGTTTGGTAAAGATTCTTAGAGAAGCTCCTGTACCATAACGCGTTACCACAAGTACTAGGGCAAGAGTAGTTGATACTAAGAAGGTTAGATTAAACTCATATACAAATACCAGGACAGAAACAAGCATTCTCTGAAGGTCTGCACGATTGGTCCGTTACCTCTAGGCCTCTTCGGCTTAGAAAAAGGCCTTTTAGATCTGAACTAAAACTAACACTACTAAGATACAAGATGCTAAAAAACTCCATAAATATCTTTATTTATACATATTTAAAAATGAAGCACATGATCTTTATTTATCAAGTATATAAGTGCTAATTAATATTGCCTTTTCAAATAGCCTAGTACGAGTAATTCACAAAACTCGACAGAAATAATCGCGAGTTATTTCAACACAGTTCCACTTGTAAGATCAAATTACGATTTTTTTTTTTTCAATTCAAAGCATTTTTAAGGCTATTAAAAAAAAAAAAGAAGCTTATTACAGTGACTCATCTAGAGTTCAATCATAAATACAAATTATTGAGATTTAGAGATATACAATAACTTCAGCTGGGAAGAAATGGTTATAGTTTTCAAGTCTGAATACAAGGAATTTTTTCGTGATAAATCTAAATGTATATTAACACTCGATACAGACGGTCGGGGAAGCCTAACCCGAATCTGTCCGAATAGAAACCCGCAAAATAAGCCTGATTCGTTTGGTTTAGTGTGTGATAAGTAGCCGAAATTAACGCACAATAATGGAATGTGTATGATGAACGAATGAGAAAATTTATTCTTTTTCAAAATTAACGTAATATTAAGTTTTTATGGGTTGAGATAGGGACATAAAAAAGTTATAATGAAAACTCAACATATAAATGATGTTGGATGTTGTCGGAAGGAAAAAAAATCTTTTTTTGTCTCTAAAAATAAATTAGCCAAAGTGAAACACTTTCTTTTTTTATAAAAATGAAATAAACAAAGCCTTGTGAATATATAAAAGGGGTCTTTTTCTGCCTCTTTTCGACCAAATGAATTAATTATTATTATGAATAACGCCGACGGAGTCTTAAGTTACTACTTACACTGGTACAGTAGCACTTATTTTTTTACTTACGAGTTCGTAGTTGTTGGGATCCCGTTTTAAGGCGTCAGAAAAAAAGAATTCTAACTATTTTTAAGAAGAAAGAAACAAGCAAATCCCAGAAGAAGGCTGATGAATTGGTAATGAAGAAATAAAATCCTTGTAAAAATAATAATCCTCCCGGAGTTGAACAGATCCGTGGGAGAAATGGGCTGTGTGAGCCGTTATTTTCTTTCTTTTTTTTTTTTTTTTTTCAAGTTGATACTTCAGAGTAGTATGTAGTAGGAAGCACTTGCACACACGCAGTAGCAGGCCTCCGAAAGAAATGGATCTGATAGTTGTCGAATTTTAGATGAGAGAAAAGAGTATCTTTTTTTTTTTTTTAGAGAAAATAGAACGGTCGCTTTGATTAATAATAAATAAGTCCTTTTGTTGAGCACAGGTCATGAAAATATATGGAATAAAAAGGTTTACTTTCCAGGGGAAAAAAAAAGAAAAACAGTTATAGCAAAATATACTAACACACCCCCGTTCTGTAAGCAACCGTGTCCCCGGCTCAAGTGCGCGATTACGCTAGGGGAGGAGAATCGTACAATCAGGATGAGTTCATTGCGGCAGATGAAAAGGGGGGTGACAGCATATCAGTGCGTGTGTGTGTAACAACTGTTTGTTTTTGTTTGTTTTTTTTAATTTGGGGGGGGATTTTTTTCATGGTATCAACCATCTATTTCCGATTCGCCTTGTTTACCAACAACCTGAGCGATTGCAATGAAAAATAACTAAAATTAAGTACAGGAAAAATTAATAACAATGATTAACTTCGAAATTATCTAATTAATTTCGTTTTCAACTACGATTTTTTTTTGTAAACAATAATTTTCGTAAATTCTAGGAAATTTTCTTCTTTCACTCAGACTATCATCTTAAACTTTATTTATGGTCAAACACACTGTTTTGTTCGGCACATACTTGGGGGGGGGGGGCTCCATCAAGTCAAAAGATTTTTTTAAACCCCTAAAAAACAAGCTGGGCTGCTGCAGGGTCAAACTCCATACCTACTCTATTCTGATTGATGACGATTACTGTATTTTTGTATTGTATAGATAATAAATAAAAAATGCATCTTTTTTGTATAAATGTATCTATTATTAGAATGAAATGAACCTGTGCGTATCAGTATGATAAATTTTCATTATTATCTAGGGTTTGTCAATTTAGCTCAATCAGCAAAACAGCCTGCTGAAAATTAGTCGGTTGTGAGATCAAAACACGGTAGGGGGTTGTGTATTTTACACATAGGTTAGCAGTGATACCCATATTTTTTTTTTAAGGGACTGTTTTTGTTGCTCTCATTACGGTTGGAAAATGAAGTATATGTTTTCAAATCGCTCACTAATACCTTATTTTTTCTTCCCTGTGAGATGTTTAAGCCGTGTGAAACCATACCGGACACCCAGGGGTGCGGCTGAGGCTTTCTTAGGGGTACGACTTGCCGTTTTCAGTTTCTACTTGAACGCATTTAAACTTAACGAACAATGAAAAGTTCAGGAAGGCCTTGAATAGTGCGGATAATTCGTTCTAAAATTCTCTGTACTGTTCAAAACCGCACAGTTCAAGATATAATTTAATGCGGTTTTCCCAGCTTATACTTGGTTACATTAATTTATGAATCACTCAGAACATTAATCGCACATCAAACCCCGCACAACATGAAGGTACTCCTGTAAAACACTTTATTTCAATAATTCTGAAAAAAAAAAATGAGTATCATTTATTAATTCGTTTATTCATCATACCGAACTAACATTCATAACCAGTGTACCCAAAAGAGAAAATACTGGAAGTGCGTACGTAGTAGTTTAACTAGGATTTGCGATTAAAAGAACTATAACAGTATCATCATAGGTGTCCACTGGGGTTTGCATTTGCCCTCCCCTGGACCAGGCTTTCTCACCGATGGGGAGGTTGTTGGAACCTTGAGAGGATAGGCTGGGGGCCCATGGGGCAATATGAACAGTGACAACTTGATCAGTCTCTTATCTTCCACATGACAACCAACATCCGAATATAAATACCCCCATATCCTATTACCTCACCACCCGGAATATATCCTTTTGTCCCTCGCAGAAAAAGTATTATTTGACACCCTTTTCAACAACTCAGCTGTTATTATCTTATTGAGATAATTACCAAGGGTTAGGGTTAGGGTTAGTCAGTCAGTCAGTCGGGCAAAGGTAAGTTACTAACTCATGAAAAAGACCCAAGAAATTGATTTCGGTGACTCATGCTCATTTGTAAAAATCTTCAACATCGCTGAAGATCAGAGAACTAAAATCCTCCGTTCTTTCTTATAACGATTCAAAGTAACTGTAACTCAAACTGCTATTGATATGTAATGGCTGCTGTTGATATGTGATGAGATCTTGTCCTGTGACTTTCGCCGATGATCATTTCGTTTATGTGAACGAATGTTTCGACGAAAATCTTTTCGTCAATTTAAAAAAACAATCAATTGCTCGATTGGCGTCAAGTCGAACTGACAATTAGATTTTATTGATGAATCTGTATACTTATATGAGATATAACGAAAAATAAAAATGTTGATATGAAGAAAACACTGTTTTTTTTCCTTTTGGGGGTTTCACTTTTGAGTATCCATATTTTTGTGTCAAAATATTTGGGATTCACTTTGTAAAAAAAAAAAAAAAGAATGAACTCAATTATAAGTCGATACTTCGGAATAAAAAATCGTGATTCCAATTCTTTATTGAAACAACAACAAAATATAAACTGTTGAATTAGACATTAGCCAGTGTCAGCTAGGCGAAGTTTGTTACAAACAATTAACACAAAAACCTGACCTTTTTCATTTGTCCACACGACGCTAAATAATTATAGCTAATACAGCTCACCGTATTTCTGGTAGCTGAATAAATGTATAAATAACTCAGTTATCGAGATTTAGGGTTAGGGGTTAAGATTAGTCAGTAAATAAGGGGGTAATAGTTAGGGGGGGGGCTTCCGACACTTTTTTCTATTTACATTTATTTAGCAAACAAAAATACGACAGCTGTAATAGCTATAATTATTAAGTTTGGTAGGGACTAACAAATAAGGCCTAAAACATCGTCCGATATATTCATCAGAACGGATGAGGGCACAATTTACCGAATGTGGTCATAGTTGGAATTCGGAGAGTGAAAATTTCACACCGCTCATACTTGATGTTAAAAATGGCGCATAAACAAAAAGAAATATGAGAATTCATGAAAGAAAAACAGAAGTCAACATATATTGTTATTGCTCTGAATAAATTATACTGTTTTGCCTCGCCCTTTTCAAATTATTTTCACGATCCCTCTTTCCTCGTCTCGTGTGCGATGTCAGCTTAATTCCAAGCGGGACTACCTTCGTTAAATTATACTAGAATAAGAATGAAACAATAATTTAAAAAAATATAATAAAGAGGAAAACACGAATTCAATTACATCCATATCCTGATCCCAGGATGGATTAGAATAAAGGCCCACTACTCCGTACAAGATCCAGTCAACAAAAAATGTTTTCACACAGGTTTACAACTGAAAGCTTGCGGTAAGCGGTAGCTCTGGTTTAAATTAAATTTAAAAAAAATATATTGTTAAAAAAAAAAAGCTTAAAAAAGAAGACAATATAAAAGCTGTCCACTGGGAAAAAAAAGCAACCAAGAGTCACCCGCTCAACGAGGGAGTTGTTAGATAAATAATGCTTATGTGAATGAAATGAGGTGATGCATGCCGTTATACCCTTTCAGAGTGAAATGGGTTTGGCCCATGTTGAGTAAAAATCGGCTGATGAGAAACGGGAAGGGGTGGAGGAGGAGGAGAAGAATAAGTGGAGGGGAAATGGATCAAGATGAATAATTAGAGGGAAATAACAGACGTATGCATGGAGAGAGAGGGAGAGAGAGAGAGAGAGAGAGAGATTGAGGAAAACAAAGATTAAACGGAGAGATGGAGCGGACGAACGAAGGAAGGGAGGGCGAGAAAAAGACAGGGAAGGAGGGTAAGGAAAGACGGAGAGAGACGTGGAAAGAAAGACGGAGAGAGACGTGGAAAGAAAGACGGAGAGAGACGTGGAAAGAAAGACGGAGAGAGACGTGGAAAGAAAGACGGAGAGAGACGTGGAAAGAAAGACGGAGAGAGACGTGGAAAGAAAGACGGAAAGAGACGTGGAAAGAAAGACGGAAAGAGACGTGAAAAGAAAGACGGAGAGAGACGTGAAAAGAAAGACGGAGAGAGACGTGAAGAGAAAGACGGAGAGAGACGTGAAGAGAAAGAGACAGATGTGGAAAGAAAGAGAAAAAGACAGATGTGGAAAGAGAGCGAGAGAGATGAGTGGATAGAGAGAGATAAGTGGAAAGAAAGAGAGAGAGAGAGATAAATGGGAAGAGAGAGAGAGGGATAAGTGGGAAGAGAGAGAGATAAGTGGAAAGAAAGAGAGAGAGATAAGTGGAAAGAATGATAGAGAGATAAGTGGAAAGAATGATAGAGAGAGATGTGGAAAGAAAAAGAGAGACGGATGTGGAAAGAATGAGAGTGATGTGGAAAGAAAGAGAGGGATGTGGAAAGAAAGAGGGATGTGGAAAGAAAAAGAGAGAGATGTGGAAAGAAAAAGAGAGAGATGTGGAAAGAAAAAGAGAGAGATGTGGAAAGAAAGAGAGAAAGATGTGGAAAGAAAGAGAGAGAGATATGTGGAAAGAAAGAGAGAGAGATATGTGGAAAGAGAGAGGGAGATGTGGAAAGAGAGAGGGAGATGTGGAAAGAGAGAGGGAGATGTGGAAAGAGAGAGGGAGATGTGGAAAGAGAGAGGGAGAGAAAAGAGAGAGGAGTGGAAAGAAAGAGGGAGACGAGGAAAGACAAAGAGAGAGACGAGGAAAAGAGAAAGAGAGAGACAAGGAAAAGAGAAAGAGAGAAAGAGACGAGGAAAGAAAGAGACGAGGAAAAGAGAAAGAGACGAGGTAAAGAGAAAGAGACGAGGTAAAGAGAAAGAGAGAATGAGACGAGGAAAAGTGAAAGAGAGAAAGAGACGAGGAAAAGTGAAAGAGAGAAAGAGACGATGAAAAGTGAAAGAGAGAAAGAGACGATGAAAAGTGAAAGAGAGAGACGAGGAAAAGAGAAAGAGAGAAAGAGACGATGAAAAGAGAAAGAGAGAAAGAGACGATGAAAAGTGAAAGAGAGAAAGAGACGATGAAAAGTGAAAGAGGAAAAGAGAAAGAGAGAGACGAGGAAAGAGAAAGAGAGAGACGAGGAAAGAGAAAGAGAGAGACGAGGAAAGAGAAAGAGAGAGACGAGGAAAGAGAAAGAGAGAGACGAGGAAAGAGAAAGAGAGAGACGAGGAAAGAGAAAGAGAGAGACGAGGAAAGAGAAAGAGAGAGACGAGGAAAGAGAAAGAGAGAGACGAGGAAAGAGAAAGAGAGGGACGAGGAAAGAGAAAGAGAGGGACGAGGAAAGAGAAAGAGAGAGGGACGAGGAAAGAGAAAGAGAGAGACGAGGAAAGAGAAAGAGAGAGACGAGGAAAGAGAAAGAGAGAGACGAGGAAAGAGAAAGGGAGAGAGTAGAAGGGGAAGACAGAGGGAGAGAGTAGAAGGGGAAGACAGAGGGAGAGAGTAGAAGGGGAAGACAGAGGGAGAGAGTGGAAGGGAAGACGGAGGGAGAGAGTGGAAGGGAAGACGGAGGGAGAGAGTGGAAGGGAAGACAGAGGGAGAGAGTGGAAGGGAAGACAGAGGGAGAGAGTGGAAGGGGGAAAGAGGGAGAAGGGAAAGAGAGAGGAGGGAAATAGGAGAGAGGGAAAGGAGTAAGATGGGAAGGGGAAGAAAGCAAGGTTGAGAAAAAGACAGAGGAATAGAGAGAGAAAGAGATGAAAAGATTGTAAAGTTAGTGAAAAGTGAGAGTAGGGGACGGAGAGTGAAAGAAATAGAGGAAGATATATATATATATGTATATATATATATATATATATATATATATATATATATATATATATATAGAGAGAGAGAGAGAGAGAGAGAGAGAGAGAGAGAGAGAGAGAGAGTCAGACATGCAGAGGTAAACAGAGATAGACAGAGGGGTGAGATAGGGAGAAGAAAGAAGAGAGAGAAAGAGAAGATGGTGAGAAAGATGTAGAAAAGAGGAGAGTCCCTTTCAAAGTTCGATCTTCGAACACTAAAAAATCTATGGTTGGATCGACCCCCGTTCAAGTCTCGTTATACACTGATCTACTGGGACGTGTCTCCCCAACTTGTTTCTTTAAAAACAACGTTTCGGCTATTGTACCCTTCTTCTTCGGGTAAACTCGTGGGTATTTCAAATCAAACCCCCTTTTTTTTTCAATCCATTGGGGCAGAATGTTCTCATTCCACTGTCCCTGCTCAGAAGATATCTCATATCGATGATTCTTCCTAATTAATTCGCCTTTGGAGTATCGTCCGTCTTCTTTAGCTGAACCAAAGTGTATGACCCTTTTTTACACTATACGACTCATAAATTGAACTCACGACTGCCAGAAAGGTTACTCATCATCATCATCATCATCATCAGTCTTTTAGCGTCCGTCGTTGGACATAGACCTTCCCAGGATTTGCCACACTTCTCTATCATGGGGGTCACGGAGCCAGTACTTCCTGAACTTGTCTAGCTCGTCTCTCCATCAAACATTTTGCCGGCCTCGGTTGCGCATGTGGTCTCGGGGGATCCATGTTGTGAGTCGTGATGTCCATCGATTGTCTGCCATTCTTGCAACATGGCCAGCCCACCGCCATTTGAGATTTTTTATGGATTCTATGATGTCTCTAACTCTTGTCTTTTCCCGGATGTACTGTGCTGTTTTGTGGTCTCTCCATGTGAGGCCCAGCATTATTCTTTCATGTGCACGTTGCATAGTTCTCAGCTTACGGGTCTGTCTCTTGGTTAAGTTCCATGTTTCAGCTCCATAAGTGACTATTGTGAGGATGCATTGGTTATACACCCTTCTCTTTAGGATTAATGGGATCTTATTATTTTTGAAGGTTGAGCTAGCTCTGCCAAAGGCTTGCCATCCTAGTGTGATTCTTCGCTTGGAGTATTGTTGAAAGGTTACTAGATAATCTTAATCAACGCTTCAAGTCTGTTGTGGAGAGGAAGTTAGCAAATTGACATTGCAAGCTATTGCCTTGCACCAGACTAGACAAAACTCAAAGAGAAAAATACAGGTTCCACAAATATCTTAAATTAGAGCGTTCCTATACAGAAAAAAAAACTTTCGTTAGCCGAAATGGCGTAAAGTGAAGAAGCAGGCACCATTAATTTGAACAGATTTTTTTGAGCGTTTCCAGGTACGCCAAACGGTGATAATGGTATGTTAGGCTGAGTCGTCGTCGGTCGGGCTGGTGAGAGGTACGTAAGACTAAGATGTAGGAGAGGGAGGAAGACTGGCTACAAAACACATGGAGAACGTTATTTTCGATTTTCGCCTTTTTTTTTTTTCTTCATAAAAGCGAGGAAGTGGTGTGAATCGAAAAGCGGTGGATACCTTTATTTATCAGCATTTGATTACGAACGAACGCCCACGAATTCCTGAAACTCCTTCTGAATAGTAAAGAGCTTTTTGGGAACTTCGCCAACTATCATTTTCAGGTCGCTGTCTACCAGTTCACTTCCAGTGGCCATACTAAACTTTCAAGAAACTAGAAGGCAATCGGAGATCGCACGCCCCGGTCATTGCCCTACACTGAATAAAGCTGAATGAAAATCAGTTCATGTACAGCTACGATGAAGGGGAGGTAATCGAGATTCGATTTTTCCATATTTCAGACTATTTGTTCACCTCTTCTTCTTGATGTACGAAAGAAATATCTCGCAATCGAAAACAAAGATTTAGATCTGTCCCAAATTCTGATCAGTTCTCATTCAGCCCGTGGCACATTCTTCCATACAATGTGATTGAAATTCATTGAGAGCTTTTGGAGATATTGTGTGGATGAACAGAAATACCAATGAAAATATACCTCTTCCAACTTTGCTGGCAAAGCTTAAAACCCTCCAAAGAACAAAAAATAATAAATAAATAAAATAGGTCTGGCTAGTCACTAAATACAAACGTATTTTGACAGTAGGCCATGTTGGGGACGATCAATTAAAAAAAATGATACAAAGGGAAGCGACGAATAAGTTACTTCTGTCGCCTTTTGTTGGGCAGTGATCCCTGAAAAAGTCCAGTTTTTGAAAAATGATAACAAACAAACCAAAAACAAGTATGATGCTGCTGGATACCAACTATGGGATCAATTTAGCATAAATTTACATTACTGGTTGACCCCCCACCCCAAAAAACCTATTTGATTGGAAATTTAAAAAAAAACAAGCAAACAAAAAAAGTCTTTTCTAGATATAATAGGTGAATGTTTGGTTTTTCAGCCCTTTAGCTCGATTGGCACGGCCTGTAAGCGTCATGCATGCATACATAACTAGACCAGCTTGAAAACTGAAGAGACCTTCGTTGACGGTGTCGGTTCCTAAGGAAACATTGCTAAACGGCTGGAAGGGACCAAGCTGGATTTTTCCAGGGTTAGTAAGAGGCGTTAATGATTTTTGTACAGACGTAACGAGTGTGTGCCCGAGGGAAGAGCACTTATTTTAATCACCCCGAGGTGGAAGCTTACCTCAGGATGCGTGTTTTGCATCTACCACAGTTAACAGTTGATTACGTGTACGCGAATATCGCTGTGAAGTTCCACGTTGCGGATGCAGCAGTTAGTATTCACTTAGAGTTATAGAATCATACTTGGACGTCCACTAAGGAGGGGGGGAGGGGAACAAATGGGCCACTGCCCCGCCTGGATTAGGTCTTGTCTTTAAGGATGAGGGAGTTTCGAAAGTTGGAACCTTATAATCAATAAAGGATAATGGTGCAGTACAATTATATATAAACCCATGATGATGTTCCCATATAAATCATTCACCGGTTAGAAGGTTGCCAATAAGCTACATTCTGAACAAATCCTTTTTGTTCCCCCCCCCCCCGAAAAGTGGCAACGGACACCCATGGAATTAGGCATGCTTTCTTGTGTTCCACACCCTTTGTATACCCGGCGTGAAATGAAAATCCAATTGTCTCTTCATTGTAGTGACAATAAAATTTCTGCATTAAATCTTGCATAAATTCTACCCGGAGTCAGCGGCAATCCGTTGCAGTCACATGATCTGATCCTGAGTGTCAATATACCGCAGAGCCCGGTCCTGAGATAGGAGTGTGAGTCACACCCTAGCAAGTCGGGATTCGTCTTGAACAAATCCACGTCGAGCAGACCAAGCGGAATACCAGTATCGACCCGGAAACCTGGAAGGAGCAGGCAGTGAATTGTAGGCCGTACCGTCAGCAGACCATCTCGACTGCTGCAGAGCCGTTTGACCAGGAGCGTCGCTGGGTTTGACAAGAACAAAAGAGCCAACAGACCCGGAAGCAACGAAATTCTCGGAGACGAGATTGGCCAACAACGACGATAAATACTACAGCATTACGAAATGTAAAATTTAGACAAGTGAGAGACTAAGCGTAGAGAGATTATTCGGCCAAATTATAGACATTTAGGCGGTGTAATTAACTTGCACGACCTAAATTACATCAATAAACGAACACAAATTTCTACTCGACATTGGCAAGAGTTTTGGAATTCTTTTGTGTTCTCAACTATGTCCGTGCGTTTCTCATAAAAGGCAAAGATACAAACGCTGTCCCGGGCATTTTTAGGATGGATGCAGCTACCCCTGAATTATCATCATCAGTCTTTTAACGTCCGTCGTTACTATATATACAATCATGGGCATCGCAGAGCCAGTATTTCCTGAATTTGTCCAGTTCATCTCTCCATCTTGTGTTTTGTCCGCCTCGGTTTCGCATGTGATCTCTAGGGATCCATGTTGTGAGACATGATGTCCATCGGTTGTCTTTCATTCTTGCAACATGGCCTGCCCATAACCATTTGAGTTTTTTGATAGTTTCTATGATGTCACGAACACCCGTTTTCTTCCTTATATACTGTGCTGTCTTGTGATCTCTCCACGTAAGGTTGAGCATGATTCTCTCATGCACACGTTGCATACTTCTCAGTTTGCAGGCCTGTCTCTTGGTTAGGTTCCATGTTTCAGCTCCATAAGTGACTATCGGGAGAAAGCATTGGTTGTATACTCTTCTTTTTAGGATTATTGGAATTATTGGTGTTAAAATCCTTTACGTCAGAAGTTGCCAAACCAGTTTAGTACTGACAATATTTTTGCAGACCGCCCGACGGTATGTATGAGTGGGGGCAGGGGGTGGCTAATCCTGACCGGGTGATAATTCAACTATGTCACGTATAAGTTGCTAATACACTCAATTTAGTTTTCTGAAATGGTTTATCGAATGAATTCGATATTAAGATCCACCTGAGCCCCTGGGAAAAAAAAACCCCTCAAATTATTATTTTTTTTAAAATTTCGTTCCTATAGTTTTATCACAGACCGGTAGCACATACCTTGCAACCCGGAACTGGCCCGCAGCCCATCGGTTGGGAACGACTGCTTTACGTGATTCGTATTTTTTTTTTTTTGACTCAGTGGCATTACCTCTTGAATAATTCATCAGAAATTTGTATATCAAACTCGTGGGCTTAATAATAAATAGCTCCTTGGTCATTTTTGCATCATAAATTCTCATGGCTATTACTAAAATGCTTCTTTGCCAAATAAGTACAGATTGCATTGCAGCCTATATAATACCAAGCACAAATGTAACACCAATTCTTTCGTTGGTAAATATCTCTCACCAATATGCCATCAGTGACTAGGCTTACCCATTCTTTCGTGACTGGTGGTAATTTCTATGATCCTGCTTCATGGCTACTAATTCTACCATTGCACACATAACTATAATAATGACTTGAATTCTCTTTCAGCATGTTTTTCGTTCATTACCCTCAAAGAGAAACCGTCAAACAATACTGTCAGAATAAGTTTCTTCAGTTTTAAGCTGGTCTGGCGGGCTATGTATGTATTCATCACGCGTACAAACGGCACCAATGGCGCTACAGGGATGAACATTTTAAACATTTACTCCGTATTATGTCTAGAAATGACGTTTTTTGTTTTGTTTTGTGAACCACCAATAAGTTTTTAATGGGGGGTTTAATTGTAAATGTAAATTCATGCTAAATTGATCCCATAGTTTGGGTCCGTCAGCATTCACGCTGGTTTCGTTTTTTTTTTGTTGTTGAAAATTTGGACTATCTTGATGAGCACTGTCCAACAAAAGACGAGAGAAGCAACTTATTCATGGATCACCCTTCTTTTCGAACAGGTTTGACTGATAACCCCCAATACAGAATGCTGCCAAAAGACGATGTGTATGTGACGGTTTCTATTGAGTGACTAACCAGACCAGTTTGCTCAAATTATGCAGCGCGACAAAAGTATCAGATTTGTTCTGTATTTAACACACATTAATACTTTGACTACGCCCTTATTTCCCGACCCTCACAGCCAGTGGGTCCAGAGAGGGGGTCTTCAGCTTGCGTTAATAGGTATAGTGTAGATATTGGTCTCATCCTTAGGATGATTAACGGGATCGGGAACCTGTACATGATCCCCAGCACCTGGTAATCACCATCTAGGTATTGACAAGGCTTGACGTTGCTCAACTTCGGTGATCGTACGTTAATCGGTGTCCGACACTATTTGGCCGTGACTGACCACTCCCTAGGATATATGTTGTTACCCAAATATAAAAATGAAATGTATCAGACAAAAGCATTTCAATAGTCAATGAATGAAACCTTTATATCAACATAACTGATTTACGTGTGCATGACCCCCTCCCTGTTACTTTCGTTTGGGTTGTTACCGACAAAAAATAAAAGTACAAATACACGTGGCGTCTTATTTGAGTAAATAGTTGGTGTTACTTGAATACATAACTGCAGTTTAGTTCCAATATTCATTCGTTCCCTTTCGTTTTTACAAAGCCCTTCTATGGCTATGAACAGGTAACACGTATATGAGCATTTAACAATCTGTTTTATTATACCGGGGTTTCGCAAACGCAGGAGGAATTAAGTGAGTGCTCGAGGTTCGTAGAAAGCCCTGGAATTATGAAGTAATCACGACCAACCAAACGCGGCTTGTGTCTCTCGTGAACCTGACACAGTTGGCAGCACTGCGCAAGTCAGAAGAATTTTCTAATTCCATTCTATGCTGGTAATGGCCAGGCCAACTTTGAACGTATGTCCACGCTCGTTCGACTTCCGGCCTTACTCTTACTGTGCTTTTTTCCCAAGTATACGAGTTGTAACAGTTTCCACTGTTTATCCTAGACCAGGGACAAAACTTTTACTGTTTCAAAAACATACTTCATGAATCGTTCGACCCCTTTATTATAGATCTCTAAAAATTGTTTCTAAAAGTCGAACATTACACGGGTATATATTGTAAATCTAATTTGAAACCAGTGATGGAACCTAACCAAAAGGCTTACCCTCAAACTGAGAACCATGCAACTTGCAAATGAGTGAATCGTGTTCAACCTCACAAGGAGAGATAATAAGACAACACAGCATATCAGAGAAAAGACTGGGGTCCGAAACATGATGGAAACTGTTAGAAAACTCAAATGGAAATGGACTGGATATGTTGCAAGAATGGCAGACAACCACTGGACATTACGACTCACAACGTGGATCCCCACGTATCAGGTGCGAGGCTGTGGCTGACAGAAAGTTGGATAGCAGATAAATTGCGAAAGTACTGGCTCCACGAAGCCCATGAGATCTGGCGAATCTTTGGGACGGTCCATGACCAACGACGGATGCCAACAGACTGGTGATGATGATGATGATGATAGAAACTGGGAGGAGGTAGGGGTACAGCGTATACCTACTTCTTAATTTCCATGTTTCTTGTGTGATCACCGTCTACTGATGGAGACATTGCCGTATACTTAGTTCTCCAAACCCAACCCTATCGTATACCTAGTTCCCAAAAACCCATTTCAATCACTATTCGAGACAGAAGGTTCATTAGTTGTACTTACTGCGTTGTAAACTAGGAAAAAAGCAGCTGTAAACGTAGGGAAGGAATAATCCATTCATTTATGCTTTCATGAATGGAAACATATTAATCAGCAACAAGAAAGCGTGTTAATGTGTAACGTAATATTATTAGTGGAGGCGTGAGAACCATTGTGTGTCATTCATACATACGAACGAACAGTAATAAAATCTATTATTAAACACAGGACTCATAAAAATGACGGGATAATTTCCGTATTGATAAATTATAGAGTAATCTTTGCTTTGTAATACACAAATCTATGACGGCGTTCAACCAACATAGAGAAGCTCTAAAAGTCATACACAGGTTCTAGAAAGTGTGATTTTTTTTTTTTATCAAAAAATATATTTAAACAACATTCATCAGAAATTAAAGCAATGATGGCATTCAAACGCGCGTGTTTATCAGATAGCGCACCATGGGTTCGTCACGGTGTAATGTTAACAGAGGATCTGACGTATCAAACTGACGAATTCATGGTGCACAATCTGATATAAACATGCATTCAATCTCATTATTTCTGATGAATATGATTATACTTTTTAACTAAAAAAAATATTATACTCTTCAGAGCTCATGTGTGACTTTCGGAGGCTATCTTTGCTGGTTAAACATCGACAAAGTTTTATGTACATCAAAGCAAAGATCACCAAATAAACAAATATATTAGTATAAAAGTATATATTGCAAACAGAAAAAAGACGTATACCCCGGACGAAATTTATTTCCAACATCTCTTCATATTTTCTGTTTTTGAAAAGAAAACAACAAGGCAAGAAACTGGTTAAAAACGAATCTCGTTTTTAGTGTAAGAAAAAATATCAGTTCTATTCATGAAAAATCAGTGATGCAGTCATAGAGAGGAAATGTTTTACGTACTACTACTGAGAAATCAGCAGCAGTCGTAGTGATATAGAAACAAACCCGCAGACAGTTATTATAAACAGTATCATTTATATAGGTCTTATGGATGTTAGATATGTTATTGAACACAGCATGTAAAGGCTCCAAAAAGTCATACAAAGGCTCCCGAAAGTATAAATCTACAACGTATTGGTCAGATATTTACGCAGTATTGACGTTAAAGGCCGTTAATTTGTTCTTCATCAGAATATTGTGCGCCATGAATTCGTCTAGGTACGACGCTGACGTCGCGAATCCTTTTCAAGGCGCATTCAGAGTTTTCCAACAGTCTGGGTGTCTGATAATGGACTAATGGCTTTTAACTTCCTTATTGTGATAATATTTTATTAATACGTTGCAGAGTTATACTTTTTGGAGCCTTTGTAAGCCGTGTTTCAACTGCTGTGTTCTATATCCGCGAGACCAAAGATTACCATTACTTCCAATTTACGACACGTCAGGCAAGATGAAACCAATTCTGTTTTAGTTTCAATCTTACTACAAACTACAACCATGTAAACAGAACCACTAAAATGGTTGTTGGTCAGAGTTGGTGTGCGACGTTACGGCAGCATATACTTATTACATGTCCACCACCAATTTTCCGACACCCTTGATTCCAGAATCGTGTTGGATTATCCATTCGACCGGATCAACAGAGGTCACGTAATGATAATTCAATAATACACCTCCGACTCAATATTTATGTCCATCTCGTAACTTTACAAGATAAGGACAGCTAGAAGCTTATATTAAACAAATACTTAATACTTCATTACATGATTAAATACATTAATATAAATGATACTGTATATAATATCTGTGTCTTTATGTTTGCTACTACATCACTACGACTAAACTAACATGAACTGCACAACAATACCCCAAATATTGTCCATTTACACTATGAAAGCACACACGGGATATTTACCTTTTAAAAATGTTTTTAATAAATAAATAGAAGAAAAAATAATTTTAAATGGGAATTTTCCCGGTTCGAAACCAGAAAAATGTCTGACAGAACTTAGAAAGTATTTTTTAAGCAATAAGCAAGGTGAATTGATTTTTTGATGCGAGAGTCAAAACATATATATATATATATATATATATATATATATATATATATATATATAAATATATATATATGGTCGCCACATATATACACATTTTTAGTCAAGAATGAGAAATGAAACTCATCTTTTAGTTAGGTATCTAAAACGTCACTTCCTTTGCCGACCCTCCATAAAAGCCCTGAACGCACGTTGTTGAACGCCTCTTTGCCCCGATCTTCGAACCAGTTAACTTCTACCTTTTTAACCCCGGCATCTCGAGATGGTTATCTTCCTTTACCCCTCTACACTCGCGGCCAGCGCAGTCTCCGTTCATTAACCGTGATAATGTATATATTGTCTTGTCACTTATCTTCCTCGATGTGAGTATCCCCCAAAATTCATAGCTATTAAATGCTAACACAGCAAATACTATCTTTGGCGACCACGCAAACGCAGCATTCATTATTTTGCCTTTTTAACTCCTTCTTGCACCTATCTTGACTGTCCGCCTTTCTATAATCTATCTTGGTCAACACACCACTCATAACAGGCACGACTCACCAGGCTCCATTCGATAGACGAAAAGACATTAGACCCTTTATGCTACGTGTCCCTTAAATTCTTATTCTTTTCTATATTTCGTTCTTATGCATAGGAATAGCCTAAACCTAACAGGCCTCTCCTCGTCTTAATACAATCGAATGTATTGATATTTCCTCTTCATGTATTTCATTTACATTCTCCATTTGCGCCTTAAACGTACCTCTCTTTTTTCACATCTAAATATTTGTTGGTGCCTTTTTGCTCCATTTGATGCCTGCATCCACATTTATACTTGGTGAGCATGTTTTCTATACGTCTCTCTTCCTTCATCAACTTCTCCAGCGACGTTGGTGCTAACACCAAACCACGTGGAAGCAAAATTCTCTGTCTACGACTACATCTTCTCGCCACATCTAATCAACAGCAATTATTTACTCTCTCCCACAATACAAGGACAATAACCCTTATATAGAGAGTGAGAAAGAAAAACTTTACACTTTTAAATACTAAATACACAGAAGAATTTTCCAAATATGTCATTTCAGTCAACTATTTTTCCAATATCAGTTAATGTAATTTTTCAGTGGTTTTCATGTTTACACAGAATTAGATATTATGATACTATGTATGAATTTTTCATCATCCGTTGAGTACCATGAAACAGTTTCGGGAATTTAAAAACAAAACAGTTATATTAACATGGCTCCCTAGCAGTGTTTATCAAATATCATCTTGCCGTAAGCTATGATTTTGATATATAGCTTAATTTTATTTAATTTCGTGTCATAATACACGTAGTTTGTTCTTTTATTTAGGGTATCATCATACTGAATAATATATGGATACCGCATACTTAATTTTTTGAAACAAAGGGTTTACTTACGTAGGTTACCAAGAAAAAAATGTAGTTAACGATGAGGGATCAGTAAGTATAACAACGATGTTCAGTTTGAATACACTTACATAATTTCGAAGAAAAAACAAGTTTAATAATGGTGTTCTTAATCTTAAAAAGGGATTTATAAGCGTTAAAAAGGCTTTATAAAATTAGATAACGGAAATTTCACCGTATTTTTCACTTCAATGAAAAACCGTCTGCATGAAATTATATTTGTTCTCTCGAGCAAAATGACTTATAAATTGACAAACACCTTGCGTAATTCACAATAACAATCTCTTTTCACTTTTCATGTACTCTGCAACTATAATGCGAAATGGACGCCATCTTGGGTATCGATATATTTAAGATACTAAATTAATGAGAGTCGATTTTTTTCTCTTTGTTAATCTTATTTCGTACTGTACACGAAGAGTTAGGGTCCAGTTTAACACTTTAGTTATATTCTAAATAGAACTCCCACCCAAAACCTCAAAAGGAAGTTTTTTTTTGTTTGTTTTTTTTCAAAATTGAAAAATTTCTGGACGAAAGGAAAGTTTTGATGATTCAAAATACATAAAATCACTTGGGAAAAATCTTTTTTCTACGAAAGCGACGTTGTAAACGAAAACCGTTGATCATTTCCTTCCTTAAATTCTATATTTTCGACTCACTCTAAGTAAGAGATCCATGGCCCAAATACTCAAAGGGGAGCCTATGGCACCCACATCAGCTGACAAGGATCTAATACCAGTAAGTGACGCGACCTGATATGGTGAGGTTGACGTAAGAGATAGTTATGTATCAAACCATTTTTTGATAACTTTCATAACTGCCTTATCTATAGAGTCCCACTGAACTTAGTTGTATCTAATCACGAACTCATAAACTAGTCGTTAACTCTTTGAGGTACGGTGAGTTAATTTCCATTCCACTTTTGAAGTATTGGTATCTGCAGGGGGTCACTTTGAACAACACCTTTCATTATCGGATATCTGGGACAACGGTTTTCAAACTGCAAACCCCCGGGTTTCACACGGATTTTTCAGAGAGGTACGCGAAACGAAGTGACATTTTAGCAATGTACTTGATAATTCTTCATTACATAAACGATTATACACATTCGAATAATTCCATGAAGAAGACCTAACTTCAATATGTAGATTATGAATTGCGTTATATTATACTGAAACTTTCATTTGAAATGATCTTCCGTCATTGCACGCTTGATATATCACTGAATTTAGACAACGTGAACAGAATAAACAAGAAGAAAATGGGGCTGCTGTAGGAATCGAACCTGTGACCGATAGGG
This sequence comes from Thysanoteuthis rhombus, assembly GCA_963457665.1. Classification (NCBI taxonomy): domain Eukaryota; kingdom Metazoa; phylum Mollusca; class Cephalopoda; order Oegopsida; family Thysanoteuthidae; genus Thysanoteuthis; species Thysanoteuthis major. The sequence goes on from OY735223.1 coordinate 2,652,286, forward strand.
TAGCCGCTTCAACGTAGCGCTGCTCGTACCACTGATCTAAACAGTCGCAGATAATGCAGGTGAAGGTACAAATAACTGCGTCTAGTGCAGATGTAGACCGTGAATGAGCAAAAAAGGGAATTTGATGTTGATGCAGTCATTTTGGCCTTTCATTTACTGGCATCTGTTTAGCTCAATGGTAAAGGCAGCGTCGCAGGTTCGATTCCTGCAGCCGCCATATTTTCTTTGATTGATTATTCTGTTTACATGTTCATCCATGTAATGACAGGAAATCATTTCAAATAAGAATTTCAACATAATATAACGCAATTTAAGATCATTCGGACAAATATGTCCATTTCTTATATATATATATATATATATATATATATATATATATATATATATATATATGTGTGTGTGTAAAAAGCTTTACAGCTTTAGACATAAAAAATCTTTTCCTATAGATTTTTTACATCACTTCAGTTATCCATTTCCAAAAATCTGTCAATGCAATTCATGTAATCTTCAAGAGTGTTTTTTTCTTTGTTTTCTTTATACTTTATTATTATTTTCTTTTTTTTTATTATACAATATATAAATTGTCTCTTGTTGGGATCATCAGCTGTTAACCATGTAACCGTTTCGGGGATTTAAAAAAAAACAAACAATTGTATTATCATAACGTGGTACCTCAGCTGTGTTGGTCAAACACCACCTCTCTTCATTCAGGTTTTATGTGTATTGTATATTGATATCTTATACTAAACCTAACTCACGTAAGTTACTCAAAAAACGTTTTTAACGATGAGGGATCAGTAAGTATAACAACAGACATAACTCACTTTTCGTGTCATTTCTATTGAATGTTCACCTATGTGAATATTAAATCCGTTGTGTCGGGTTAAATTCCAGACTTCATGCAGACCAACTTATGATATCAGATTTAAGAATACTAATTACGCACACACACACACACACACACACACACACATATATATATATATTGGAAAGGACTTCCGTTTATTACACGGTGAATGAGCCATTTAGCCAGAACAGCGTAAATAGAATAAACAATTGAAGTAAAAGGGTTGCTGCTGGAATCGAGGTAACCGCCGAGGTAACGGCGTCACACTTACCATTGAGCTAAACGCTAGACCACCGCGAAGAAGAAATAGGGCGCCTTTCATACTAGATAGATTTACATTCCATTTTACGCCTATGAGCATCAAATGGAATAACTACATGTCAAATGAAGAGGCCAGGGAAAGATCAAAATAGCTCCCAGTGTTAATCATTATTTGTGTTGGGGCTTCCCCCATAACAAGACCTGTAAATCAAGCTGTGAAAATGGGCGCTAATTGCGAAGTAGTGACTCATAAATCATTACCCATTGACAATGTTTCACGTTTCAACAGGCCAGCAAAAGAGAGAGAGCGGCTCAAGATGAACTGGTGACAGAGGAGAGGGACCACCGACCGGTCAACAGAAGATGGAATGACACCAGTAGATTGGCTGAACACAATGGAGCGCCAAAACTACACCAGACGTCACACGAGACGGGGGTAACCAAGTCTTATTTTTCTTTGATTTCAGTTTCACGAGTGTTACAACGTGAGCATTTTCGGCAACACAACAGGGAGAATCCCGATTCATTCAAACAGAGAAAAGAATTTCCTTACATTAAAATGATTGAACTATACAAATATCAATGTTCCAATCACTTTTATATCGAAAAATGAACAATAATAGGCACATAGATAGAAAAAAAAAAAAATGGCGGTGAGGAAAAAAAACTGTTTTTTCTTTTCCTTTTCACAGCAAAAATATATTCATCGTCCGAGCAAAACACATAATCTGCTGAATATATTATATCTCTTAACTGAAAACCCACCTTGCAGGCGGGATTTCATCTGGATGTCTACCCTATACAATTAAACAAAAGGAGCGAAGACTCAGTTTAGCCAACCCGACGGATACAAAGTAAGGGTTTAGTTAAGAATAATACTTATATTGTAATCTGAACTCAACGCTGAAAACTTGAAATATTTTGAAATATCTAGTGGACAGACGGACGGAAAGAACACGACCGTCCTCACCGAATCCGATGGCAGAGATGAAGATATCTTGCGGACAGAAAGACGCGATCGAATACATCTCCAACTTTAATGGCAGAAGTAATTAAAAAAATGAATAAACAGGGTCTGACAAGTATACATTTTTTAGAGGCACTGAACTTGTTCATCAACGCATGACGTGCATCATAAAATTTACACATACAAAAAGACGCATTTCTAGAAAGTGAAATAGATATATCTATTTCCGTGAATTAGTCATATTGTACACCAAATCGAAACACACACGATTCAACCACTTAGGTACTTTTCATACCGATACTTTTTGATTTGCGGTAAGGACACGTATACAATTATTATTTTGTTTGTTTGTTTTTTTAACACAGTTTTTCCCTTTATTTATCGTGTAACTATTAAACAAACAGAAAAGGCGCGTGACGTGTAGTCGCGCGGCCGATACAACAGATCACGTGTAGTAGTCACGTTTTCATTATGCATTTTATGAATGAATTTCAATCGGAATCGCCAACAGCGGGATGCAGGATGCTGATTGGCTAATTGGAAAGGGTTTCGGGGGGAGGATGGAACGAGGAAGAAGATAAGGTTCTGAGAAAGAGGAAGAAGGAAAAAATTAAGACGGCAGTAGGACAAATGATTATTATGGTTAGTCAGTCCAAAGAAACAGTCATATAACCAACGTCTTTCGGCTGTATACTATATTAGGGGTGATCAATTAAATTTTTTTTTTTTGAGCAAGTGGGGCAATCAATGAATAAATAACTCCTCCTCTTGCCTTTTTTTTGGCTAAGTTTTTTTTTTTCTTAAAAATCCTGTGAAGGTGTGAGGCCGATGGGGCACCACAAATGATTTCATCATGGCTATGTGTGTCAAGGGAGAGATGGGCTGTCAAAGCCCATATTTATTCAAACTAACTGGACCCCCATGTAGGATCTATAGGTGTTCCAGTCCCCTTATGCATTCATAGCTGCATGGAGAATATTTTAATAGAGTTAGAGAGAGACCGTTCATGGTTTAAAGTTTGCTTAAACTAGAGTAAAATAACTCAGTTTTGCTCATAGCTGACCCCACGTCAGAGGGACTGGCTAGCCCTATGTCTGGGTAAGATGGCCCCTCATTTTCAATAAGCAGAAAATAGTTCACTAGAACCCTGAGCTGTCCATTTTTTTCCACTTGTGATGTTAATAGTGTCAAGATCTTTGTACAGAGTTTAATCATATTTTGGTTGGCACTCCTCCAGTAGACACAGTAAAAACATTTACTAAAACTAAAAACAAAAGGATTTTAGAGCATAATAGATGCTGAATAATTTCCTTATGACCAGGGCACATGATCAAACACGACCGCAAAAAGAAAACAGGTCTGGTGAGTCACTCAATAGAAACCGTCAGGTGACAGCATGCTGAGTTAGGGGTAATAAATTTTAAAAAATAGAAAGAGGGTTGATCAAAGAATAAATTTCTCCTTTTGTGTTTTGTGGGGCAGTGATCGCCAAAAAAAAAAAAAGATCCGAATTTTCAAAAAAGAAATGTGAACGCTGCCCAACACAAACAAAGGGATCAACTTGGCAAAAAATTCTGTGAATTGCAGCCCCAACCACGAAAAAAACCTATTTCAGAGGAGGGCGGGGTTAAAAAAAACAAAATATTTTTTCATGACGTTATGAGTACACGTTCAAATTTTCAGCCCTCTTGTTCCATTGGTGGGGTCTGTTTGTGTGATGTATGTAGAGTCAGTCAGTCAGCCGTTTCAACTCAGTTTGCCAATTTCATTATCTGTGCTCTTAACCACTAGGCCACCTGCACCTCTATTTCATAAAAAAAAGTGCATAAAATTTGATCAGGAAATCGGGCAAGTTACATTTGGCTCTTATTTTGGAATATACATTGATACATCGAAGAATTATAAAATATCTTATGAGATTTGAAAAATGAAGAAACCTGTTGACAATTCCAAATAAGTTGAGAAGTAGGCAGGTGCCTCAAGGGAGTGGTATATTTCCAGTTCAAGCCCTGGTAAAAGGCTAGGATTCTGAATGCTGATTTTCAAAGCAAGTTCTGTTACTTGAAAAGGTGGCATAACACTAGTGTTCCTCAGATTTAATTGTATGATGGTACACGGAAAAATATATTTGAGTTATGCCACACACCAACTGTAAAGATGAAATGAATTAGACAATATCATTTCAGTAGCGAATGAACAGAACTTTTATACCAGCATACCATAAGTGGGTGCAAGGGGGTGTGGGTGCAAAGGGCTGTGGGTGCAAAGGGGTGCATTTGCACCTCCTTGGAAAATTATTACATCTCATTTATTCTATTTGTTTATAATAATAAGTAATAAAAGTAACTTTTGCATTTGGGCCTGGTCTTAATGTTTGTTGACAATATAGCCATATATTAATGTACAAAAGATTTTGAGACTTTGTTTTAGTACAACTTTTGATTCCTTTGGATTAGGAAAAAATGAAAAAGTCTTCTTTGTCCGTGTGCTTTTACAAATGACATAAACTGAGGTTATAAAAACAATGGAAAATTTTAACCAGATCACCGAAATAACAGTGCAATCAGAAATAAAGTGTAAGCCTTTGCCAAATATATCCTTTTTTCCCCCCTGGATAAGTGGCTGTGGACACCCATGCAACATACTGATTTATTAGAGAGAAGAAACAACTTAGGAGGCAATAGAATGGTGTACAAATGATATTTCTTTATTCAATTTGACGTTTCCTTAGTTCAGATCCAATATCACCAGAAAAAATCAAACATCAAATTAAAAAGAGAAATCTCATTGATACACCGTTTTATGATCTTCCTAATTGTCTCTTCACTTTATTTCTGTCAGGTGCTTCATGATCCACAACGATACACGTGTCATACCGATAGATGTACTCAACAGCACTTATTTCCTTTCATCTTTCAAAGTTGAGATCTAACAAAATCTAGTGATAAAACCACGAGATTGGCAACTCTGTGCTGGAAAGGGACAAAAATAATATCTGCACGGGACACGTTCAAGGCTCAAAATACAAGTTTGCATACTTGGAAAGAGTAATGCGACACACTTAGGAGACTGACATGGCACACAGTTTGAGAACCACTACATAACGCAATCTCCCAAAGTATGTTTCTTCCGATTTGGCCCCTTGCCAAACTAAGCCAGGTCTCGTGAATATCAAGAACATAACTCCTTGACTTCTGGTTATGTGGTGACTTATATGGAAACCAATTAATCCTGGCATTGTAAGAGCCTCGTAAAAATTTTTGAGTTGACTAACAAAGCCAATTGGACTTGCTGAAGCAGTGATGGCATGTGTGTGACATGTTTCAAGCTTTTAGTTGACACGTGATGACTTGTACTTAGAATACCTGACAAAAGAATTCTATTCTTGAATGATTTATTTTCATGCGAACATCAAAAGACTTTACTTTGAGTTTCATAATACTGAATTCATATCGCATATCTGTACAAAATGTATTAATTTGCAAAGGACGTTTCACTAAACACTTATCTTGTTTTAATCATACCATAAATCAAGGCTTGACCTATACACAAGATTGACTTATACACAGTATACATGTAAGTGACACTCCACTAACAAAAGGGTTTGCCATCAATGTGCTACGAGGGACCTTCCGAGAGAAAGAATATCTTGGGTTGACACTTGAGAAAAATCTTTTGCCGTCTTTCATAATGGCAGATTTCTGCTGTGGTGCTCTGGTAAGAAAAAGTTTTCATCAAACATGAGCCTATTGCAAACGGCTGGAAAGGAAATTTCATGCTGAGGAAAGTTTATGAAAGATATGAATAGGCCACAAAAGATGTCATAAAATTTTAGAGCGGATCCTTGTGCAATTATCTCCCTTGCCGTCTAGTCTAAATTTGCATAATATAATGTATTGGTTTAGGGAAGTGGAGGTCAAGTAGAATGAAGATTCAAGCACAGAGTTCAAAACCCCACTTGACCACTGACTGTTTTTGTTTTTTTTAAATCCCGTTAAGGTGTAAGGTCGTTGAAGTACCACAGATGATTTCATCATGGGTATGTGAGTCAAAGGGGAGATGGCCTGTCGCAGCACATATTCATTTGATCTAGCTAGACCTGTGTAAATTCTATGGGTGTTGACAACTGAGATATCTTGGGCATTGAGTCCTGAGAAAGAAAAAAAAAAAAACCAATAGAGTAGCAAAGCCTGACATCATGACAAACTTCCAGTTCCATTTGGGATTAGATTCCTACTGAATTAGTCGTGGGAGAATCTTGCTTCTTTCAATGTTTTTTGGAGTTATTTCAACTGCAATTTCATATGTATTGTCAGTATAGGACATCTGGTTTATACTTGATAGAAAATTTTGATAACTTTTAGTGATTTTTATCAGTTTTTCACGCATTCTTCCATCAGAAAGCAGACGGCAAAGGCATGAAGCAAAGGAAGCAGACAGCCATCATGGTTCAAGGTTTTCTTCCTGATTGCAAACGCAGATCTGATCGTCACCATTGCAAATATTACATATTTTTTTATGATGTGACACAATTTCATTGTTGGAGAGCTCTGTTTATACATTCTTATAACCTTGAAGAAATATATCTGGGTTAAATGGGGCCTTTTCTTTCAAAACAACCAGATCGGTTGTATATTAGAACCTAAAAAGATTTATGTTAAAAAGGGGTCTAAATTTGAACAAACAAAATCAAATATCATAACAAATTTTTCACCTGCATAGTCGATTAATTCAAAAAATTTCCTATGCAGCCAGGTAATATGACAAATATGTTAAATAAAGTATGTGTATTCAAGAAGGGATGGCTTGTCAGAGCCCATATTTATTTGAACTAGCTGGACCCATGTAAATTCTATGGATGTTGATAACTAATATATCATCATTATATATATTGAGTCCTGTGAAAAAAAACACAATAGAGTGGCTAAGCCTGACATCGTGACTTTATTTAGCTGCAACTATTATATCTGATAACAAAAATCAAAACAATAGTTATTTTATTGTAATAAACTTTGGGTATTTATTAAGAAGAATGATTATAGAAAGTTTCCACATTGAAGTTATTTCCATAAACAATATAAACTTTTATACCTCAGTGTTTTAAAATATTAGCAGGTAAAAAGAATTAAAAATCAAACAAAAAAATTGTGATGAGTGAGTTTGCATTCTTTGAAAAAGTATATAGACCAGTCGGAACATGTGGAGATTTTTAATTTTTACCTAGTAACTTTTTTCGTACCCCAAATCAAAAAAATTTTCTGTTTTGCTGTATGACATAAGAAGCAGATCTTACGACTAATTAAGGAACATTTGCCATTTACAAAGGAATCAGGATAACGAGATTGATGGACCAGCCGTACAAGCCTAGTTTTTACATTCCATACATGGTAAAGTAAATCGTCAGTTTTTTTCCCCGAGGAGGAATTGTCCAGTGGATAAAAGCATTGATTAAGCGTATGTAGCAACATACCTGAAGATTATGGGTTCAATCCCTTGGTTTGGTAGTGCAAAATAAAATAAAAATGTCACATACTGTGGTTTGGTGGAAAAACGCAGACAAGCAACATTACAAGGGTGAATTAACCGATACAAAAATATCATCAGTCATGGAGATTGAAATGAGAATGATCTACCCCTGTGGATTGAAGAGAGAATTTGGTTTGAATTTCCCACAAGGTTACCAACTACGACAGACACCTGAAGAAGGCCGGAAAGTACGACAGCCAAAACGCTGGGGCTAAAACAACCAAGATGAGGATACTAGTTTGAGTAAATCAGTATATGATAGAAATTTTGTTTCTCTCCAGTTACCTAAACAACGAACGAGTTTTACTTAAAATACTTTATGTATGCTAATAGTTCAACATGAGACATTTTGTATGTTTAACCTAAATTCTGATCAGATTGACCTTCTGGATTCATTTCAGATTATTGTTGAAGGCCAAACAGATCAATTCTGGAAGCTTCATCTAGAGAAAAGCTGGCAGAAGCCAAAAGTCTGTCTTACGTGGAACCATTTATAAAAATTCCAACATTGCTATCAAATAACTGTCAAAACAGAGATTGATCTTAAGACTAACAATTTCTGTCTACAAATGAGCCAAGTTCTTATTAACAAAAAGAAAAAAAAGTTTCAAGTTCTTATGAAAATACCACAGGATGAAAAGAGGCTTTGTTGATCCAAAAAAGAGAAATAATTTTGAACCAGTATGACCACTTCAGGGGTCAGTGGCTAGACGGTTACAGGGGCCAAATCAAACAAATCTGTAGATGTTTGTCCAAAAAAATGTAGACTGACCACTAGAAATTTGGCCACTGACCAAGCTTGCTTTAAGGAGATCATATGAACCAAAAAGAAACAAACTAAAGACAGATCTGGTTAGTCAACCAAAAGAAACTATAACATGACAAATGTCTTCTGGTAGAATGCTGCGTTGGGGGTGATCAATGAAAGAGTTTCTTCTCTCACTTTTTGTTGATCACTAAAAAAAAGTTTGAATTTCTTCCCCCCCAAAAAGAAACATGAAAAGGGCTTGTCACAAAGCAGGCACCAATTTAGCATAAATTTACTCCCAAATAAAAAGAGGGGAATTTAAAAACAAATGAGGTAAGGAGTGAATATTGAAATTTTTCGTCCTCCCACTCCATTGGTGCAGCCTGCATATATGATACATACATAGCCAGCCAAACCCATTTGAAAACTGAAGAAACCCAAGTTGACAGTTTTGGTTGACTATTTCTAATATATATTTATTTTCTTATAGATGGATGATAAATTGAGAAATTGGAAAAAAAGGGGTGATCAATGAATAAATTACTTCTCTCCCATTTTGTTGGGCAGTGATCACTAAATTAGTCTGGAAAAAAAACAAAACCAAAACAAAACAAGCAAGAATCCTTCCGGACACAAACTAAAGGTCAAATTCAGTATAAACGCACATTGCAAAAAAAATTCCCTCACTATTGGAGGTGGTAACTCCCGCTCCCCAAACACTTTTCTCGGCATAATAAGAAGTACATATCCTTATTTTCAGCCCTCTAGCTCCATTGGGGTGTCCTGTATGCTTGCTATCTATCTATATACATATATATATAGTTTTCAAGTTCTTCTGGCTATATCTATATATATCTATATCTATATCTATATATAGCAAGAAGAACTTATGAACTGTATGAACCTATGCTGACTCTTTCGGTCAACGGTTTCTAACAATCGTTTTTATGGGAATCATACCCACATCTGTGTCTCTATCAAAATATGTTTGCGATTGCAGAGCTCGCTTTTCATTTGAATTTCTGACGTATCGTGTTGTTACTATTATACACTGACTAGCTAGACTCGTGGAAATTCCATGGGTGTTAACAACTAAAATCACCCATCATCTTATGCCTCTTCTTTTCTCGCACCCTATGCCGGTATCTTTTCATTCTTTCCCTTATCCCTTCCAATCTTTGTGCCAGTTCAGGTTTTCATCAAAATCTCTTTCAAATGGAATAATTGGTTTCATATGCAAAAATCTTCCGACCCTCTAACCTTCTTTCCTTCCTTCTCTTCGTAGCCTCTTATTAACTAACTTTTGTTTTCCCCTAACTTTTCCCAACCCTTCAGTAAACTACCTAACTACTTTCTTTCTACCCTTTTATTCAACAACCTAAATCAAGTTTGGTAGTAATACAATAAATTTTTTGTTTATAATAAAAAAGGTAGTAGTACATTTTCATAAAGAATTACTCTGGTGTGCTAAACAGAAACTTAATCCTGAATTATTATAATGCTGTAATTCTGTAATGTAATAAAGATGAAGAAACGAACGAGAGAATCCATTCAGTGAAACAGTCTTGATGCCTTTTGTTTGCTTCATTCAAATTTCAAAAACTTTCTTGTGATTGGTTAGTTTTTTGAATAATTGATCAGAGTGTAACTGACATAGATTTTGACAAACAGATTAATAATATACATTTTTTTAGACCGAATTCTCGTCTTCATGATGTCAAAATATGATTGATTGCTTCTTTTGGTCAGTGCTCTTCTCAGTCATGTTCAACTTGTCTAAAGTTCTGGCTGGCTGGCTATATATGTACGTATGTATGTATGTATGATGCATACAGGCCACACCAATGGAGCAAGAGCATTAAAGATTTTTAACATTCACTCCTTATCATGTCTTTTAATAATTACTCCAAAAATGACTTTTGAGAAGGGGGTTCAATTTAGAATGCAAGTTTAAAGTAAATTGGTCCCTTAGTCTGCGTCCAGCAGCATTCACACTTAATTTTTGAGAATTTGGACTTTTTTTTCTAGTGATCACTGACCAACAAAAGGCAAGAGAAGTAACATTCATTTATACTGTTTTCTAATTTTTTTTCTAACTTAATTACTCAACATGGCATACAGCTAAAAGACAGTCACGTGATGGTTTCTATTGAGTGACTAACCAGACCTGTTCCAGTAATCATCTGAGCAAGCACCCTCATCTTTAATGTTTTGGCCCATTCTCTCTTCAGCCTTGCCAAATTGTTTCAAGTCCCAAAATGAAGCATTGTCAATATTCTGCGACTCTGGTTTGTAAAAATCGAGGCCAGACACACATTTATGAATAGAACTGACCAAAGAAAATTTCAGTCTGTTATGAGGAGGAGGAGGAAGAGGATTATTCTTATCATTATTATTATTATGATGATGATTAAAAAAAAATTACAATAGAAAAGATATAAAATGAGACGACCTTGTTCATGGCAACCCAAGTGACAATTCGTTTCAGGACGTTATTTGAAACAGATCCGGTTAGTCACTCGATAGAAAAGGTCACGTGATCAACATCTTTTGGTTGCACGCCGTGTTGGAGGTCATCAAAAAATTGGATAAGGGGGTGATCAATTAGACGAGTTACTTCTCTCACATTTTGGTGGTAAGTGAACACTAAAGAAAAAAAGTCAGAACTTTCATAATGCAATGAGATGCAAACTAAAGAACCAATTTAACTAACTGACTTATACTGCAAATTGAATCCCTTTCTAGAAACCTATTTACGGGCAGAATTTTCAAAAAACAATTGTTTTCTTAAAAAAAAAAATGATAAGAACTAAATACTTAAATTTCTAGCCCTCTAGCTCCAGTGTGGCCAGTATGCATGATAGATACATGCATAGCCAGCCAAACCAACTTGAAAACTGAAGAAACCTGTTAGCAGTTTTGATGACGATTTCGGTAGACAGTCTCTAACAAAATGTCCTTGATAACAGTACTCCAAGAGACAATCTAATGGCATTTAAAACAATCTGCAGTCAGTATCTTAAATTTTAGCTTTTGCTTTCTTTACTGATGGTGATATCGGTCAGTAGGTGGTGACATGTGCATAGCAACAAAAAGTTCATGGTCGGCATTTCGGTTATTAACTGCGATAAAATGTTGAGAGTTCTGAGAATGGAGGAAATTTCATAAAGTCCTTGTTAAAATAGGTTAACAACAGTTGTGAGGAATTAAGTGACCCAAAGACAGAGTGGGTAGAGAGAGATAGACAGCGTTCGTAACAAAGACAGAAAGCTGTTATCTTGATAAGAGGGGGGGATAATGAGAGGGAGACAGTAAAATAAACAAAACAGAATTTATTCCTCCATACAATATTATTCCAAAATACATGTCTTATTTCAATTCCTTTGTTAATAGTTCCTGTAAATGGGATTTTATAACTTTAACAGAACAAGTCGACCTGATTTGGGCTTTAGAAGTGGGAGTGAATTCATCATCATTTTTTGCATCTGTCACTGTTATCTGTACATAATGTCACTCCTTTTTCTACAGGTCATTGTCATCCATAAGTGTTATGTATGAAAATTAAGTCAGAATCCAAAATTAAGAGTTTGATAAAAGAAAGAAAGGAAAAGCCTTCTCAACCTAATGGTTAATATGCCACTGTCCTAAAAAGTGAGGAAAAAAGGAAAAGATTACTTTGCTTGAGTTGGATTCGATCCCAAAATCTACTGTTGATTCGCAGAATACCCTTGACCATTGGGCCATGGAAACACTACAGAAAATTGAAATTTATTTGTAATCAAATGAAATTTTCTGATAAATATCAAAAACTTTCTAATTCTTACATTGTTGAAGGGTCCTATTATTATATCAACTGAAGTAACAAGGTAATTTTAACTGAAGAAAATGAATAAAATATATATACTTGTTATTATATAAAAATAATATTTTTCATAACAAAAATCCAATGTTTACAAAAAAAAAAAAAAAAAAAAATACTCAGAAACGCAAGTTGACACAACATGACATCACAGAATCACTCTCTCTTTTTCATTCTGTCTGTCTCTCTCTTATTTATGTCTTAAATTCAGACATCTTTAATTCCAGGTCTGAATAATTGCGATAATAAAATCAACTCGCTGAGAGTTTGACAAAAGAAGAAAAAAAATCATCTCCTTTGTACAACACACTACATCGTATTTTTTTTTTCATAGATCAAAGTTAAAAAATAGAATACAAGAAAGAAAGAAAAAGAAATCAGCAGACTAAACAGTGTTTATAACTAATGTATACACTTCATATATACATATATTTATAACTTTGACAATGAATTGTATTGCATTTTGGGCACTATTTTTCCTCATATTTATAATACAGCGATTATTCATTTTTGCTTCAGACATTTTAATAGGGATTAATTTGAAAAATTAATTGGAGACAAATGTTTTTTTAATACTATTAATATTTTCATTACAGAAACAAATGTTGATGAATGTTACCAAATGCTGTTGAAAATTGAATATATACAATGTCGGCAGGTTTTGAACAGAGTCTGTTCTTTCTCTTGTTTCACAGAGAAGTTACCTGAAGATGTAGGTTTCATGTGGCTGTCAGTGTGCTTGGCTGACAAAGAAGCTTTCATGAAATTTTCATTTTTTGAATCTCCAACTTGTACTCAAGGTGTTGTGAGGAGGAGGAAACATCCGTTTTTTTTCTCCTTTTATTCTACTTAAAATTTCATCCAAAGACCATTAATCATATATTTCAGGGACACGTTCCCTTCTCTGTCCATCCTCTGCATCTCACAGTCCTTGACAAGGGGACTTTGGGGTTTAAATTCAGAGTTCTTTGTCCCCTTGACGGGTTTCGAACCAAAGCTGAAGAGCTAAGTTTGCTCTGCTATCGGAGCACATCTGGATTTATGCCTTTCCAAAGACAGTGCGAAGAGCACATCAACTGTCACAGGCAGAAGTTGATCATGATTTACCAATGCCATTAACTGCGCTGTTTACCACTAGGCCACCTGCACCTAAATTTTGTGAAATTTTATTCTGGAGATCAGGGAAAGGACACTTGACTCTTAGTTCAGAACATTCATTGATGTACCAAACAATTATGGTCTGTTTAGTAACTCATTAGCAAATGTCACGTGACCAACAATTTTTGGTAGCATGCTGGGTTGGGTGTGATCAATTAAACAATTGGAAAAAAGGGGTGATCAATAAAGATTTGACAGTTTTGGTTGATGGTTACTTATAAAATTACTTTGATTACGGCACCCCAAGTCACAGTCAATTGGTATGCGATTGATGTTTGAAGCAAGTTTCAGTCAGTTCCTTAAACTTCAGTCTTTGCTTTCATTGGTGATGAATTCATGCCTTGCCCGAGGACGTTAGTGGGAAGAGCACACTAAATGTCACAGCCAAAATTTGAACTTGGTTTGCCGATTCCATTTCCTGTGCTTTTAACCACTAGGCCACCTGCACCTCGATTTCATGAAAAAAAAGGTGCTTAAAATTTTGATCAGGAAATCAGGCAAGTTAATCTTGACTCTTATTTTGGAACATAAATTGATACATCGAAGAATTATAATACAGCTTATGAGATTTTAAGACAGTTAAACACAACTGTTCAAAAGTCTTTTGGCAGCAAGCTATGTTGGGTGTGATCAATTTAAAAAAAACAAAAAACAGAGGTGATCAATGAGTAAATTACTTCTCTCGCCTTCCTTTGGGTAGTGATCATTAAAAAAGTTTTTATTTTAAAAAAAAAAAACAAGCATAAATGCTGCAGGGAACAATTTAACAAAAACTTAGTGGGAGGATCTAAAACCGTTGAAATAGGATCCTCGAGTTTTCAAGCTGTTCTTGCTGGCTATGTATGTATCATGCATACAAGCTGCAATCGTGGAGCTAGAGGGCTGGAAAATTTAACCATTCACTCATTGTTCCTAGAAAAGAGTTTTCAGTTGGGGGCTCAATTAGTAATTCAAGTTTATGTTTTATTAATCCCGTAGTTTGTGTCTGAAGTTTGAAAAAAAAAAAGAAAAGTGTGATTGCAGCCAGACGTTTTTTTAGCGATCACTGCCCGACAAGCTGAAGAGGCATTAAGTGAAGAAGCAGTTACCTTTAATTTATATGGGAAATTCTTTTGAGTGTGCCTAGACACCCCTAAACTGGTGATAATGGTATGTTAGGCTGAGTTGTTGGAGATTGTAGCAGAAGAAAGTACAGGAGAATGAGGCGTAGGGGAGAAAAGAAGGCACACCCTGTGTTCATAATGTTTCGCTATGAAACTAATGATGACGCTATTCTCAATTTTTTTTATAAAAATAAAGAAGAGGTGTAAAATGAACTTTTAAAGAGACAGGGATACATCTATCTTAGTTCCTGCTTTAATAATTATTATTGCGCGGACGTTTCAGACAAATGTATATTCAAAAATTTTTAAAAAGTTAATAATTTTGGTTATTCTTTGAACCAGAGAAAATTGCTATTATTCAAAGGATCCATACGTATAATAAGCAAAATGCATTTGCCGTATATCACACTTGCATCATTCATGTCATCTGGTGATGTAACATTGCAGAAATAGAACTAGCATTCAAAAAGAAATTACAAATCACTGCTACCCATATAAGCTGGGTTTTTTTTAACCTCGTAAATCAAGTAGTGATGGTGGTGGTGGTTGTGGTGGTGGTGATGGTGGTGGTAATATCAGGTTACCTTGATAAAAATACTACCAGTATGGTATGAATCATAAATTTATGGTTTAAAATTAAAAAATAAGAAAAAACAACAAAAAAACAAATGAAGGACACAAAGTAAGGGACCAATTTGGCATAAACTTTCATTATAAATTGAACCCCCTGATATAAAACCTACTTAAGGTGGGGGGATTTTTCAAAAAACAAAAGAAGCATTTTCCTTACTCATTGAGGGACGAGTCTGTGCAAAATTTTAAGTTTCTATTATGAACATTTAAGGCTGGGGCAAAGTCCGGATAGATTTCGAGACAGAGATAGATACACATAAATGTCAGAACACATGGATAACCTAAACCCAGCAACAGTGTTCAAGCAGGTTTGTAGTGGATAGCGGTGATTAATTTATATTATGTTAAACTTAATAAATCGTAACTTGACTTGATTTTACCTTCAGATTAGTTCAACATACTCAGGAAACATTGAACAAATAAGAAAATGCTGCATAACAAAGTTTTTGATAATTTACAAGTACAATGCAATTAACAAAATCATTTGATTATTACCATCATCTTCTGATGGTTAAGGATAGAACAGTAATCTAAGAATAATCAATTTTCTTCTTTTCTTCCTCCTCTCCAGCCAGTCAAGAGATGGAAAGAGGACAGACAAGTCTTCTTAAAAGAGATTATTTTTTATTTGTCGAAAAATAGAACTATTCATGACTAATCCTCCACAATCGATAAAATAGTCATCATTTTTGATGACATAAGTACCAGTTTTTATGTTATATGCAAGTATCTATGATTAATTATGACAATTTGTCTGACCTTGCTAAAGATGACTGATTGTCAATGTGGAAGGCAATACACATTTGTCCTTATCTAATATAATATATTAATATATGCCTCTTCACTTATGATAACCTTGTTCCATCTATCAAGTTTTTACGATACCAAGATTTGTAAAATTCCATTCATTAAGTGATTTTTTACCCTCTTCACTCGAGTCATTGGCCATCATCAAAATGATTTATCAAAACCCTAAGCATTTATATATATATATATATATATATATATATATATATACTTATATATATATATATTCATATATATGTATGTGTGTATGCTCACAAAGGTATCCATCTGCAAATAAATGTATGCACACAAATGCATATATATATATATATATATATATATATATATAGATATATGCACACACACACACACACATATATATATATATATATATATATATATATATATATATATATATATATATGTGTGTCTGCTTTTTGGGCTACCTAATTTTACTATTGAACACCTGAAAATACTTTCTTGTAAACGGTCTTGCAGCTTTGAGGGAGCACTGACAGTTGACACAAAGACATGCATTATTGTAATAAAGAATGTTCCCTTTTCTGCTCACTATGGATGGGCCTTTTCTGGCCAAAGCGGTTTTCAGACTCCAAAACTGTTGGCACTCAACATCAGTTGTGACTGTTGAGGTCATTGTTTTAACTGTTCTTAATGGATGATTCCTTGCATATTTCAACAAACACACAAGATTGTATTTGAATGAAAGTCACTTGTTGGCTGGGGCACAGATCAATCATCATGACTGAGCCACTGATGACGACAATTACCATTGTGAAAAAAGATCCATTTCTCATCCCCAGAAGACTACGCAGTTCTTAGACTAACAGAATACTGTCTAAAAAAGGCACCTGAAGCTGCCAAGAGTCCAGGAATTCATAATAATCAGAATACAGCTGGATATTCCCTATGAACAAGTCATGGGGGCCCCTTTTCTAACCTTTGACACTTTTCATAGTTTCAAATTGTAATGGACACTCATATAGCTAACACTGGATTCTTCACTAAGTTTCCTGACTATAACAAAAGGATCAGGATTGTATTTCAGCTATTTTGTTCAAACACTTTTGGTGCAGAACAATGGACACTACTTTCATTACAATCTAATACAAATGGCCAATTGGTTTAAGTGGTTGAATCCAAATTCCTCCCAGAAAATTACATTTCACCCCAAGGAAATCTAGGGATTATTTTGCGGTTTCAAAATGGCTGGCTACTCTCTGGACAGATACTGATTATTCTGAATAACTGCATTCTTGGCAACTCTAAGCGCCATTTTCAGACAGAGTTGTTACTGGGGATGAAAAATAATATCTTTTTCACCATGTTAGGTGTCATTGTCATCAGTCATGATGTAAGACCCGAGCTCCAGCCGAAAGGTGACCTTCTTCCATTTTGCCAAATTGTGACAAAAATCATCAAGAACTCACAAGAGACACACAATTTTGCCAAAATAGACGAATTTTCATTTACTAATTTTTCCATTAGTGGGTATTTTGGGGGTCAAATGTTCTCTCAAATTGCTAGAATATCCAGTTATCAATCAGAGGTAATTTTGCTATATACTCAGTATAAATAATGCATAATGAAGACACACCTTGGCAAACCAATTGGATTTTTTAAATTAATATCAAAGGATGAAGGTTTGTAAAATTATTTTTTCATTGAGCTTGACTGGTTTTTTCCCAATTTTTAGTCACTTTTATACAGTTGTCAATTCCTGTTTATTGAACTTACAGACAATGTGAATATTTTCCGATCGTTTTGCTCACTACTGTAAATAATTCAGCCAGATCAAAAATTCCTAAACAGTCTCTCCTTATTCACATTGTCAGATACTAATATCCGTTACTTATCATACTGTCAATATAAGAACAATTATATACGTAGAAATACATGAATACAAGTAGATTAGAGAAGGGAGGAATGGGTTGATAGTGTTATTTGGACCTACCATGAGGGTCTGGTAGCTCAATTGGTAGTGCAGACCTAGGCTACATAGGCACTCCCATGGAAAAGGGTGTAGGTTCGAATCTAACCTGAGACTTATTTCTTCATTCTCCGATCGTCACGATTAATTCACTCACTACAATAAATAATTCAGTCCAAGTAAAATTTAGTTCCTAAACTGTCTTTCCTTTTAAAATTTGTCAGATACTAATATCCATTACTTATCGTATCAATCTATCAATCTGAACTTCATCCAGCCCTTGCCATCCATAGTACTTGAAATTTTGCACACACACTCTCCCCTATGCATAAAGAAATTTTTTCTTTGTTTTTGGAAAATTCCCCGCCAAAATAGGTTTTTAGAGGGGGGGGGGTCAATATGCAATGTAAGTTCATGCTAAATTGGTCATTAATTTGTACTTACTTGTTTTTTGAAAATTTAGACTTTATATATATATATATATATATATATGGGTGGTGATTTATAATTTCCCTTGGAATGCTAGTTGATATTTGATTTTTATTTCCATCCTTTTCAAATCTTCTGAGGATAATGTGATAGATATTAAAATCTATGTATATCAAGAGAAAAAACTGGTCAACTCTTGAGAAGAGATTCAATGTGAACGGATTAAGAATGCTGAACAAAATTATCAACACAGACAATCCAAAGGTTGATTGAGGTATTGTTTTTTCCAATCCCAAGGACCATGCATCTCAAATAATAAACAAATACCCCCCCCCTCCTGAACATTATTACACAATGCCTCGTTCTATCCAAGATTGTCTGCAAATTGGAATTTCCTGACCCAGATGCCAGTGGATTTAACTGTCAATGGGCTACTCAGGTGGAAAGTGCAGTGTTCTTGACGTTTTCCAAAATGTACTTCATGCCCCCAGAAAAATATTGACATGAAAGGTGGTATATTTTCTCACAAAAAAATGAAAACTATCTTTTTTATGGTGTTCTTGATATTTGATGTAATGGTGCATGTTTAGTGAAATACTTTATTTTACTGACTATGATAAACTGAATGTATATATGTCTGCATTAATATATATCTGTATGTATGTATGTTCCAAGTTGTAGGCTACAGTTTTGCACCTAGGAAGCTGAAATTTGGCATAGAGGTTTATATTTCAAATGTGAATGTCTTAAGCAAGGTGATTTTTTCTGAATGTATATGTGAGTGGATCAAAATGTTTTTTTTTCGTCAGATTTTACCAAACTTTTGCTCATTTTATTATCATTATTAGAAACCATCCACCAAAACTGCCACCAAAACTTTCAACATAGGTTTCTTCAGTTTTTGAGTTAATCAGGTCAGATGGCTATGCATGTTTGCATTTATCAAGTGTACAGGCTACACCAATAGAACTAGAGAATTGAAATTTAACATTCACACTTTATCAGGTCAACAATAAATGTTTTTTCTGAAGTTTTCTTAACCCCCCCCCACTGAAGCTTTCTACAGTGGGGTTCAATTTGCAATGAAAGTTCATGCTAAATTGATCCCTTAGTTTGTGTGCAACAGCTTTTCACGGTTGTTTTTTTAAAAATCAAAACTTTTAATGATCCAACAAAGGGCAAGAGAAATGAATTATTTATTGATCACCCCTTTTTTATAATTTTTCAATTGATCACCAACCAATACAGCATGCTGTCAAAAAATTATGGTAACATGACAGTTTCTATTGAGTGACTAACTGCACTTTTTCTTTAACTTGTTTAATTCATTTTCTGAATGACTGGGTTGCAACAATTCTGATTGAATCAACATTCCCAGACTGAGTGAAGATTGTCAGCATCTTCTTTAAAACAATTGATACAAACTCATGTGATAGTTTTTGTTTTAGATATTCATGAACCCGAGCAAGGCTGGAGAACTCAAGAGAAATGAAGAAAAGATAAAGGAAGATACACAACAGCAGCCATCAGAGCAATTCTCAAAAAAGGGTAGGAATCACAAAGTTATTGACAAAACTCCTAATGCAGGAAGAAAACAAATAACCAGTGTATTTGAAGATAATGAAGACCCAACAATGGACAGGGACTGGATAGTCAAATGTGCACAGGAATTTTACAAAAACCTCTATTCCTCCAAAAAGTAATGCAGAAAAATGAACAAAATATACAATTCACAAGCAACCAGTCCTATGATTTCCCAGAAGTTACTCTGTAAGAAATGAAGGAGGCCATCAAACAAACCAATACAGGAAAGGCATCTGGATCAGATAAGATCACCATCAACCTACTAAAAAAAGCTGGTAAACTCATTACTAGAAAGCTAGCCACCCTATTTGACTTATGCCTCAACCCAAGTACAGTCCCAGAAGATTGGAACACCCCAATCATAATGCTTTTATATAAAAAAAGGGAACCCAAGAGATCTCAACAGCTACAGGCCAATCAGCCTACTCAATTGCATCTACAAACTTTTAACCAAAGTGATCAATAACCGAATCACCAAAACACTAGATGAAAACCAACCACATGAACAAACTGGCTTAAGAAGAAGCTACTCAACCATTGCCCACCTCCATTTTGTAAATCAACTAAAAGAGAGAGCAGTAGAATATAAAATGCCACTTACTGTAGCATTTGTAGACTTCAAGAAGGCCATTGACTCAGTGGGAATCCCCCAAATCATTGATGCTATCTTTCAACAAGGCGTATATCCAGTATATGTTAGAGTATTGCAACATATCTACTGAGAGAGCACTTCCTTCATCAGGCTACATAAAGATTTGGCTCATTCCAGCTCAAAAAGGGGCAAGACAAGGAGATATCAGCTCATCCATTCTCTTCACAACCTGCCTAGAGATTATCTTCTGGAACTTAGACTGGGAAAATAAAGAAATCAGAATAGAGAATCTTCACAACCTCCAGATGTTGCTGGATGAACTGAATGAAGAAAGCAAGAAGGTTCGCACCCACATGATCTTTAGTAAAACAAATGTCATATACAACGAATATGCTAAAGACAAAGATGCAGAGGTCTGGCGAATCTTGGGGAAAGTCCATGTCCAACGATGGAAACTAAAAGGCTGATGATGATGACATTTGTTTCTTAATTATACATATCGATTACTTACATTTTTCAGGTTTATTTTCATTGTTTTTTTCATTAAGATAGCTTTGCTGACATTATATACATACGTATGTCAATAGGTCTTTAGCCAAAATGTGAAAAAAAATCACTTATTTAACATAACTAGATCTCCTTTGTCAATGCACCTGATTCAGTGGTGAATAATAATCAAGTATTTTGAACATTATACAATCAAAAAAACAGATCAAAATCCAGTTAATAACCGCATATAATGCTATATACTTATAGATCAACCTATATATATATTTATATATACGTATATATACACATTAAACAGAGCCTTAACTATACCCCCACCACACAAAGTTGATGGGGAAGACAAAGTTGACTGATCTGGTCTGGTTTCAGGTTGCTTAATGTCTTTTTCCATACAAGACCAAATTTTTATGGTCCTGGGACCAAATTAAGAAGCTGTAGTAATAAAATAATCAAATAACTTAAAAATCCAGTACCAGTCTGGATTTGCAAGAACAATGGATTGAAATACATAATTTTTCTCTATTCTTCATGTATATTTATGTTTCAAGTCTAAGACAGGCTTTCTCAAACTGGGTGCCACATCATATATTTTAGGTACTGCAGCTGATTTTGAGAAATGTGGTATTTAAGGAAAAAACAAAACAAAATCAAAATGTGATCATTGCACTAGCCTTCGCTTGTTGTTTTTCATCAAGAAATCCATACTTAATAACTTAATAACCTAGGTTAAGCCAGATCCTTTATATATATATATATATGTATATATATATATATATATATATATATAAACGTCTAGAAAGCTTTCCACACATCTATATAATTACAGATGATTAGAGAGATTGACTCTATACACGTTCCAAGATAAATCCATTTTTTCAAGAGTTGTAAACAATATTTCTCATCAGGCTAATGACAATCAAAATTTCTGTTTAAACACAGTAATCCAATCTGATTTTGTTGAAAAAAACAATGGCATATTAAAACGTAACAAGTTTCCACTCTTTTCCATCCAGAAAATTCTATTGCTAAAGTATTTAAAAATGTAAAGGACTTTAATCTCTCATCAAAAAAAAAGAAAAAAAAAAAAATCAAACTGTAATAAATGCGTGTATATTTAGTTTAAAGATATTCAATAAGTGTTGGCTAGATTAAAGGAGTAATCTTTAAATAATTTTACTTTGAGCATCTACAATTACTAACTAGTTACCAGCTTACAAGGGCAAATAACTATTTCAAAATTTATAGTAAAAATATCTCATTGAAGTATAAAAAAAGTAATTAAATATTGCTAAGATAATAAAAGAATCTTCTAGAATCTTAATATGGATTTAAACTAAACACAATACTTAAACGTAAAAATAACATACTAAGTAGTTACAGTTAGTGTGGATAATACATCAGATGGTATGAAATTTATTTTATATATATATATATATCCTTTGTCTAAAATAATGATGTATATTTTGTTGTCCTTGGGTAAGTTTTTCAAAAACTATGAACATCCCGACACAGACTTTAACAATGGTTTTATACAAAGAATTATCACTGCCTTCATTAATACAACAAACGAACACAACATATTACCACTCAGATATATAAATGCATACGTAAATGCTCATAATAACCTAGCCAAGGACGGCAAAATATGCATCATCACCTCAGACAAAGGAGAAGGTTTCATTATCATGGATACACACACCTACTTCAACTATATATATATATATATCTTTTAGGTTCCAAAAATTCTTTTCTTAGTCACAGGGGTTTCATGAGTGTGAAAAGTTCAAGAAACCCTGGTCTAAAGGAATTGTTATAACGATATTTCAAATTTATTCTTATTAATAGATGAAGTATAGTAACCTTATTATTAATTTTACCTTCTTCCTAACTTTCAGTTGCTTTTTATCACAACTTTGAATCGGACCCTAATTAAAGAACAATGATTGAACAGCGTAATCGGGAATTAAGAGTAAGCCCACAGCAAGAATCAAACTCACACTCTCTAGCCAGAGGGAGTCCAGAAGACACCTGGCTGCTTTAATCAATCGGCCAGAGGGGTTTTATTATGTTTATTGTTTAATCATTGTCATAGAATTACAGTCCGATTCAAAGTTGAGATAAAAAGCATCTGAAAGTTAGGATGAAGTTGAAAAAAACGAGTCAAAATTAATAATAAGGGATTGCTATTGTTTGTAAATTTTCCATTAGTTTTCAACCTTTATTGGCTTAATTTTGGTCTTGAAAAATAGCAATTGGCAACACTTATGTCTTAGAAATCCCCAAGACAGACACATTTTTTTGCCTGGTTTTTTAATGTTCACTGCAAGGAACAATGGCATTTGTGGGTGTTTTTTCATATTTTATGGCTGAAGCAGCTGACAGAAACCATGTGATCCATTGTTAGATAGAATTGAAAAGGTTATTTTGATAAAAATGGAATGTTTATAAATATCTTTCTTTTTTACGGCAAACCAGCACACACTACCGGAAAATGGAGGGATAGTTAGAATGATACTACCAGTCTGGTGCCCCTTGTTGACCATCTACACAACTGGTAGAAACCGTCAACCAAAACTGTCAACAGAGGTTTCTTCAGTTTTTGAGCTTGGCTGGCTGGTTATGTATCTATATTGTATACAGGCACACTAATGGAACTAGAGGACTGAAAATTCAAATATTTAATCGTTATCATGTCTAGAAAAAAAAATGTTTTTTTTTTGGTTTGTAGGAAATTCTTCTCCAAGATAAGTATTTTTTTTGTAATGTAAGGTTATGCTAAATTGGTCCCTTAATCAGGCAACATTCATTCTTGTTTTTTCATGAAAATTCAACTTTTTTTTTTTAGTGATCTCTGCCCAACAAAAGGCGAAAGATGTAAATTATTCATCTTTTTCTAATTTTCTAATTGATGACCACCAACACAGCATGCTGCCAAAATACAATGGTTGCATAGCGGTTTCTACAGAACGACTAACCAGACCCGTTTATAAATATATTTCCTTTTGTTTTTTTCACCCAGCACACACTGTACCGAAAGTTTTGGGGCAGTCTAGAAGGATACTGTTAATCTGGTACCACATGTTGACCACCAAAATGGCAATCGAATGTACCCGGTTCCTCCGTCAGAAGGTCGAATAGAACAAAAATAAACACAGTAGACCTCCTCGACCTGTTATAACAATTGTTGGAATCTAAGGAAGCCAACCATATTATAACGGTTATGGAAGATGTTCAAGGAATGGCAAACAAAAACCCAGAGAGGTCTGAACGAATAAACAAGGGAATTCTTTGATGTTTGTTTTACATTGAAAAAAAATTTACCATCAAAACATTACTGCAATAAATTGCCCAATATACCAGATTCCAGTATCTAAAAACAAAATATTCGTATAAATGACTTTCACGCATCAAATAGTCCCTGAAATGCTAAGGCATAAATTCACTAAATATATGTTATGCAGAATTGGTGGAAATTGCCTGAAGGGTAAAACTTACTTTTTTTTCCGTAAAAAAAGGTTTGATCTTACTTAGATAACATAAAATTTTTCGACTGGAAAATAATAGTTGTTTTATATCTTTATTTTGATTACATTAACTACATCTTAACTTATTTTTTGTAAAAAAGTTCCATTTCACAAGCTTATGAAGGGAAAAAAAGTTGTTTTTATATCCTCGTTTTGAATCAACAAACTTTTGCTCGAAATAAAACTATGTATTTATTTATTTTTTGAGAAAAAATTCATAATTCAGGCAATTAGATAATTTCATGGATAACATATGTAGGTACACCTTGATTAGTGCTGCTAATTCGTTGCAGATTTCTCCATTCTTTTCAAAACCACACTGTTCAAGGTCTTATTATGAATTATTCTGGAGGTTTTTTTCCAGCTTATTCTTAGTTAAATTAATTTGTACCACAATACCTTGACTGTTCTACATCACAAACAGCATTAATCAATGCATTCTTGTACAAAACAAATTTTCAACTCATATTTCTAATGATTTGACACCTCGAGAAAGTCACAACCAAAGGTAAACTTTTCACCTTAAAACCTCCCCAGTAAAACAAAGCTACAAGTTAAAAAGCTGTGTTCAAAGAAATTGTTGATAAAATATCACAACTTACAGGGCTTTACTGTCTCAAGTAATAGATCCATTATTTGTGGTTTCCTCGATTAGTGGGAGCTAACATAAGCAATAACGTTGGACTCCATGACCCAATGCCTTATATTGCAAACCGTACTATATCAGTGGTGCCTGTAGTCCGAATTTGTCTTAATCACAGTGAGTATTAGGCTTTTCAAGGTGAGGCTACCCTTTTAGACACAATAAAAGCCCCATTTACGTAGCAGAGACAAAGACGATGGTCATGGGGGTAGACTGGGGGATCAAATGAACAGGGAGCATGAAAACAATGAAATCATGGAGAGTGTACTGACCAGTGGTAAGGTCTCAGAATTCAACAGGCAAATTGAAACTGAAACAAGTGGTATCAGGAAGGGTATCCAGCAGTAAAAAAGTTAATCTTGGGAGCAGCCTTTATGCAAAAATACCAATCATGGTATAGATCATATATCTTAGATTCATTTAAAACTGAAGAAGAAGATGACAGTTTTTTGTGGACAGGGAGCACAAATGGATGATTATAAGATACTATGGACTTCTAGATCACATGGGAGGTGCAGGTGGCCTAATGGTCAAAAGAATGGAGAATGGAATCAGCAAACCAACTTCAAACTCCAGCTGAAACAATCTGCGCACACTTTGCATTAATGCTTTGGGAAAGGCATGAATCTATCTATTGTCCTCCATTGGGTGAATAGCAGAGCAGACTGAGCTTTCTAGCCATGGTGGGCAATCAGTCTAGGAGACTGACAACTCTGATTCTCAAACCAGCAGATACTATGAACTTCTATCACACATTGTAGTAAGTGTGTAGAGACCAGAACTGGGTTCCATCACTCCTGAAGCAATGAAGAAAAAAACCTTTTGGGGCTTTTGAATACTACCAAATTGGATCACATAATGTTCCTGCCAGAAATTTATTCAAAAAAAGCACAAATGATCACATGACTGCAGATCTACTTTTTAAACCAATCAAAGAGAGAATTAAACGCTTCCAAAAACTGTTCTCTGGGAGCCATAATAAGAGGATGGACAAAGACCCAATTTGCTAGTGCAGCTGTACCCCACTAGAGATACAGACTCAGGGCCAGCTCTAGGGTTCCCGGCATCCTGGACAAACTGAACTGTAATGCATGACATCAATCATTTTCTTTGCCAATTGTTTCTCCAAGTTTTGCCATAACAGAAAGTATCTAATAGATATTCCTGAAAAATCAAACTAATCATAAGTGAATTTTTTATTCTGTTTAGTTAATTGATTTTCTCATTTGAATTTGAAAAGTCCAACAGTCTTAGACACATGACCAGAATTCCTTTAGCACTTGGCATCTACACAATTGCCAGTGTTGCCATTACCTAGGGTTGGATAGATTGTTACTCATAAAAGCATTCACACTTATGCTCTTTCCGGCTCAAATACTGTCACACACACTCATATAAATACGCAACAATCATTCATTCATTTTTTGTTGCTCGCAATTAGGTCAGTAAGAAGGTCCAGGGATGGGCTTTTTGTTTGCATTATAGAGCAGTGAAGAGATCGGTCCTCTCCTTATGAAGATTAACAGGATCAACATGTCAGGCTCTTTATATGATCCCCAGCTGCTAATGGCACCTGATGTCCCTAGACTGTTACCCATCTAGGTACTGACCAGGCTTGACGTTGCTCAACTTAAATGATTGTAAGAGAACCAGTGTGTCCAACACGTTTAGCTGTAACAACACTTAACAATGAAACAAGCTGAAGTAAAATAACTTTTTTATTTGTATTTATTGTACTTGTATAAACTTTCATGGCCTGTTGACTACGAAATGATTTTATCTCTTACATATGGCACAATAGCACTGTTGGACATGCTATGCTTTGCTACTATTTTCTGATTAATTGTTAAAAGAGGAGAAAAGGTGAAGAAATAATGTACAACATTCCTTGTACTCATCTAACATGTCAAAAAGTTGCTCCTGATTAATAACTTAAACTCTCTTTTTGTTAAAAGTACACAAAATATATTTGTAGGTGATTATTATAGAGAAAGATGAGTCAGATCTTCAAAACTAATATTTTCGCCACAAGTGTACAGTCGAAACAATTGTCTCGCAAAGTAAAAAACAGCATTCACAGAGACAAAGCAAAAAGATAATAGAACTGGTTAGTCACTCGATAAAAACCGTCATGTGATATTTTTTTCAAGTTTGAGACAAAAGCTTAACAAATCGAACTTACCAACTTAATCCGATCCCGAAACATGGAAGGTAAACGTCCAGTAACGATAAGGACGATCAGAGCGAAGAATAAAATGAAATCCTCAGCCACAGAGGGGAAGAAGTCCTCGATTTCTTCCCCCAGCCACTGAACATTGATGGACAGAACCCAGACATAAAAAAAACGATTGGAGAGATACACAAAAATTAGTTCCATTCTTCTCCAGTCATATGAAAAGAACCTCTTTGTTTAAAGAATAAATGTAGTTATGTATGTTTTAAAATGCAGCATATGTGGAAGGAGGTAGAAATAGGTAGGCAAGTAAAAGTTATAAATAAAATAAATTAAAACTGTATTTTGGACTGAGGAAGAATTAAAGACCAAAATTCAATTCATTCACTAAATGTTTCTAAATTGGTTTTAGGCTGATGACATTTGCAATTACAATTACATGTAACGTATATATATATATATATATATATATATATATATATTAGTCACTTTATAGAAACCATCATGTGACCAGAATCTTTTGGCATCATGCCATGTTAGAAGTGATCAATCAAAAACATTGGAAAAAGGGACGATCGATGAATAAGTTACTTCTCTTGCCTTTTGTTGAGTAGTGGTCACTGAAAAAAAAAAGTCAGAATTTTCAATGCTGCCAGACATAAACTGAGGGATCTATTTAGCATAAATTTCCATAGCAAATCGCCCCCGCCCCACTAAAAACCTGGGTGTGTGTGTGTGAAAAAACAAACAAACAAAAAAATTTTTATTTTCTAGACATAATAATGTGGTAAATGTTGGAATATTCAACCATCTGGCACCATTGGTGCAGCCTGTTCGCAGGATACATACATAGCCAGCCAGACTAACTTGAAAACTGAAGAAACTTATGTGGACAAATAGACTGAGAATAAACGAGTTGAGTATTTGGTGCAAAAGCAGTTATTTGGGTCTTAGCATTACTGGCAGATATTTAGCTCAATGGTAAGAGCAACATTGCGTTGAAGTGGCTACCCTATCGGTGGAAGCCCCATTTTCTTTAATTGTTTATTCTATATACAATGTCTACAGCGAGAGATATATTAACCGTATAACCACAGAAGATTATCTAAAATAAGTTTCTATATAACATAACGCAATTTTTAATTCACATATATATTATACTGGATCAGTGAATTGTCTAATTGGCAAAATTATAACATATTTTTTACCAAAATTCAACATTTATTTAATCAAAACAAGAATATAAAACAGACAAACATTTTATCACCAAAAGTTATTGTAATCAAAGTGGAGCGAAACTTAAGCCGACGATGAGAAAATTGTATCTATTGAAATTCATTCCACTAACACATTTCACTTTTATCAATGTGGTAAGTTTAAATGAGACGATTTTTAAAAATATCTGATTATTTCAAGTAATAAATGTTTTATGTTATCACAATGCATGAGTGGCAAACTCTGGATATCTTGAAATTGTGAGGAAAACATGTTTAAGAAAGTGGACTTTTTTAGGGTTATGTTTTTGTGTTATCAAAAAAGTCAGTTATTATGATCATATGGTTATTTTTTGATTAATGGAATAGGGTTTTTAGTCTGCTTTAAATTCATTCTGATCACATTCATAGAGCAATATTTTACATGGTTTTAGTATTCCTTTGGATAAGGGAGGGTATATGCTGAAGAATTCCCTATGTTTATAAAATCCTCTACAGTAGTGGTTCTCAACCTGGAGGAATTTACCCCCAGGAAGGTAATTTTAAAATTCCAAGGTTGGAATTTCATTCCATTCGAATGTGTGTTTAAATGAACCTTGGGTGCTTGTTTCAATTGTCACATCCAGACCAACCTATCTTTCATAATGGAATCAACCAAATTGAAGAGATTGATAGCAGTCAAGCAAGAAATGAGAGGGGAAAAATAAAAATAAAAATGGGATATTCCTGTTGTCATAGAGATCACAATTTTGATACTGGGCGGGGGGGGGGGATTGGTTGAAAAAGGTTAAGAATCTCTGCTCTATAACCTTTATCTATGCCCACACAGTTATTGTTTTCTTTCCTTATTGTCAACTAAATTCATACTGTCGGATATATTGTATCCACAAACAGCACATTTTTTTCTCTATGGACCCCTGCAAATATTTTTCACTGAAAAAGATGGCTGTCTACCATTGGAATGCATCAGAACATGCCCACATAAAAATAAAAAATTTTGAGATGTAACACTTATCTCTTTAGTTTTTCTCTTCACCTTCCATTTGTCATTTTCATCAACATATACATATACATATATATATATATATATATATATATATATATGTGTGTGTGTGTGAGACCATCTTTTTGTTCATCTGTCATGCTACAGAAACCACCTAAACATGGGGCCGCCCAACCAAATTTGATATGCATTCTCAATGGACTGAGAAGAAAATTTAAAATAAAGAGTTTTGAGAAACATTTTTCAACAAGGTTACAGATGGGGGTTCTATTTATAGTGTAACGATAATGCTGAATCGTTACTTTCCATTCAATACAGATATATATAGGTGTCTACTCATTTTAAAAGTTTATATTTCTTTAGGAGGTCAATAGTGAAGGGTAACTTTTTTCCCAACCATAACAAGTTAAAAGTTATGGGAAACTCAAAGGGGCAAAAATGAAAGGAAAATTTGTTTTTACTGGTCTGAAAGCTTTACCTTTTTCTTTTAACTCCTTAAATACTTAACTTGGGTAGTCTTGAGCTAGTTTTAATCATGCATGTGGCAAATGATGAAAGTTGTCAGAAAAGCAATTAATCTGTTCAATGTTGTGTATTTTGTGTGTATATATATGTATGTATATATGTTATATATAGCTTAACAGCCTTAAACAGTAAATATATATAAAAAAAAACAACATATTTACCCCGAAAAGTCTATGCCATTGCAGTCACTTATTTCTCCAATATCTATCAAGGTAACTGATGTAAATTTTTACATTTACACAGAATTAGATATTATGGTACTATGTGCGAATTTTTCTTGTCGGGATCATCAGTTGTTTACCATGTAACAGTTTTGGGGATTAGAAACAAAACCGTTATGTTAACATTGCAGCCCAGCAGTGTTGATCAAACACCACCTCCCTTTCAGCTATGATTTTGATATACAGTTCAAGTCATACTACATGTAGTTTGTTATCTTATATAGGATATTACCATAATTTATTGTACAGGGATGTTATTATACATATATATATATATATATATATATATATATACACATATATTTTTTTTTTTTTTGATAGATAGATAGATAGATATATGCACATATAAACACGTATATATATTCATATATGCATCCACACGAATACATGGATATATATTTTCACGCACATAAGTATTCTTTACATGCCTACACATGTTCCTCATATACACGCATACGTGTACATAAACACACACGCGCATGCATATTCATATAGAGACACACACATATACTCAAATATATGTATACATACAGGAAATATGTACTTGTCGTAGCGCAATGGTTAACCAGTCATCATCATTAAAAAAAGTAGAAGAAACACAATCCTCAGTTGTTTAGAGGTTAAAAACAAGTGTACAATACCAAAAGCAACACAAGCTTGACTGCTGCAAAGTCGAACTCCATTCAACAACAGAATATGATTATTGTGACTTTCGTATTGTAAATATCATGAATTAATTTGTAAAGATTCAAGACTTTTTCAGTTTGACCAAGTTGGTAAGAGTGCTGCCTATCAATCGCTTGGTCCTAATTTCAATTCACGGTAGGGAAATGTTATTTTCATATCTGGTAGACAAATACTGAAGAGTTTACTCCCCTATAATTGGTGAGGATTGTTCTTGTTACAGAAGAAAGGAGAGTCAATTCTAACTGTTAACGGAAGTTGGACAAATAAATGTAGATTAAAACTAAAATAATCGATAATCATGCCATCATCTCAAATTCAATCATACTGAAAGTGAAAGTTGCGCAGACTGAATTTGTTTCAAGCTGATAAATGCGTGCTTGAAAGTTACACACAAGAGATATGAAGAATGTGATACAAGGGAAGTAACCTGAATCAATTACTCCAAAATGCTTACAGAGTTACCTCCCTTAATAAATGATACCACCCCCTTGCAACTTCACAACATTTTTTTAAAAATCATTTGTAGCAAAAGTAATGACGTCAGCAATCAGTCTCGAGTCCGATTGGTTGGTTGAATTTAAAGATTTCCAATGATTGGTCTTCGATCCTACATCTAAATAAAACTGAAAACTAGGATTTCAAAGGCGGATTTTCAAGTTTGACCAGTTGCCAGGCCCAGTGTAGATAGTCATCCCTATTTGGAAGATTGAAGAAACACAATCTTTTCTCCGACATCTTCTATTATAATATAACACAACATGTATACTTATACTCTTTGTCCTTATCAACAACACAGAAACATTGCGTAATTCTAATAATAAAACAAGCCCGAAAGTCAGACCATAGATGTGATACTGATCTATAATACTTTCCTCTCCAAACTCTCACCAAAGAAAACCCATTCGTTTCAAAGATAACACCTTTCAAAACCATTTCTTCTGAGAAAAAAAACAAACCTTCATTCAATTCTAATATCATTTTAAAATAGAATTTCATTCATGCAATTGATGCATGTTCATTTTCTGATGACGTAATGACAAAATGTCATTTAAACGACACCAACTTCATAGAATGAGTGTGAGGGAATGTTCAGTGGAAATGGTGTGAGGTGTTTGCTTTGCCAATCAGTGAATGACACTGATGGATACTATGGATGCTATTGCATCTAGAAAGACAACAAATTCTGGAGGCTATCTTCATTAGAGCTCACCAATAATGAAATTTCCTACGAAGTGGGAGCAGGTATTTTGAAGTGCCTCTAAACGGAAGTCACAATATTATCACAGGACACTTTGCATAAATCATCACCAATACCTTACGTTTTCAATTCTACTATTATTATTATTATCATTATTATTACTATAATCATCATTGGATTATGAAATCCAATCCTGGAAACAACCACTGATGGTCGGAAACACTTGATAGATGACTTTATGAACTTTGGACGGTTCCCTTGCTAACGTGATCCTGAGATGAAACAATTCATTTGCAAAAAAGAAAAACTTTCAAAAGTTGACTCAACAAAACCCATGCATTGTATTCAATCAAACATTTTTGAAAGAAGAATAGCTACCTCAATACGTGTTTTTTTTAAAAGAAAAAAAAAAAAATATATATATATATATATATATATATATATATATATATATATGTGTGTGTGTGTGTGTGTGTGTGTGCCTCATGTAAATGTATCACCATAGAGTGCAAATGTACAATGATTATCTAAAAACCATCTGGAAAAATAGGTCTTTCATCTAAAATTATCCTTAAAAATATCTTTATTTTGGGATTTGTTGGTTAGTCAAAGATAACCATTGAGACTCGAAAAAGAAATTTTTTGAAAAATAAAAAAGACTGAAAATTTTAGATAATGCCTTGTGGTGTACTCATGCAAATGTTCAAGCCTGTAGCTAAAAAAAAAAAGGTGACCAAGAGAGCCCTGAGAGACACATATAGACAGAGAAGCAAAGGGAGAAGAATCTGTGGCCCACTTGGCTGGTTGATTGGACAGGTCATTCATAGGGCTACAGTGATTCAATTTATAAAAAACATATGTGTGCATAAGTCTGAAAAAAAAAATAATTGCATCGAATTGTATTGGTTTTGTTTTCCCTTTCAGATATTTTTCTTCAAGAATTTTTGTAAACAACTCACAACTGAAGTTAGATTGCATTTTCACAATCAAAGAGTTGAGGAAATGTTGGATTCTGACAGGGAAAAATAAAAAAACTTCAAACAAAAAATAAATTTGGTACACAGACAAATGATCAAGACAAGAAAATCATTCCCAATGAATTGAGTTTTCAAAAAATTCTCGAGACTGGACATACACAAAAATAATCCTTTGAAATTGTTGATCTTGAAACATATCAAAATTGAAAACAAACTTTTCTAAAATCTCATCTAGATGTCGTTGTATTTACAAGCACAAGTGACTAGAATGAGGCTTTGAAAAAAATCTTGAAAAGTTGAAATAGGCTATGTTTGCGTATATTGCTCTGCATTTATAAAGATTAACCTGAAAAAGAACAGCCTTGAAGAGTGATCAAAAAACAGTGATGCTTGATTGTGCAAGATGAGGTTAGAAAACAACAACAAAAAAAAAAAGGACAGATTAAAGTGTGTATCAAGTAAAAAAAGAAAACAACATCATATCGCTCATCGCAAATAAACATCCTTTCATTTAAAACTATTTCAGAGACAAAACTAAGTCAATTCGTGGAGTAAATGTAATTTTAAAACCAAAAATTATAAATGACACGGTTCTTCTACAGATTTGTGTTATGTGACTGATCATCCTAAAATTATTTTGACATAAAGCAATCAACTCATGATAATTTGATACGATAATTTTGTATAAAATTGAGTATCATTTATTATTTCAATTGTTTATTTCAATACAACACTGTAGCTAGTAAATATAACTAGTAATAGACTGAACAAAAGTTTTAGAAATTCAAGAGAGATTTCAAAAAAAAAAAAAAAAAATTTAATTAGGGATTTTTTTGAGCATTTTCGTCCTCAAATATTTATTCAAAAAATTTTTTTTAAATCAATAAAAAAGGATGAAATAATTCAAGTCAAAGAACTTTTTTTGTCTTAATCATTGGACCTCCTTATTGTATGAGTCCCGAACATTCTTCTAATCCAAATTTGTATTTTTGTATTGACAATAATCATGTAGAATTCCTCATAAGTAATGACATTTTAAAAATGGATTCTCAATATTGCAAGTAGCAGAGAAGAGCACACCTCAAAACAACGTGGTTTCTGATTTTCAGTCAATTTACATGGAATCCGTTTGTTCAGTTTTTTAACATCCCTCTTGCAGCTAAATAACAAAAAACAATTTATACTTTGTTGAAACAATTCAAATCATTGTTTTAGATGTTACAGGCATGCAATCACTTATCTGAAATTCTAAAGATCAAAAAGCTCTGAAATCTAAACATTTTTTTTTCCATGGATGTCATCTGCACACTCAAGCTCATGTTTAGCACCAAACATGACGGCATGACCCTGTTGTCTTGACAGTCATTTAGGCTCAACATATGCCATCCAATTGTGTCACAGTGTTCCCTCTAGTCAGACGTGCAGCAGCTCACAGATATCTTTTTTATTTTTTGGTAATTTTGAGACTCTCTCATTAATGTTTTCATCATTCTCACAAATCAATAGTGTATCCACTGTCTCAGCAAACAAATATTTCTACCTCCAAGCTAGCAGAGGAGGTCAAAATTCAATATGCTTTGTCCAGCATTACAAAATCTACAAGGAAGCCTTCACATCAAGAGGGGTCACCTACCTTTTTGGCCGACGGATCTTGAGGAGGTCCATAGTTGATGTGAACTTGATAGAAGCCAACAAAGCATGTTGCACTGAGGACTGTTGTTAAAGCGGCTTTCTTTAATGGAGTGAATTTACGAGATTGTCTGGACCCTGAAGGAGAAAACAAATTAAAAGCAATGGAAAATTATCTCATAGTCCCAGGGGTTTCTTGTGAAAGCTTTATTGAAAGCACTACAAGGTTTCTGGAATATTCAAAGAGTTTTTCCAGACAATTGAACTCCTTGCGGTTTGTGTTGTTAACAAAACATTTCAGCCAATCCATTCTACAACTTTCTTCAGCTGTACTGTCAAAACATGATAGTAGTAAACAGAATTTTCCTTCAATGGTAACAATGTTCATAACGTTGGATTCAAGTGGAAAAGGCCGTAGAATGGATCGGTCAAGACATTGTGTTAACAACACAAACAAGGAGTTTAATCATTCAAAAAGCTCTTTGAATATTAATAACACTTCTCAAAACAATAGACAGTACATTTTCAATATCTTGAGAATCAGTTGAGCAGCCTCGACACAACTAGGTATTCAATTAGATAGGACCTTACTGCACATGTGTAAACAGACACTCTCCCATTGGGTTACCAAGTCGGCAGTAAAATGCCATTGAGTGAGCTTGTATACTGTGTGACAGGCTTATTCACGATGGCCAATCTTACCCATTCTTCACATCCCCTGTAAGCAAAACATAACATAACCCTGGGGTCCTTAAGCCTTTCTACAGTTCAGATAGGGTTCCCCACAAATTCTGGCTTTTTGCCACTGAAAGGGAGGAGATTTCAGACTGAGGACAAAATTAAGGAGAAAGCAACAGGGCAGCTGCTTTTGACTCCAAAAGGAGACTTTACGGACTGTTTCGAAAATTGGAAGAGATTAGAGTAAGTGTATGAGGTTCCCAGATAATTACTTTGAAAGGGACTAAGGTAACATTGCTTCAAGTAGGCTTTTTTTCCAATTATATTAAATGGCTGGATACTTTCAAACAGACCTTGCACTGTCTTTTCAGGATTTTGCATATAAAATTACAGGATTATTAAGGAGAAATTAACCTATCACTGTGAAAAAGTGGTTGAGTGCTCATGATTCAGTCCATCCCAGAGTCGTAACAAAGACTTAAAAAATGGTACTCAATACCTCTCCACTAAGCACTAAGCACAAAGACTAGGAATGAGGAGCCTCTTCCTGAGACTGAGAGGATATGTTCAAATCATATTAGATGTACTGGTTTTCATAAGATCACGGAAGTTGAGCAACATCAAGCCTGGTCAGTGCCTAGATGGGTGACCATTGGGAATACCAGGTGCTGGAAGAACAAAGCTTGGAGAACCTAGAGATAAGTATTTCTACAAATTCGATGAGGGTATAAAGCAGAGAACGATGATACATACATTCATGAGAAATTTAGTGAAACTAGACTTTTATGTGAAATTCAAGCTGAATATTAAGAAAAAAAAAAAAAACAAAACATTTCTGTTAATCAAAACTGTCAACATGGGTTTCTTCAGTTTTTAAATGGTTCAGCCTGCCTATCTCTTAATTTCTTTCTTTTCTTTTTTTTTAAATGGCAAGAGAATACACAGAAGAAGAATGAATTAGAAATCGATTAAAGAAAGTCAATGAAAGATTTTTGGAACAGGCAAAATTAACTAAATAGGGGAAAACAGAATTAAAACCCTACCCTAATTGACCTCTAGACCATCCTGGCCCCTAACTGAGACTAAGACCTGGAAACTGATTTAGGACGACTGGGCTTTCCAAACGTCGATGGAAAATAGTGAAATCTAAAGGTTCAAAAACTAGAATATTTTCCTAAACAACCATTTTGCTGACAAGGATTCTAAGAGAAAAAATTTCAAAATTGGCTTTTTGTTCAACTGCCAAGAATCTCTGACAAATGGGAATTGTTTTCTCTCTGACCTGATCCAAACATAGGTCTAGATGCTCAAGTACAGATGTTAACTGCTGGAAGAGTCGGGAGAAATTTAAAAGGAAATCAGAGCAGAATTCAACATTGCTGATTCAGTGTGATTCTAAGAGTATAAAACCGAATTTCTGACATTTGATAAATTATTTCATTTTATTGAGATATCACCAGTTCTGACAAAATACGATTTTGACCAGTTGATAAATCACTTTTCTCATTATCAAAGGAATGATCAACGAATAAGTTACTTCTTTTGCCTTTTGTTGGGAAATGATCGCTATGAATAACTGAATTTTCGATTAACAAGAGTGAATGCTGCTGGACACAAAAAGAGAGATCATTTTAGCATAAACCTACATTTTTAAATAGAACCTCTCACTAAAAACCAGGGGGGTAAAAAAACAACAAAAAAACCAAAAGCGTTTTTATTCCTAGACGTAAGGAGCAAATGTTGAAAATTTGAACCCTCTATCTGTATCTGTGACACCCAGCCAGCCGGAATTACTTGATAACTGAAGAAACCAATTTTGACAGTTTTGGTTGATGGTTTTGAACAGAATCAACGATTAGAAAGTTTGTCTGAATTATTTCACATTTATGCCAAAGTTCTTATGAGACTGTAAACACTTCTGCAGCTTCGACTAAAGCTGACAAACCCTTCTTCAGACAAACAAAAGCAAAAAAATGGAGGAGAAAGAAGTGGTGAGATATAATTGCAATCTGGTTATGGTGTTACAAATAATTGATAAAAAGAATTTTTTAAATTAAAAAGAAGCTTGAGAATACTTACATGTAAAGCGGCTTCGTGAACCACAAATTGTCGGTTGGTTCATCAATTTCAGCCTGAGCTGTGTCAGCTGATGGACACGGGTGATGAGCGGCCGAAGAAGCAACATCTTTTCTGGAATGAGAAAAGATTCCATGACACACCCAAAAAGCCTTTGACTACCAAACAATTCTAATTAATAAAGGATCAGGGTAGATACAAATAACATGATTGGAGGTCAATCATATTTGACTAACAGACAAGAGTGGTAATAACAGTTGATATTTCAATGTTTATTCACATTATCATCATCAGAACATTACGAGAACTCAGAAAATTAATAAACTTACTATCACAGTCAATAATTGAACAACTGTAATGTCAGAATTAGAAGTCCTGTAAAAAAAATTCCATTGAAAATCAAATATGGTCAGAATAAATTCTAATTATGACATCACTGGAAAACATCTAGAATTGAGTGAAAGAAACATCTAGATTCTGAAAAATCTGGATGTCATTGATAATCTCATCAAAATAAGGCCCCTAAAAGGTCAAAGAAGTTTTAGTTCTTTTTCCAAAGTCAAAACACAATTTTAGAAGGAATCTGGTGTAGTACTGATGCCAATTTTCAAACCTGGAGACAAAACGGTGTGGTCAGGAGCGCTGGACCAGTTACACAATCACAAGCACATGAAGAAAATGTCTAGAACTCTTCGCCACCTTTGGTGGCTACGACTGTTCAACAAACAGGTCTGGATAATCACTCAATAGAAACCATCGTGACGAACGTCTTTTAACTGCAGGTCGTGTTGGGGCTGATCAATGAATAAGTTCACTTCTCTCACCTTTTGTTGTACCACTAGAAAGTCTGAATTTTCGAAAAATCCCCAAACAAGCTTTGCAGCGTGTTAAAGGTCGGCTCGGTCGACTAACTGAATATTACTGGCATTTCGCCACAGGCAAAGGTGAGTTTTGTGAGAAGTTTCCAAGTTATTTTCGGCTTTTTGTCTCTAAGGACATTATTGTCATTAGGGTGTGTTTTGCAACAGCAGCAGTCCACAAGAGCTTTATGACGCAAAGATGTGTTTTATTGGTGTGCAGACCCAAAATAAGTGGGGTAAAAAAAAATCAATAATAATGTTCAATAATTAGGTTTTTTGCAATTTTTTTTTTGATTTTCAAAAAAAAAAAAAAATGGCAAAGTATCAATAATACATCAAAATATGAATACATGTGAATAAACGGATGTTTTGAATATTTTTTTTTTTTCGTTGTCAGGAATTTCTCCTAAAAAAAAAAAAAAAAAAGCATTATCAAGGAAATTATTAAAATGTCCGAACTATTCAATACTTCTTCTTTCAGTTATTTACCTAGAATTATAAATCGTATTAGAAAAGCAAAAGAAATAAGTTGAAAAAATTTCTCAATTCGACATAAAATCGATAATTGATTTATTTATCCTTAAAATCAGGAAAAGAAGTTGATCTTTTTTTTTATTAGCGGTTCGGATTACCCCAAGTGTCACACAGTAAACGATACACATGCAAATAAAATGAACAAATTTCATGTCTGGTTATTAGTTCTCCTACTTGTCTGTAAATAGTTATTTTGTTCAGCCTAGAAAACGTAGACTTTTAATTCAATTATACACTAGGTGCTTGGAGAGAAAGAGACGGAATATACAGAAGATCCGGCTCGCTGGAAATTGAAATGTTTGAAATAGTATTCAACATTTTAAGTCATTTGCACGAAACAACACAAAATATAAATTACATTTTTAAAAAAATTAATTGAAAAATAACTCAATTGTTGTAATCCCAATAAAAAACAATGATTGATCTATCTTTCCTTTCTTCTAGTCTTTTTATAAAAATCTGAAAGAAAATTTCAGAACTCACTAAAAATGTTTTAGGTTAAAAAGTGTCATGTATAGAAAATATGTAAACGAACAAAATAAACAAATATGCTTCATATCCGATTATTATTACCTCTGATATGTATGTCTGTATCTTACTTACCTTGAAATATGTTGGCTTTAGGTTAAATTACACCAGGTGCTGAGAAGAAAAGGACTGAGTATGTTGAAGATCCGACTCTCCTGAGATTAAAATTTTAAGAGACCTATTCAATACTATCCTTAGTTATTTGACACAGAACTATTCAGATTGAATCAGACCAAAAGAAATAAACAGGGAAATGACTCAATTAATCATAGTAATCCACTGAATCAAAAAGAATCCTCATAAAAATCAATGATTGTTTTATTTCTCTTCATTTTTTTTGTACTCCGATCTTTTTTTTAGAAATCGGAAAAGATTTTAATTTGCGTTAAAGTATTTCAGATTGCCTAAAACATCATGTACAGTAAATATGAATGCAAACAAATGAATCAGATCAGCTCTATACCTGATAATTAGTTCTTTTATATATATATTTTAAATTTACTTACCCTAGAAAATGTTGAGTTTCAAAATGTATTACACCAGGTGCTTGGAAGAAAGGGACGGGAAATGTAGATCCCGTTTCGCTTGCAATTCACAGAGAATAGTTTCAATAAACAAACAACAAATCACACACTACGATCAAAGGGTGGAAAGTCAATTAGTGAAGGTTGTTAGAAAATGAAGAAAAAAAACTAGATTGGCCATTAAAGTTTTCAAAATTCCGCCTCATTTCTCACGTGTGTGACGATGTTTATTTACGTTCCCCATTATTGTCTTTTTCTTTCTCGAGGTCACCGGGACAGGCATGTGCATGTGTCGTCGTTGTCGGTAAAGGGAGATAACTCAATCGGCTTTAGAGGGCAGAAGTTATTTTAAGGGGGAAAAAAATCAATAAGATTCCTCTCCATTGTAATCTTGTTACAGTAAAGTCTATAAGCTGGGTGTGTTGGAATTTAAAAAGAAAAAAAACGTGTTAAGAATGTGTGCAGTTCTCAACAATTTGCCTGGCTTTGGAAGATGAATTTTCCGACAAAAATTTTCTTTGTAGAAATTGAATAGTTTAGGTCATCATTGTAATGAAGTGTTGCTAATTTTGAAGAGAAATTTTATATTAAAAAAATGGGCTATTATCACCTTTCCTGTTTGAAAATGGCCGCCGTTCCGGAGGGTTAGAGTTAGTGTTTATAGGGTTAGTGTCAAGATTAGGTTCATTATTTCTAGGGTTAGGTTTAGTATTTCTTGGACTAGGGTCAGTATTTTTAGGGTTAGTGTTAAAGTCAGTTTGTCTGCAGTCTCTGTTATTCTGCACCTGGAACAGCAGCCATTTTAAAACGGGAAAAGTAAAAATTTCTGTAAACTATTCTTCTGACTCTAGAAATACTAATTTAATGTACGTAGTGTTCTATGAAATGTGAGGGTGTAAATTTTTTGGACTTTTGATACTACCTGTCAAATATAACTTTAAGATACCTGAAAGAGATATACAAGCAAGACATTTTTTTATAAAGATATAAACACTTGATTATAAGCAAAAAGAGTGTCCAACATTCGGAGATACATTAAAGATACTTGTTAATCACAAATTACAATATAAAAGTAATTCTGCATATTTTATGCAAATATTAAAATGACAAGTCTGGTTCGTCACCGAAGTCTTTTGGCAGCATGTTGTCTTTGGGATGATCAACTAAAAATTGGGAAAAGTGGTAATCTATGAAAAAGTTACTTCGGTTGCCTTTTATTTGAGTAGTGATCACTTGAAAAGTCTGAAAAAAATGTTTGAATTTTCATTCTTCCACCTCCATTGATATGGCCTGTATGCATAATATATACATAGCCAGCCGGCCAGCCAGACCAACTTGAAAATTGAAGAAACCTATGTTGACAGTTTTGGTTGACAGTTTCTGATAAAACTTGAGTTATGCTGAAAGGAGAAAGATTAGAATTGTGCACAAATAGAAATTTGCTTTGAAGCAGATTGAAAGGATATTTCTAATAAAGATTTACATCTTCATAATGCAGATAAATTGGTGTTCGCTAGTATTGACTTTGTTGTCCTGTTTATATACAGAGTACAGACATTCAAGTGGATCTATCATTCAGGTGGTAAAACAGATTTGGGTCAAAAATGTCCTCAATCTCCGTTTTTATTTTGCTTTGTGTGAAATTATTTTAGAAGTTAGCAAGTTATAACTTTGTAGGGAAAATGCTTCCATATCCACTCAAAATACAGCGTAAGTTATGTATTTCAATATTTGATAAAAACCATCTCAAATCTTATTATATTGTCCATTTAGACAAAGTAAAAAATTGTGCATAAGTGAAATTTACTGTTACAAATACAGTACCAGACCATTTATCTAACAAATGTGGGAGTAGATTT
Source organism: Thysanoteuthis rhombus (assembly GCA_963457665.1). Classification (NCBI taxonomy): domain Eukaryota; kingdom Metazoa; phylum Mollusca; class Cephalopoda; order Oegopsida; family Thysanoteuthidae; genus Thysanoteuthis; species Thysanoteuthis major. The sequence goes on from OY735223.1 coordinate 2,694,087, forward strand.
GATCTAAATTTCTAGTCTAAGACATAATATATATTTTAAGCCCACTTTTTGCCAAAGTCACTGGATTTACAATAAAACAAATGAAGCTGTAGCTTTGGGGCCTCTAATCCAAGAGACGCCCCAGAAACAACTTTTATTATAATGTTTGATGACTCTGAGTCTTGACACCATACTATAAACCAAATAAGATGAGACCAATCCAATTTTTTTACATATACTAACAACTACATTACCTCAAAACATATAAAATTTTGTGATTCTCTCATCGTGGTCGAAGCATACTGAAATAAACTTTGGAAATGTCCCTAAAATTGCTTTCAAGACAAAAAAATAAATAGATTGCCGTTGATTCACCTTAATCCCATTGAAGAAGATGACAGTGGTTACCCAGCCTCCATTGCTCATGGAAAAAGGCTTACTGCATGACCCCATTCTCAAAGACTCTATCCCATCAGTCTTGCTCATTCTGCTCTTTGGACCTTGAGGTCCTTTAAGGGCAGCAAGGCCCTTAGGACCTTACCCTATTGTTGCTGGTTATGAAGGGTCCCCATGACAGTTTGAGCTTTAGTGTTCCCAAAAATATTGGTCTCTCTCTGAATGGCACTGAAAATTTGTGTTTCTTTAGGATTTTACGGTTGCTTGCATCATTTTGAAATCAGGTCTGTACAGCTTTAACTCTATAGAATGTTTCACTTTGTGTCTTTATTCTGTGAGTATCATTGCTCAAGATACAGTGGAAACTACAAAGATTAACATTGAGAGAAAAGTAATAAAATTTGCATGAGTTCAGAGACGTGCTAATCTTGATGTTTGGCTAAAAAATACAATTTGTCAGAATTGGTCAAGCCATTAGAATGCCGGGCCATAAATTCAATCTGTAGAAAATTCCTCCCACAAAGATTCCTGTCAAATTTTAAAGAAAGATTTATTTGCTATCAAGGCCAGATTATACAAGTGTTTGATATCATAAAAATTTTGTTTTATATTAAATGTGTGTCATTTTCACCATATAATTAGAACTTGACTTGTTTATCTTGTGGTGAAAATAGAATCAGAAAATAACATTTTCTCTTCCAATATTATATATGGTCCTGCTATGCCTGTTAATTTCAGGCCAAGAAATATTAAATGATATCTAACATTAATGAATCACCATAGCCCGTGCATGTACCAGAATTATCATCTAAAAAATTAATTTTTTCAACTGAAAAATTACCTAAAATATACCTGCACAAGATTTGGACATTGTTGGTCCGAAATGACCAAAGAGACCTCAAAAAGCTCTTTTTTGAAAAAATGAAAAAGAGAGTTTCAAGACAGTGCCTAGTGGTGAACTCATGCAAACTTTCCACTACACCCCTTCTAAGAATGTTTTTATTTAATCTTTTGGAAAAAAGGCTTTTTTGACCTTTTCGGGGCCTCATTTTGACTGGTTTGTTTATAACATCTAGATTCTCCAGAAACTAGATATTTCTAGATGTTTTTTAACTCTATTTTAGATGTTTTCCAGTGGAAAATGCCATAGAGGCCATGAACAGAATTTATTCTGACCATATTTATTTTTCAATGGAATTTTCTTACATGACTTCAAATTTTGATGCTATGCTTGTTCAATTATTTGTCAGTAAAGGCAAATTTAAAAAAAAAAAAGTCACCCCTAAAGTATATTTCTAGTGGGTGCTCAATTTGCAATGTAGATTTATGCTAAATTTGTGCCTTAGTTTGTGTCTGGCAGCATTCACACATGTTTTGGGAAAATTTGGCCTTTTTTAGTGATCACTGCACAAGAAAAGGTGAGAGAAGCAGCCTATTCACTGATTACCTCTTTCCCCAATTTTTTGAATGATCACCCCAACACAGCATGCTATCAAAAGATGTTAGTCACATGACATTGTCTATTGAGTGACTAACCAGACTTGTTTCTCAATTTTTGAAGTGAATTGTACAAATTTTTTAATTAATTTTCTCCTGAGTACCTAAGTATTCTAAAAAAAACAATGCTTGGAATAAAACATTTAAAATGAAAATAAGAATTTAAAATGACATTTTATACTATGTACGCAAATATTCTTTAAAAGTCCCGGGAGTAAAATGTTTGAAAAGGAAAAAAATTGTATCTACATTTTTGTACCTAACTGTGTAAAAAAAAAACATGGAAAACACTCGGGTGAAATATTTGTGGGTGGAATTTTTATGGAACAAAAAATAGGATTGACTGGATACTCAAAGGAGGAAGCAGAAAGTGTGCTTTGCGGAGAAATAATTGGAATGTCTACGAGTCATGACTGTGCCCCATTAGCTGAAATTAAAGTAAACTCTTTCGTTTTCACAATTTAACTCTTTTTTTTTTTTTTTTTTTTAAACTATCTTGCAAGTTCAGGCTTCCAGGCAAGGGGATGACGTCACAGGATTGAGGGATTGGCAGAGACGCTCCCATGTCCCATGGCTTGTCCATCACGGAGGTGAACCACTAAGCCACCGACTCACCATCTCTGCCTACCATGACATCCTGCTGTACATGTGGAAGATAGAAGAAAAAAAACTCTTTTCTATGGTTGTAACTTTCCACCATTGGAGAGGAAGAAAAGCTAAGAGTAAGGATTAGAAAAAAAAAAAAGGGTGGAAAAACAAGAAATAACTTTGTCTCCTTTTAAAGATGACTGCAATAGCAGTGTATCAAGAGATCAGAAGTAAAAAGAACCAAGAAAAGATCATGGGATATCCATTCTTTTCTTGTTGCTCACAGCTAAGCCAGTTAGAGATTGGGTGTGTGTGAATGAGGCCTTTGGCTTGTGTTATCGAGTGTAATGGAGAGATCCAGCTCCTCATAGGAGGACCAACAAGATTATCACCAGAGGTTCTCTAATGATAAATTGGAGGCTCGGTGAAAAGGGCCTTTGGTTTGCATTACTGAGTGTAATGCAGAGATCTGTCTTCTCCTGGGAGTATTAATGGGATCATCACAGGAGGTTCTTGACTAATATATTGGAGGCCCAAATACCTACTTTACGTCCAAATCTTATCTTATCTTATTTGGACCTCTGACTTACCAGTGGGCTGTTTAGCTCAGTGTTCAGAGTAGCATCACTTTGATGTGACTTCCGATAAGTCACAGATTAGATTCCTGTTGCAGCCTATTTCTTTAATTGTTTGTTCTATCTATGCTATCTAAGCCAAATGATACATTCACCGTTTGATAACAGGAGGTCATTCCAAATAAAGTTTCAAATAATATAACACATTTATCATTATTTTGCCGGATTATAAGTCCATTTTTCAATTGTATGTATGTATGTATGTATGTATGTATGTACTATGTGTGACCGTCTGGGAATACCAGGTGCTGTTTTGAAGCAATAAGATTATTCTGCAACCTACAGATCAGCTGAGCAACTGGCCAAGCTAGGACAAGAGTTTGCATCCGGTCCCTTTCTCAAACACCAGCTGTTTCATGGCAAGGAACATGACAGGAGCCGCCATGCAAGTGGCAGTGATCATTTATGATGTGTACAGGCTACACAAATGGAGCTAGAGGGCTGAAAAGTTGAACATTCACTTATCATTATGTCTAGAAAAAAACTTTTTTTTTGTTTTTGGGAAATTCTCTCCCTAAATAGTTTTTTTTCTTTGAGGGATTCAACTTACTATTCAAGTTTTTGCTAAATTGGTTAATGCAGCATTTATATTTGTTTGTTTTTTTAAATTCAGACTTTTTATGATCACTACTCAACGAAAGACGAGAGAAGTAATTTATTCATTGATCACCCCCTTTTCCAATTTTTTTGTTTGATCATATCCAACACAGTTTGCCGCCAAAAGACTTTGGAACAGCTTCTTTGTTTTTTGAAACCAACCCCAATAACAGGTTTTTAATGCAGGGTTCAATTTGCTATATAAATTTATGATAAATTGATACCTTGTGTTTGTCAGCTTTTATGTTTGTTTTTTGAAAATTCAGACTTAGTTTAATGATCACTGTCCAACAAAATGCAAAAGAAGTAACTTATTCATTGATCATCCATTTTTCCAATTTTTTAATCGATCACCCCAAACACGACATACTGCCAACAGATGATGGTCAGGTGATGGTTTCTATTGACTGACTAACTAGACAGTTGCATAATACCTGTAGTAACTGATAGTAGAATTGGTTTGCTGCTGACTAACTGGTATTCTCCACCAAGTACGATTAGTATCAACATATTGGGTAATTGAGAAATTATACTGAATCTGGAATCGGCTGAAACCGTAGTAAGAGCCTAACATAAGTTGTTCTTTGATCCTCCTTTGAAGTATTTGTGTAAGTATGTCTGTACTTACCGTGTATGTATAGTGTTGTGTTATTTGTCAACGGGGATAACGTCCTTTATATAAGAGTAACATCCCTTGTTTGGGAAATCTCCTGTGTGCGTGCCGTGTCAACGTAAATCAAAATTATCATAATCTTCAGAATTGAATAAGAGCCAGGTATTTGATTCGTCACATCTTCCTTGCCGGCTGAGGCTGTTGTGTATTTTCTGCAAGTGCTAGTAATAAGCGTTCAAGTTCTGGTAGAAGCAAGGATTTTGAATGCTGATTTTCAAAGTAGACAAGCCCTCCCCAGTTGGTAGATTGGTGCAACATAATCTTCCTACCCAACACTTCATCTAATTTTGCTCTTTATCATGCTATGTTAGGATTAGTGAATATGAAAAAGGATTTTGAATGCTGATTCTTAAGACATGCAGACCCTCCCCATTTTGGGGATTGGTGCAACACAATCTTCTTACCTCATATTTCTTTTAATTCAGCTCTGTGCTGTGCTAAGCTAAGCTTTGTGAATAAAAAAAAATTAGAATTTTTTCAATGTAGGCAATATTAGAAACTGTAAACCAAACCTGTCAACATCAACACAGTCAACATCTATAAAGATTTTTTCAGTTTTTAAGTTGGTCTGGCTGACTGGCTGGCTATCTATGCATCTAAGTGAGACAGCTCCCTGGCAATCAGTTGGTCGTCAGTCCAAATCAAGGAAGGGGAATGCAGATTTTACATATTGTTTTACACCCCCAATTTTGGTGAGGATTGTTCTTGTTGTTCTCGTGATGGTAGGAAAACATAGTCAACTCTGGACTTTGTACTGGAATTTGACCAAAATTGATTTCATAGTTATGGAGGATCAACTTGAGTGACCAATGGATCATGAGTGTGGCTGAAGGCGGAGTTATTTAGCGGGAGCTTGTTTGGTGAGAGAGAATGCTCACAATAGCTGGGTCTTGGAAGTACAGGTAAGTGTGGTGAGGCAAAGTTGAAAGTAGATAGTAATGAAATGAATATTATATTTCTGAATGTGCCAAAATCTAGCTTGCTCAGGGCACAAAGAACCCTGCAGTCACCCTGCTGAGTAGACTGGTTGGATCCTTGGACAAAGAGAGTTTGGTTCTCACCTCGGGGAGGAATACATTTTGATGTCACCTGCACTCAGGGAAAAAGGAGAGTTAAACTTCCCACCAAGACTTCCAAATCAAAGGATGGATGGAAAGAAATGAAAAAAAGGGTTAAGAAAAAGGTTTGTCATCTTCCCCTATAAATCTATGTAGTGCATTGGGACAGAAAAATGTTAACGAAAACCGAAAGATTGAAATCAATTTTGACTAGTTTTTTCACCTTCATCCTAATTTTTCTGAAAGTCAGGATGAAGGTAAAAAAAAAAGTCAAAAATAATAATAAGCCTGCAATCCAAGAATAAAATTTGAAAAAAAACCCCTAGAATGATAAAAACAGGGAGAACAGGTCTGGTTAGTCACTCTATAGAAACCATCATGTGACCAATGTGTTTTGGCAGCATCCTGGGTTGGATCAATCAAAAAATTTGGAGAAGGGGTGATCAATGATTGAGTTACTTCTCTCACCTTTTGTTTGGGGGTGATCACTAAGAAAGTCAAAATTTTCAAAAAACAAGCATGAATATTGCCAAACACAAACCAAGGGACCAATTTAGCATAAACTTACATTGTAAAATGAATACCCACTAGATGCTTATTTTGGGACGGAAAATTTTCAAAAAAACAAAAATTGTTCTTTCTAGACGTAATAAGGAATAAATGTCTAAATTTTCCGTCCTCTAGCTCCATTGGTGCAGTCTGCACGTGTGATGCATACATTGCTAGCCAGACTGATATGAAAAATGAAGAAACCTATGTTGACTGTTTTTGTTGATGGTATCTAAAAACTAAATAATTTCACCATCACAGTCAATATTGAACAACCAAAGAGTCAAAAAAAAGTCATATAAAAAAATTCTATCGAAGAATAAATATGGTCAGTATAAATTTTTATTATGACATCACTGGCATTTTCCACTGGAAAATATTTAAAATAGAGTAAAAAACGAAACATCTAGAAATATCTAGATGTAATCAATGAACTATACCTATCAAAATAAGGCCCTAAAAAGGTAAAAAAACAAATGCATTTTTAAAAAGGATTTAGTGGAGTACTGATGCCAATTTCTAAGTCTGTAGACAAAAGGGTATGGCCAATAATGCTGGAACACACACATATATATAAGAAGGGATAGGAACTTTGGCCACCATTGGTGGCTATGATTGTTCAACAGATCCACCAATCCAACAGAATAATATGTTCTATTATTCTGTTCTATTATTCTGTTGGATTGGTGAATCTGTTGAACAATTGTAGCCAAAAAGAGAAAGAAACAAAAGAAAAAAACAGGTGAAAAAAAGGAATTGCTAAAAATCTTTCATTTGCTCTGCAGACCAAGTAGACTGAGAAAAAAACGTGGAAGAAAGATAAATTCTTTGTATATCATAGGAGAGGGCAGAGATTACTGATTGAGACCACTTGAACTCAAAGATAAGAAGTCAAATGCCATAACAATAGGCGACTTATGCACACGTGTCACTCACATACACGTGTCACTTGTACACACGTTACGCTGGCTGATCAGCATCAAAGGTCTAGTAGGAGTAATTGCTGAAAAATAAGGCGTAAGTCTACTCTTTCACTGTTGATGCTTGAAAGAAAGTTATGCTGACATTTTTGAATACCAAAACTACATTAAAAGAAATAAGTGTCATGGGTCATTTTATGTTTTGAAATTATATTATGCATGTGTCAATCAACTGTGGACTTCATCAATTTGAAGCACTAACAAGACTTCATCAAAAGAGCTAAGATTAGATTGGTACAGCAACACAGTTCTAAAGTTTCAACATGTCACTTACAGCAGGCCCTCCCCACTTTGGAGACTGGTGCAACACAATCTTCCCATCTAATATTTCTTCTAATTCAGTCCTGTGCTATGTTAAGCTAAACTTAGTAAAAATCAAAAACCAGGATTTTGAACGCTGATTTTCAAGATAGGAATGCCCCCCCACTTGGGGGATAGATGCAACTTAATCTTCCTACCCCAAACTTCTTATATGGCCCCATGCTTTGCTAAACTAAGCTGAGTCAATGTGAAAAATCCCATCAAATCAGGATTTTAAATGCTAATTTTCAAGACTTTTTAATATCTTGAGAATTGGTTGTATGGCCTTGATATATCTTAGGAACCAATCAAAGAGGACCTCATTGCACATGCATGAACAGATATTCTCCCGTGAAGTTATCCAGTCAACAATGAGATACCATTGAATGAGCTTGTGCACTGTGCGACTATCACATTCATAATGATCTCACAAATTATTCTTTACACCTCATGCAGAATTTCCGAGAAGTATCCAGACATTCCGAGCATCTTGAAAGTTGGTTGTGTGGCCCTGATGTCACTTGGCAACCAATCAGTGGGGACCTTACTGCACATGCATGAACAGACACTCTCCGGTGAGATTACCTAGTCAGCAGTGAGATGTTATCGAGTGAGCTTGTCTACTCTATGACTATCATATCCTTAATGGTTGCACAAGTCATTCTTCATGTCCCATGCAGAATTTTTGGCAAAATTATCACATCACCCAGATCTGTCAGATTCCCTTCTCTACGTCTAAATTATAACTCTACGGCCTTCATCAGGTATCATCTGGTAGGTGTGGGGAAGTAACGAACCCTTTATTTAACCAATGAGGGTATACTGACCACATGCCTCTTAGCATTAGTAGTATTATCATTGTCTCAGTAATCTGATGGTTCCAGGTTCAATCCCAGTGTGAGACAATAGTAATACTATTAATGCTAAGAGGCATGTGGTCAATATACCCTCATTGGTTAAATAAAGGGTTCGTTACTTCCCCACACCTACCAGATGATACCTGATGAAGGCCGTAGAGTACAACAGCCGAAACGTTGTATGAAAAACAACCAAGATGAGGATGGTCCGAATATTAATAGAAATAATAATAATACCTCATCTCAAAAATTCAGAGATATACTAATATTATAGATATTTTAAAAATCTGGAATTGGTCTTTGACACCAGAGCATGGCTGCTGCTGGGTCAAACACCACAACTATTCCAAGATGATTACTGTAACTTTTGTATTGTATATATAGTTGATAAAATTGTAAATATACAAGATTTGTCAGTTTGGCTCAGTTGGTAAGAGAGCAGCCTAGCTATCACTTGGTTGTGATTTGAAATCAAGATAAGGGAATGTTAATTCTATCTATTGGTTTTGTTATAACGTGACTGGATAGACAATCCGTGAAGAGTTTGCTCCCATTAATTTGATGAGATTTGTTCTGAGTGAACAATCATAGCCACCAAAGGTGGTTGAGGATTCTATCCTTTTTTTTATGTGTGAGCGTTTGTTTAAGAGTTAGTGTGTTCCAGTGCTCCTTGCCATACTGTTTTGTCTACAGATTTGAAAATTAGTATCAATACTCCACCTTCTAAAAATGTTTTTTTATGATTTTTTGGAAAAAAAGATTTTTCGACCTTTTGGGGGTCATATTTCGATGGGTTTATTAATAGCATCTAGATTCTCTAGAATCTAGATATTTCTAGATGTTTTTCACTCAATTTTTAGATGATTTTCAAGTGGAAAATGCCAGAGATGTCATAAATAGAAATTGTTCTGACCATATTTATGCTTCGATGGAATTTTTTTTACACAACTTCAAATTTTGATGCTATGCTTGTTCAATTATTGACTGTGATGGCGAGTTACTATTATAATGGATTTGATTCTCACTGAGTGCCCTACACTTGTAGCCTTGTGCCAGACTAAGCGTAGGTTTGTAAATATTTGGGTGCCTTGCTGTGGACCAGGGGTTAGCTAGTTAGTCTGTAGACAATTACTACTGCAATGCCGGGCCCCTGTGAGGAATTTTATCAGCTCCTTTTAGACACCCTTCCTTTTTCCTTTTGAGTCATCCTATTCGTATCGACTATAGTGTTATACCATCAGCTGTTCGGACCAAAAAGGTCCGGAAGGTGAGAGTGGGGTGGAATAGTGAGCAGTTGAGACACTATACTCCTATACTTCCTCCGTGACAGAATTGAGTAAGACAGGTCTGGTTAGTCACTCAGTAGAAACTGTCACGTGTCCAACATCTTTTGGTGGCATGCTGCGATTGATCAAAAAATTGGAAGGAGGGTGATCAATTCATGTTACATCTCTCACCTTTTGTTGGGTAGTGATTACTAAAAATGCCTGAATTGAAAGTACAAACAAACATGAATGAATGCACAAACCGAGGTATCAATTTGGCATAAACTTACATTGCGAATTGAGCCCCCACTAAAAACCTATTAAAATAAAGCAAAGAATTTTTTAAAAAACATGAAATATTTTCTATACATAATAAAGAGTACATGCTGAAAATTTCAGCCCTCTAACTCCACTGGTGTGGCCTGTATGCATGATACACACATAGCCAGTCAGGCAGCCAAACCAATTATTTACATAATAAAGTGTACATGCTGAAAATCTCAGCCCTCTAACTCCACTGGTGTGGCCTGTATGCATGATACACACATAGCCAGTCAGGCAGCCAAACCAACCTGAAAACTCAAGAAACCTATTTTGACAGTTTTGGTTGAAGGAAAATCAGAAAAAAAACATTTGAAAATCTCATTTGATGCTACAATACAAATAAGGGGAGAGAATTCATATTGCAACACCTTTTTATATTGCAATGCAAAAAACATAATTATTAGGAAAAAGTAAAAAATAAGTAGACATCTGTACCTTGCATAAATGTTTAACCATAATACAAGTACTAATGATCTAAAAAATTATCTAAGAAAAACAGATCTTTTATCTGAAATTATCTATAAAAATATCTTACTTGTTGGTTGGTCCAAAATGACCACAGAGATTTCCAAAAATGAATTTAAAAAAAAAAACAAAAATGCATTTTTGTTTGATGCCTAGTTGTGTACTTATGCAAATTTTTGAGGCTGTGGCCCCAAAATTGTGACCATGAGCGCTCAGAGACATACAAAGACAAGCAAAGGGAAAAGAATCTGTAGCCCACTTGGCTGGTTGATCGGGCGGGTTATTTGTGGGGCCATGGTAATTCAATAGACTTAGTTTAGTATTTACTTTTGAAAAAGAGGTTCCTTTGGCCTCTGGGTCCCCTTTTGAATCCGAGCCCTGATGTAGTGTACTCCCTTCATACCCTCCGCAGTGAGTTCTATCTTCACTGGATGTTACACGTTTGCAATCGTGTTCCAGACTGAGTTAAGTTTAGTCTGTAACTGTATGAATTGCCTCACTATAGAGTTGCAGTTAGTAAGTTGACCACTGCTAGTGTGATAGTTCAATCCTTAATGAGTGATGCACATTAACAACCTTGTGCCACAATGAGTTCAGCTCTGTAAATACCTAAAGAATGAGTAGAATCTGTTGAAAATTATTCCCTGCTTTGTACACACACACACAATGGCATGAACATATTTGAAGATTGAGGTTTTTTGTTTAAATGAGTGATTTTGGAATGGGGAGGTTCTTCAAAATGGGGGAGGAATTGAGGGAACCTGGGGTTGCAAGGGAAGGAATTTGACCCGGGATTCTGAGAAGCCTCATCTAAACGAACTGTTTTGGCATCTGTGGCAAGGGAAGAAAAAGTATAATGTGCAGTTCGAAATAGCCATTGCTCCAGGCTGCACTTTTCCAATGTGATGACCTTTCATCACATTCTGCCCTTGAGGGGAGGAGGATAAATACCTGGGAGGAGGATAAATATCTGGGAGGAGGATAAATACCTGCTCATAATGCCTAATCTCTAAAAATTGAACCCAGAAAATTTCTTTCCCTTGTGACATGAAATTCCTATTACTAATAGACCTACTGTAAGGATTTGTAACCGAAACTGCTGCTGATAATTGATCTTATTTGCATTATCTCTCCATGATTTGATCTAAAGACAATAACTTAATCCATCCTTATTCTTTTATTTTGATAACATTCTACTTTTGCTGGACAGAACCCTCTCTCTCAAAATGCAGAGTAGGACGGAACTCTCTTTGTTAAATTAAAGCATAACACAATTTTCAGTAGTTTGTGACAGTGTTAAATTTTTTGAAGTGAGAATTTAGGGGGGGAATCTTTGGAAAAAATATAATGCTTTCAAAATGCATGGTCAGAATATGAGGTCAAGTAAAAAAATGTAATAGTCACTGATTATGGAAATATTTGTCATGCTTTAATTCAATGAAGGGAGTTTGGGGTAACTGTTTAGAATAGTAGGAATTATACCGATTTATCAGATATGAATTTCGAATTTGGCCATTTTTGAATAGTTATAAGTGGCTAGATTCATTTAGATATTTTATAAAAAAATGAAAGTGGAAAACTAAGAACATTTGAAACTGTGTTTGGTTGAATTCAACTAGAAAGGATATGATTTAGAGTTAGTTTTCCGGTTGCACTATACAACATAAGATTAATCTTCAAAGCTATCTACTGACCCTAACCCCAGACCTACCTACTCACACCAAACCTACCTACTAACCCTAAACCAAAACATACCTATTAACCCTAACTTCAGACCTAATTATTAATTCTAATCCCAAACCTTCCCACTGATCCTACCTATCTACTAACTCTGAGTATTGGCTGTAAACAGTATATTTAGATTGAAAATCAGGTAATTTGATCATTAAAAAAAAATTCTAGCCACTTTCAGCTATTCAAAATGGCCATAGTATCTATCTGAATTATCTCCCCAGCAAAATATCAGCATAATGTTTTATCATACCTATTCCAAACACTTACCGAGTTTTGTCTTACTTTGCACTTTAACTGAGGGTCCTGCACCTATTTTTTTGCTAGTAGTCAGTAATACCTGCCATTCCTGAATGGGGCTGCTGAATTTGATTCTTTTGTACCAAATTCGGTTCTTTTCATGGAGTTTGTTTTTTGGGTTGATATTGTGAAAATTGGGTACTTTTTAAAAATTTTACCAGTTTAATTTAAAATCACAATGAATTATGAAAATATTTAAAAAAACAATGATAATTTTGCATTCCAAAATGTTTGCTGATTTTTTTTTTCCGGATCTAGATCTAAAATCTAATTGAGAGTTGACATCGCAGATAATCATTTTGGAACCAAACAAGAAAAATGGAGCTAGATGTAGCTCCAAAAGAGCTAAATCGGTATCACTGGTGAGTATATCACTAAACCTTGGTATATTTGCAAATTTATCGAAGAATTGAATTTATAGTTGTGTATTTGCCTATCAAGTTATTTATGAAGTTTTCCATTGTAGTTATGTATGATAAAAATATACATTTATAATACTTGGTTCTTTTCTGGCAAAATTTGTTTTTTTATTGGAGGCATTTTGATTCTTTAATTGCAAAAACTTCTGGCAGCCTTGTGTAAAGTAAGTAGTGTCCTTACGCTGACTACGACTTCAGCCATCCCCGCATGGGCTCCACATATCATACACTACTTAATCGGCCCTGTCTTGCTATATGTGAAATGTCGACAAGCGCCTGAAGTGGCGTCACTCACTTCACTCAGTGCTATTTCATCCATGGCTGGGAGAGGAGAAAAAAAGCAGATCTGATATCAGTTATTCCCAGAAATCTTGCCGGAAGTGCAGAGTTATAGCCCTTGGATTGTTGCACACAGCAGATGGCGCTGCTGTTTATCTACACAAGCAAAGGTGGTTGAATAGTCATGTCGGACGGTGTTGTTTTGTTGTTTGGTTTTGGCCGTGGCGGAAAAAGACCGACAAAAACGACAATATTTTCTCTGTGATGGACACAAGATCCCCTCCAACGAATAAACGAAAGAGAGGACGAAATTCAGGGGCGGAAGATGCTCGACAAAAAGACGATGACGAAGCTTCGTGTCAAGTCTGCGGCGGGTTTTCACATTCGGAGGGCAGGTCTCCTCTTATTATTATTATCCCGAAAAAGACCCAGGAAGACGTCCGAAACTATGATAAAAAGTTGACTGATAGTGGAGGAAAGGAAGATGGGTCTTCTAGGAACGTGTCTGTCTGTCGGTCTTGCCAGGATTTTTACCATGGAAGTATCCAGTCAGGATCACATCTTTCATACGTGTGTACCAACCACGACAGGGATATTATTGTTAATGTTAAAAAAGTTACTAAAAAAACCCGAACTAGTCACCAGAATCAAAACCCGAATTCATCAAACACTGGACTAGGTTCCAAAAGAGGGTCCTGTCCTTTAAATACGGGTGACTCCGAAAAGAGATGTCCGTCGTGTTGGTATCAGAAATGTTTAGACATAGGCATGAATTCGTCAACAGTGACTAATTCTAATTCTAACAATAACAACACGAACACCACGTCTACTAATAACAACAGCCGTGACCAAAGTGGAAATAATAATAATAACAATACTGAAATCGACTCTAATCGTGTTGATAATAAATCGAAAGATATTGATATTTATGAAAAACCTCCTTCATTATTCGAATCTTCTTCATCAACTTCATCATCACAAAAACATCTTCATCAAGGATTATCTACTTCCTCGTCGTCGTCTCAAAAAATCTCTCCTTCGATATCAACAGCAACTTCATCTTCTTCAGTTTCAAGAAATTTATCATCGTTTAAAAATCAGAAAAGCCAAAAAAACGAAATAAATAATTCTCAAGGCACGAATTTATTAACCACCCAACAACAACAACAACAGCAACGATTACAAAAACAGCCCGAAAAAAAGAACCCTTCTTCTTCATCCTTACAACAAACAAACCCAAATCTCTCCTTGAAAAATAATAAAAACAGCAACAGCAGCGGACAGAACCCCTCAAAAGGAATGAATCCCCCCGTAAGAGGGACTCACGGGGGCCCCAAGACAAAAACGGTCCCCCAATCCGATGATAAACGACCCCAACCTGAGAAAAACCAGGTTGCTTTCTCTGGCAGCAGTACACAAAACCCTACAATAATCCGTAATGAGGGTCAGCTTCATCCTCATGCGAAACCTCCAAATTCTGATAAAAAGGGTAAAAATGGGTCTGGTATTATTGCAGAATCCCAACAACAAAAGAAGGGTCCCTCTTCTGTACAAAAACAACAGCAAAAATCCCTTTCTTCTTCTCAACCAAACAATAAAAAGGGACCCGGTAGTGATGGTGATAACAATAACAATCCAACTAAGTCGGAAAATACATCCAAGGATCCAGCCACAAGGTAGTCTTTTTTTAAAAAAAAAAATCTTTTAAATTGATTTTTTTCTCAAACAAATGAACCAAAGATATATCCATCAAATGTAATTAAAGGGTTTGGTGTTGAAGATGCGGTTATAACTTCGGCTACTTACATTTGATAAAATCGTTTTTTTAATCATAGAATTTATTATTTTATAAGAAGAGTTCAAATAAGCGATCTTGGTTATAAATCTGGTTAAATTGTTTGACTGAAGGTTCATAAAAATATTATTTATCAAAAAAAGAACAAGAAAATCGAGTACAGGTTCTTTGATAGTTACCCCCCTTCTTTTTTTGCGAACCTCAACCAAACAATTACCTGGATCGGTAATCGAATTATTTATTACTCCTGAAAAAATCCACCGATGTATTTGAATTTCAATGCGATTTTATTTTTTTTCTGTAGATAAGAAACTATGGAGGCCTTAAATGCATTATGGTAAAAATATCTACCCGTGTTTCTGTGGAGGTTTTTTTTATTTTGAAACTTGGTTCACTGAACAAAACTGTTGAAATAAATGTTAGTTTACGTCTTGGTCATAGCAATTTTAGCTGAGGTTTTAATAAAAAAAAGTGACTGAACACGTTCAAGTGGAAGAGTCCATTGTTTCTAGTGGTGCGTAGGAAATAGTTTTATCACATCAGCAAAGAATACATCTGATCTTACAGTACAGGAAGAAACAAACAATATCGCTTTGTTAATTTATTATAGAGTTTTCATGCTCTGTTTGTGTTCCAAAGCATTTTAGTTGAATTATTATCATTCTCGCTGGAATTAATTACAGAAGCAATTTTAAATTATTGATTCGCTTATTTATATTGACGTGGAAAATATGACATGGAAAATCCTGCTGTGAACTTCAGTACGTTTTACAGTGAGATGATCACATGACCACACTTATTTCTCAAGTAATTCTGAACTTAGCTCGTCCAATTGTAAAAGAAAACTCGGTTATTTAGTCATACTTTCTCTGCTTGGTGGGCGAGAAAGTTGGATATGAGTAGAGGGGGGTCTCACGATTTTTTTCAAATGTATTCACTCAAAAAGACCCAAGTTTGACAAAAAAATTGAAAATAAATTTATTCTGGTATAAGTTAAGTACAGAGATAGTAATATTGCTTTATTTTAACATCTCATGCTCCAGTGATAGAGGCCCCGAATAATCTAGACTTAGCCCAAACTCAACCTTCTCCCATACCCCAAAACCTGGCAGTTGGAGTATGAGATGCGGAAACAAAGCAATACGCTCTGTGGGAGGGACCACACTACTTGTAGTTGTGTGATTTTTTTATTATAAGTTTTTGTTTTACCACCACTTATTATTGTTGCTTTTTTATCACGACATTCTCTTGGTTGATAAACTCCTCGACTACTAGAGTAAACTACAAAATCAGAAATACCTAACAACAAAATTTGAACTCACGTCATGGGAGTTGCCTGAACCAACCATACTTGGTAAAAAAAAAAAAAAGGTTAAGCATCTGTCTCTTAAGAGACAACACCCATTGGAGCATGACTGGTTAAGTCCTGGTTCTTATTATTGCACGTATTAGCTTAGTGATCCTTGCAAGTCTCAAGTCTGTTTGAGACCAGGACTTTATTTCTACAAATTTTTACGACCACCCCATTTTTAAGTTCACTGAAGGGATACTTCCGACCTAATCTCACAGCTTAGAGTGTATTCAATTAGCTGCTGAGTGTGCAGGGAAACTTGTCTTGAAGATTTTTCTACATTCTTTGCCCCTACAAGGAATCAAACCCAGAACCTTCAGTGTGTGAGGCAGACATGCCAACCATTACACTCTCCGAGTGGACTGATGATAGGTACAGGTACTTAGAGCAAATATTCCCATCTCAGACACTCGAAAGGTGTTCAATTCCACCTCATTTTACTTTCTTCTTCTCTTGACAGCTGAATCCTGCTGTCCTCCTCTAGCGAATATCTCTATTGTTCACTCCTTCCCTTTTGTATACTGTTACCTTGCTTCTCTCTCCCTCTACTTTGCGCTTTTTGTGTTGCGATGTCATTACCCACACCCCTTTCTACGTAAAATTTTCATTTTTAATGTAACAGACAGATGGACTGACATCATGCACCTCATAATGTAGATTAATAATGTGGAGCTTTTTGCCACTCATTTTCATTAATAAGAATTTGTGAAAAAAATTTCAAGAAAATAAACAAAAAACTATCTCCTTCACAAACTCCTTGATTAGATTTTGAATACAAGTTTTTGCAATTATTTGCAATTAATATCTGAGGGAAGAAAAGCCTGCAATACGGAAATGACAAAACTGCATTCAAGAAATTCAAAATTACTTCATCAAAAGTTTTACATTTGCAGCAAAGTTATTTCCTCAATAAGAGTTTTGTCTCGTCTACCCTGTAATTAGGCACAAATTGAGTCAAAAGTCCGTAAAGAAAATTTGATCCTTAATTTTCCAAGCATGAAATGTAAAAAAGCAAATTGCTACCTTGCAGTATTCTGAACAGTGCTGTATTTGGGAATGAGCTATATAAGTCACAAGTCCATTTGGATAGTGTAATGGTTAGCATGCATGACTTGTTTGCAGAAGGTACCGGGTTCGATAACCCATATCAGTGAAGAGTGTGGAAAAATATTCAATAAGACAAAATTTCCCTGTGCACCTGGCATCTGATTGAGTCCACTCTTGGCTAGAGTTTTTCCAAAGATGTACACAATCATATTTATTCTATGACACACCTAAAGATTATCACCAATACACAGTTTGAAATGCTCTGCTGGAAGCATTGTGATTAGGGTGTTGGTATCCCTCCAATGGACTTGCACCCTACCAAGGGGAGGGTTATAAAAACTTGTTAGTAGTATAAAACAACAGAAACCGGGACTTCATATTCTATTGGGTGTGTCTCTTACCTTTTCAAATGAACATCAGCTTAGGGCCTTGTAATGTACAGGGGACACAAAAAATTTAAAAGGCATGTTGATTTTCAAATTTTGTGAGACTTTCTGCCCTAATTTATAATAACGGGCCTCTGAGCTATACGTATAGTGTATTTCCCAGCTGATAAGATGTTACAAGTAGTAAGATGGGCTCAGTAATTAGCTTGGTATTTTTTGGAAAAATATCTGAGGATTAAATGGCCTACGGTACTAGCAAGTCCAAGGCACCAACTCTATTGTGTCATTTTTCTTTCCATCACAGTTAATCATCAAATTTTGAACCTATCATCTAATATTTTTTAGGAAAAAAAAATGCTTCTTATCAGCTGGAAATATGGTAGATTAAAGCCTCACCGTGTCTAAATCTGGTGGTTATTCTGGATATGAAGTTGTCTCATTCTGGCAAAAATGTTACTAATGTTTTCTTCCAGGAATGCAATTGGTAATTCTTCCCCAGGAAATTTTGCATAAAGACTTTATTTGATAACTTATGCATCAGTTTTCATTATTGAATTTTTGTGCTGATTTTCATTTTTTTTTTTTTTTCCCCAGAAAACCTGTCGACCCGAAGAATAAAGGACCAATTGTGATTAATGTCAGCGAATGTGTGTGCCAGATCTGCGGTGACTCTGCATCGACTTTCCACTACGGTGTGCTCACCTGCCCCGACTGCATGCTCTTTTTCCAATTGAGTATCAATGATGATTTTTCCGAAGGCTACTCTTGCAAACAGAAAAAGCATGAAGTCACCAAGAAAAACCGGGGTCGCTGCGAGTACTGTTGGTACCAGAAATGCATTCGCATGGGCATGTCGAAAGACAAGCCAGAGGTCGGGGAGACAGTCCGTTGTATCAAAACGGAACCCAGACCCCAGCAGCAACAGGCAGCGACCCAACCCACAAAAGTTCTGGCTCCAGAAATTGGCGTTGGCAACAATAACAACAACAAAAGTTCATCAAAACCCACGGCCACCCTGAAAGTCCAGAATTTGTGTAAGGTGTGTGGTGACCGTGCTTATAAAAAACACTACAGTGTCCTGACTTGTCCTGAGTGTGAGGTGTTTTTCCGAATGAGTCTAATGGACGACTTTGCAGATGGCTATTTCTGCCGTACCAAAGCTTGCAAGGTGAACAAATACCGACGAAGTAAATGTGAATACTGCTGGTATCAGAAGTGCCTGACCAGTGGTATGCGTGACCCTTTATCAACACAACCACAGCAGGTAGTGCAGACCCCACCACCAGTTCTTTTACCAAAGAACGATGTGGACCGTGGTCCTGTGAATATAGTATCACTAAAACAAGAAAAAGACACTTCGGGCCAACAATCTGCTCGCCCCAGCACAGGTCACTCTGTTCCAGCATCAGTATGTAAATCGCAGGACCCACCAGTCTTGAAGAAGCAAGAACTTGCATCTACACAGTGTCCCCAAACCAAGGGGGTGTCAGCTAGAACCACCCATAGGAAAATGGCAGGGGGTAGATGTGATGAAAAAGCAGCAACAACAAAAAAGAAAACAGTTCCCATTCCTTCATCTTCTGCCGTTGCCGTAAAAACATCTTCATCATCTTCTGCTGATTCCCTTTCTTCCACGTATCCATGCAAAACATCCAACTCCCAAACCGCTTCGACATGTGTTGCATCGAACGCTGAACCTGTTGTATCAACGATAACGGCGCTGAAGACATCCATGCAGAAAATGAAAACTTTACGAAAGAAGTTACCATCTACACAGTCTTCTACATCAAATGAAGAAGTCCGTGTTTGTAAAGTATGTGGTGGGAAGGCAGTAGCGAAACATTTTGGCATCTATGCGTGCGATGTGTGCAATGATTTTATCACCAAGAGTCTGCGGACACCACGCAGAGAAATGTACAAGTGTGCCAGTGGGAGAAAGTGTAGCATCATGGTCAGCGTCTCCAGCCGTTGTACCTACTGTTGGTACATGAAGTGGTTTCAAGTTGGCCATCTTGCTGAGCATGTACTTTCCGACAACCTATTAGACGAGAGTTTGAACGTAACTTGTCCGCGGACTGAGATTGGAGCTACTCCAACAGATGGTGAGGGTAGGCTTAAGCAAGCTGAGGTAACGCCGAATCTTTGTACTGTGTGTGGCAATCAAGCAACGGTGTCAAACTTTGGTGAGCTCACCTGTCCTGACTGTCGTTTATTTTTCCAGGTGAGTGTGCAGGATGATGTTGCAACAAGTTATGAGTGTTATCAAAACAGCGACTGTCAAATAACGACAGAAAAATCAAACAGGTGTGAGTTATGTTGGTATAAGAAATGTCTGAGTGCTGGTATGCGTATCACAAACTATGAGCAAGTCATTTCATCTCCGTCAGTGCTTACGACCACTACCATCACCATCACCACCACTACTGCCGGTACCACGTCATCATCATCATCATTCCAAAGCCCATCAACTACAACCCTCACCGTGGCCTCGTCTGGCCAAGAAAACAATCATTTCCCAACCTCTTACGACACTAGGGCTTCATCCTCGCAGTTTCCGTCCAATACGAGCAGTGAAATGGTGTGTGGTGTTTGTGGTCAGCCTAGCACAGAGTTTTTCCGCAACATACATATTTGTCTGCAGTGCAAAGAATTCTGTCGGGCGAGCTCTGATCCCAGAGTACATTCGAAATATGTCTGCACACAAAATACACACAATTGCTTTTCCACAGACAAAAAACTCCCGATTCAGAATCGTTGTGCCTCCTGCTGGTTTGGCAAATGCATGCAGGCAAAAATAGGGATCCCAGAGCCTGGCGCGGAAACCAGCACCAAAGACCCGTCCATGCAAGACGTTTCTTCTGCTTCGCAGGCACCGAAACCTGCCCTTCTGAATCCAGAATATGTTTGGGAAAATATGACGTTGAGTAATTCTGCAGAAATGTGTAATGCCGTTGTAGATAATATCCTGCAAGAGAATAACAACTCTCCGAGTGTAATTATTCGGGCAAAAGATTCGTGTTTTCCATTTGAAAGTGCCTCCCTCATCCGTCACGAGTCAAGCTCAGAAACTCCGAATCTCATGGAGAGTATCATTGAAACTTTCACTAAATCAACCGAGTCCGAACTTCTTCAGAAAAAGTTTGAAAAATTGAAAATGGAAAGAGAAAATGCAATGAAAAGACAACAGCAGCAACAAACTATGTCAGAAACTCAGATCGACGATAAATCCTCTCAGAGCCATCGTCGAGTTATCATTGAAAGCGGTGAATCCCTGAAAGAACTGAGTACCGATCCAATGGACACGCAAGTTCCTAAATCGGCTCCAACAAGCTCTTCAAAGGCTGTCCCAGTATGCACGTCTTCTTTTCCTCTCATGTTTAAGAATTCAAAAATAGATTCCTTGACTGACCAAAATCGTGATGCAGTGCTTCTTAGTGTTGATCCTATGGCTAAACCAACCCGAAATCGTAGATGCTATCCAGAAAAAGACAGCTTCCTATCGATGTCCATGTGTGATCGCCTCATGGTTAAAATTACCAATGAAGTGCCGCAGAATATTTTCGACAGCTCCGATGACGTTACCCCGGCAACTGAATCGGGAATGAATACAACCACACCGTCATCTCTATCATCTTTGGTCTCAGATCAGCTGCCGTCATCATCGAAGCAGCCCAAGAAGAGGGCAGGAAGCACGTGTGGGGAAGAGTATGGGACAGTCGACCAGTCAATTGTTGCCAAATGCTCTCTGTTGGATAACACTCAGGAAGAAGAGAAGAGCCAGCAAAAACTGACTGTTCTGCAGATGCGCAAGGACGATTTTGAAGAGAAATTGCAGACGTTGCAAAGAAATCTTGAAAAAGAAAGACAAAAGCTTTTGAATCTGCAGAAGAGCCGCAAAAAGTTGCAAGTGGTGAAAGTGCGAGAATCAAAGGCGTCAACATCCATGTCTGCTGCACCGGTGACATCGGAAGTTGTAGAACATGAAGATGTGCAACCAAATTCTCCAAGTGCCAAATTCCCTGACAGTGACAGCTTCGATATAGAGCCAGCCTCAGACATGCTCTGTCTGTCCTCGCCTCCCAGGACCCCCGGTTACAATGTATCAAATGAATTGGAGAAGTTGTGTCGAGTATGTGGAGATACTGCTCCTGGAGTGCTCTACGGTGTGTGGACGTGCCTGAAGTGTAGTGTGTTCTTTCGTCAGAGTCTTGATAAGCAGGTCTCCGATGAATATTTGTGTCGAGAAGGCAAGGGCAGTTGTAGAATCAATAAAAACAGTCGTGGGGCTTGTCAGTATTGCTGGTATCAAAAGTGCATGGTGGTGGGTATGTCGAAACAAGCTCGGAGAATCGCCCAGGTGCTTTCACCCATCAAACAACCGAATGAAAATGAAGATGTCTCAGTTGGAGATGAGGGTGAGGAGGAAGATGAAGAACAGGGAGAAGAGGAAAGGAGAGAAGAAGAGCAGGACGAAGAAGAAGAAGAAGGAGAAGAAGAGAGAGAGGATGAAGAAGATAAGAAGGAAGGAGACAATGAGGAAGAGGAGATTGTTCCTAGCAAAGATCTGTTATGCAAAATGGTAGTTGATTCAAAATCGACAACTCAGACGGAAAACCAAGAAAAAGACAAAGTTTTGAACATTCAAAATAATGATACTGTCGAGCCCGGTGAACTTTCAAATACAGCCGCAACCTTGAGATCGGCTAATATTCCTGCTGCAGCTTTTGTTTCCGAGTTCACAGAAGACCAGACTAACACTTCGGGTGAGCAGAAGGAATGTCCCAAATGTGGCAAAGTCATGTTGCTTTCCGATCCTAAAGATGGTGAACCTTGCACCCTTGTTTGCTACTGTGTCGAAAACCCCGTTCTTGACAATACCGAATCGTCCATGGTGTCGACACGAATCGGAAGTTCAGTTGATCTCTTCCTCAACTTGGTTGATGTTTCCACCCCAAACCAAGATTCGGAAAATCTCCCCTTGGAGACTGATGCTGAAAATGCAGCAGCCGAGACTTCAAGTGGAATTTCTAAAACTCCTGTTCGGAATTATCCCGTTGTTGAGTCGGCACCATTCCGGAGAATTCTCCCTGAAAGCCTCAGTACGTCTGTTGACCCATCTGTTGTTACTGAGGTCATTCCCGAGCCCCTCTGGAACTCGCTGGACACTGAGATCATTCAGAAAAAATCCGTTGAGGGAGAGCCTCGCTCTCCAGGTGATAACCCTGCTGATGCCCCAACTGCAATTAATGCAGAAGATTCAGGAGATAACATAGGGATGATTTTTGAGACTGTGCGGAACTTCATCAACAGATCCGTCATCACCGAGATCATCCCCAGCTCATCGAGCAGCCACTCTATCAATTCTTCCGTGCTTGTCGACATGATTCCTCGTTCCACGTGCAACTCTCCCGAAGCTCCTGTGGGCAAAGAAATTATCCCTGGGGCACTGTCGCACTTCATCGACAAGCGAGTCCTCACACAGACTATCCCACCCAAATCCTTAGGGATGGGATCGGAATTTGGCTGCGATTTGGATGATGAGAGTTATGAGGCTCTGGGTAAAGCTGGGGACGATACACGGTTGTCTGGAAAAGGTCCGTCTTTTACGACTCCTGGACATTTTCAATTTTCTGCAAATTTGTTGCCTTCGGCATCTGTAGCTGCTATTCTGAAAGAGAGGGGCCGGCCACCAACATTCAAAACCAAAAAATTGGTCAACGTCCCTTCGATTTCACGACGTTACATGATAAAACGCTGCTCTCCTAAGCACATCATGTCAAGAACGCAGAAATTAAAAAATACCGCTAAAGTGATTGAGAAGGCAAAGAAAAAGAAGGAGGATCTTTCCAAAAGACGCTTAAAATCTCCGATAGCCAGCAGGTCGACATATACACAGTATAAGTTTCCTGGCAAAGGAGACAGAGTCCAGTCATTGTTGAAACCGGGTCAGAGTTCATGTTCTCCTTCAAAAATGGTCGTCAAAAGCTTAGACAAAAATGAGCTCACGGAGAAGAGTGGAGTTAAATCTGTACCAAAGAGAGGGAGACCTGCAAAAAATACATTGACCGATCAGTCTCATGGCAGTAGCAGCAGAACTAAAAGAGGAATAATTATTTCTGAAGATTCTGAAGACAATGAGTCCATTCCTGAAAAAGCTGTTGAGAAACATTCTCCGAAGCAGTTGCGTAAGAGAGGTCGACCCCCGAAGGCATCAATAAATACAAGTTCCCCATCAAAAGCCACGAACAGAAAAGAACCTGAGGAGGGATCCAAGTCTGCTAATGTTATAATCACAATCTCAGAATCGGTCAAAAGGAACAAGGCAAAGAAGTTAGGCTCCGATCTTGATTCCAAACAGAATGAATCCGAAATTTCTTCAGAGAAGCCCAAACAAGAGTTGGCGTCTCTAGAAATCCCCAGCAAAAAAGTCTGTCTGGTGTGTGAGGATGAAGCCCATGGTACACATTATGGGATTCTCTCATGTGGTTACTGTCGGATGTTTTTCTATCAAAGTCTGGATCCAAAGTTGGTGAAGACTTATAAATGTGAGAAACAGGACTGTGTTATCGACCCAGACACCCGCCGTTCTTGCCGGTACTGCTGGTACCAGAAGTGCCTGAAGGCAGGAATGGTAAAAGGTGCTCGAAAAAGAGGTCGCCCTCCGAAGAAAATTCCTTGTCAAACAGTGAAAGACAGGACAGATGAGAAGGAGGGACCACAATTAAGACTTGAAGAGAGTGTCAGCTCTGATTCTCAAAGTCAGACGGGAGGAGTGGGGAAAAGTGTAGGTACTGAAAATGATGGACAGGAACAGATAACATATGATGAAGATAATAGCCTTAGCAACAGCTTCCTTTGCACCGATGAAGATGAGGGTGGTCGAGGGGATCCTGCAACGGAACGAAAAGAGCAGGCTTCACAGTGCTCCATTGGAAACTCCCCAAGTCATATGTCGCATAGGTTGAACAAAGATGAAGGCATTGTGTGCATTGATTTGGATGGTGAAGCAGACAAAACCAATGCTCAGATGAAGGAAAGCAGTAGCAATTTGGAAGTGACCAGTACAGATCCGATTATCTCTGATGACGATCCTCCACAGATAGTGGGCAGTGGGCAGACAGCGTGCAGTGAAAGTGACATGGATATCCTGGCAGAAGATTCCCAGTTTATGGAAATTGATGGAGAGACAGAGTGTGTTTGTAAAGTGTGTGGAGATGTTGCTTCTGGTATTCACTTTGGCGTGGAAACCTGCCGCTCATGCACCATCTTCTTCAAGCAGAGTACGGACGTACGCACGGCCAAAAAGTACAAGTGTCAAAATAGAAACTGTTCGTTAACGAGGGACAACTATGAACGCTGCTCCTACTGCTGGTTCCAGAAGTGTCTTCTCGTTGGTATGTCCAAGATGTCCATTTCTGACAACCTTCGCGCTAGTCAGAAGCTCACCGGTATGTTTTTTGAAAACTACAACTCCAACACTGACAAGGCTCAGTCTGCAGAAGTTGGCCATGAGGTTTTGGAAGTAGGTGGCACAAGCGGAAATAATTCTTCTCAAGAAATACTGGTAGATAAGTCTATGGTAAAAACGATGGCTCCTCAGGTGCCTGCTGCAGATTTGGAGCCAGAAAATTCGACCAGTCAGGAAACTAGCAGAATTTTGGATTCTGTATCCAAGAACACCGGTGCCAATGTTGAGGAACCCCCACAATGTTTCCCACCAGAATCTTCGAATGTTGTCAAGGAAACTGTTATTGTAGATTCCAATGAATTACCAATGACGGTAGCCATGACGACAGATACAGATGCTGCCGATTCCTTGTTTGTTGTCCCGAAAGCATTTTGCAAAGTATGTGGCGACACTGCTGTTGGTTTCCAGTTTGGGGTGCAGACCTGTCGCAAATGTTGGTATTTCTTCCGCACAGTTCTGGATAGCACGGTGCCGACTGAACAAGAACACTCCAAAGGTAATTGCAACCTCTCAAAGAACAACACGAATTGGTGCCGATATTGTTGGTACCAGAAGTGTCTGTCTGCAGGCATGAGCGGTGTTTCGCATCACAAACAGCAAAAATCAACGTTGAATGTCTCAAACGGAATCACCTGCTCGAGCCCTGCAAGCAATCTCTCAACTTCTGTGAGTGAATCCAGTACAAGCACGGGGATGTCAGAGCCATCCCCTGGCCTGCCTGGAAACAGTGGCACCCCCAGATCAGGTTCCATCCAGATTTACAAGAACATTTTGCACAAGGATATTTCCTTAGCCTCTAACGTATCGGCTTCGACTACCACAGTGTCTACGTCGACTACAACATCAACTGCTGTTGCACCGAAACCAAAACCGACCCCGTCACCTATCAAAGAGGTCAGTTCTGTTTGTCTCCCTCAGACTGGGGCAGATACCCCAAAGAAGGATGCCGCCAAGCCATGCAAAGTGTGCGGGGATGTCTCGTTTGTGTCTCACTATGGCATCACGTCATGCCTAAACTGCAGCGTATTTTTCCGCCGAAGCGTTGATAAAGGGCTGCACCGAAACTACAAATGTCTAAACAAGGATTGCCTGGTCAACCGCTTAAACCGTAGTAACTGTTATTTCTGCTGGTTCCAGAAGTGCGTTGGAGTGGGCATGTCATACAAGGCCAAGCGTAAGACCCGACACCAGAAAGAGAAATCACCTGACCAAACCTCGAGGACACCTGAGAAAGAACATATTTGCAAGAACCGATGTGAAGGCAGCAACAGTGGCAAAAGACTCGTGGAATTGAAACCTGATAGGTAAGTTTGGTTTTGAGTTGCTGAAGATGAATTCTAAGAAAATGATGTATACCTGTACTTACTTGTATTTGGATGTATCAAATCAAAGTTTAATATTTTGGTTTAATTGATCCTCCCTTTTCTGTATGTAGATCAGTCATTCTCAATTGGGGCAATATCTAAGCTTGGTGATTTGTCACGTACAATTGGAATTTTCTTGAACAAAGAAAAGGTGATCTTGGTTTTATGTTGGTCAAGTCAAGAAATAAGGGGGAGCTACTCCAACTCGGTGGATTACAAAATATGTATTGGATGAAATGGTTTTAATCATTATTTTCCGTTTCAATCATCGTGTTGTTTCATTATGCAAGCAAGAGTATGTTGTCCTGAAATCCATAATATTTGTAACACTTGATTTTGAAATTCATTCGGCTTAACTAAGATAAAGTCTTACATAATGGAAAGCTATATTCTTTTTGGAAGATGTATGGTGAAGCTCCTCAATGTAAGTATTTATTTGGCTGAAGGCATGAAATAATGTGGAGCCATGTTTCCCTCGGGTGCAAAATTTGAGTGGGGATGTTTGGGGGATGCTGATTTATGAAATAACCAAAAGTGGAAAAAAAAAGTCAAGAAACTCTGAGGTAAATGAATGTTTGAATCCATCAATTTTCTTTTCTTTCCATCCTGACAGTGTTTCACCCGCCAAATCGATTGGTAGCACATCCCATTCCAGCAGTCTGATTCAAACCAGCCCCACCCGAAGCAGCAGCAATATTTTGTGTAAGGTGTGTGGGGATGAGGCATCTACTGTCCACGCCGGTGTCCTCACCTGTCACCCGTGCCGTTCATTCTTCAAACGAAGCATGAGGAGCAGCATTAGCCGCAAGTACACGTGTGACGAGAAAAACTGCTCGATTACCAAGAACAACCGTAAGAGCTGTGACTATTGTCGCTATCAAAAGTGTCTGGGGCTGGGCATGGCCAAAAATGCCATGAAGTCTGCGGGCCAACCTCTGAAGGACAAGACGGCGAGCCAAAAGTCTCTTGGCACCACAGAAAATAACATTCCAGTGGATTCCTTGGACAAGGTAAAATCACAAAACATTTCTGTTGTCCAGATCGTTGAAATTGAAAGTGAGAGATTGGAATCAGTTGTAGCATATACCAAATTTATACCATTTTACCCTCTTTAAACAAAATTGGTCAAAGGAGAATTTAATATAGAAGCAAGTCTGATTAGTTACTCAATAGAAACCATCACGTGACTGTTTTCTGACTGTATGCCATGTTAGGGGTGATTAATCAATAAATCAGGGTCATCAATGAGTTACTTCCATTGCATTTTGCTGGGCTGTAATCACTAGAAAAGTCTGAATTTTCAACAAAAAAATAGTATGAATGCTGCTGGATATAAAGTAAGGGGTCTGTTTTGCATAAATTTACATCGGAAATTGAATCTCCCACTGAAAGCCTTTATTGGGGAGGAATTTTTAAAAAAACAAATCATTTATCCAGGGAATAATAATAAGTAAATGTTTAATACTTTTGATATATACATATATAGCCAGCCAAACTTGAAAACTGAAGAAAGCCATGTTTACACTGTCGGTTGACGGTTTCTAATGATTTAGAAAATTTTCATGGAGTCTGAAATATCTGATTATTGCTTTGTCTGCTTGATAGATTAAAGTTTTACACACATAGTACCCATCAAAAAATATGACTAAATTTTACAAATATATTAGTGTAAATTAATCTATTGCTAACAAAAGAGGTTTGTTAATAAACTGCTTGTACAACAATATTTAAAGAAAAAAAAATTTCAAATTTAATCTCGGATGAAGTATTTCAACATTACTTTTAATTTTGACTAGCTTTTACCTTGATTCTAACTTTCAGTTGCTTTTTATTGCAACTTGGGTTTGCTCTCTATTTTTCTGTTTGATCGTTGCTGTAGAATTACGGTCCAATTCAAAGTTGTGATGAAAAGCAACTGAAAGTTAGGAGGAAGCTAAAAGTTAAGTCAAAGTTAATAATAATGTTGCGATAGTTCATCCGAGAATGAATCAAAATTTTTCAAAAAACTTCATTATATCAAAAGACTCCTAGGTCTCAATTGTAAACATCAACAAGCATGGAATACTGGTTGTAAGTAGTAAAGTTTAAGGTGTAAAATCAGCTTCTGTTTAACTATAAAGTCTCCTGTGGCTGAATGGTTAAAAGTGTCCTGGCATACAGAGGACCACCCCTAGCTAGAGGATGGAAGTTTGATTCTTACAGCCAGCTTGCTCTTTATTTTCCGATTGCGCTGTTTAATCGTTGCCGTAGGATTATGATCTGATTCAAAGTTGTGATAGAAAGCAAACATAAGTTACAATCAAGGTAAAAACTAGTTGAAATTATTGATAAAATTGCTTATACTCAAAATGCTTTTGAAATTCTGTCAACACATTTTTATAGTTTTGATTTGCCTGTTTTAAAATATAATTTTTCTTCCTGCCAGAACCATTGCAAAGTTTGTGGAGTTGGTGCCACAGGTGTCCATTATGGAGTGCTGACTTGTCGCAACTGCCGTGTCTTCTTCTACAAGAGCTGCGAACAGGAAATCTTCAAGAACTACCAATGTTCCCACAAGAAATGCAATGTTCGTGGGACTAATCGCAGTAACTGTTCTTACTGTCGGTACCAACAGTGCCTCCGCGTTGGTATGTCCAAAGAGTCCAGCAAACGAGGGCGTCGACGGAAAGTGGATGAAAATTCCTCGGAGAAGGACGTTTCTGTCATCAAGAAACAAAAATTGTCGGAGAGAGTCCAAAAAGAGTTAGTAGCATTTTGTGACTTGACCTTAATCAAGCTGAATCCAGAACACGTGACCAATGTCTTTGGATAGTATTTCCTGTTGGGGGTGATTAGTTGAAAAATTGGAAAAAGGGTTGATCAATGAATAAGTTACTTCTCTTGCTTTATGTTGGGCAGTGATCATAAAAAAGTCCATATTTTAAAAAAAACATGTTGGTCTTCATTGTTCATTATGGGGTGGGGGAATGCCAGTTGCTCTTTGGACAAATTCACTCTAGAACATGTAGCTCAAAAACTAACCAATGTAGCTTGTCGCAGTTTTTTTATGCAAAATGTTGAGGTCATTGCTGTGTAATATTCCATGTCTCTGACATAGTAAAATGACTCATTGACACACTGTTTTAAAAGTTTGGTTTCTTTAAGTGCATACCTTGTATGTTATTTTTTAAAGCCTAATCTGGTCAGCCATTTTGTATGTTATACTCAGACAAAGAATAAGTCAGCTGCTCGTTCACATATCAAAATTTCTGGTCAGACTTATATTAAGGGGTATATGTTTAATCAGGAGAAAATTCAGGTCTTTCTCATTAGTCCCCACCTAAAGGCTAACATCAATAATTTTAAAGTATGGAAACCTAAAAAGATCAAATTACACTTACTTTTTCCTGTCAAAAAAATCTTTTTTTAAAAATTTTTTATGTTCGTCCCCACCCCAAAAATGAAAACCCTAATCCCTACTTTGAAATAAACTTGAATTTCTACTGTTTCTACTGTTTATGGAAATTTTTGGTCTGGTGGGGACTAATGAGAGAGCCTGCAAAAGTTAAGCCCTTTATTGCCAATTTTTTTTTCTCTTTTTCAAACTATTGACAGCATTAGCTTCTTCTTTGGGCAAAGCTGCGAAAATCTGACTGCTCAACTATACAAAACTGACTATTCAGGAGAATGGTTGAAGTGTTTTGATTCCTTAAAATTGATTCGCTGTTGAAATTTGATCCAAATTAATCGCACAAATTGAGATTTTGGTTGATGAGATAAAGCTTAGATATATGTATATATATATATGTATATATTTTTTTTTCTTTTTTTAAACCAGACGTTGCAGCTTGAATGAACTTCAGCAACAAGCCTCAAACAGCATTCCTTGCATTGTTTGCGGTGATGTCTCCTGTGAGATCTATTGCGGGCTGTGGGTGTGCCGAAGTTGCTGCAAATTCTTCAAATACAGTCTAGAAGATGACCGCTACGATAAGTACAAATGTAAGTATGGCAGCCGGTGTGTGGTCAATAAGAACAGTAGGGACACATGCCACAGTTGCCGTTTCAAGAAGTGCCTCATTGTTGGAATGGTCAAAGAACAGAATGATCGGGAGAACGGAAAGCGGAAAGAGGCTGTACGGTTAGTGTCTTGTTTTTTTTATGGCCTATTATCATGAGACTCGTATCTTTTTTAAATTCCTCTTTAATATAAATCGAATACAGTAAACCCTCGCTAAAATGAACCTTGATTCAACGTATTTGTGATTCTATGGCAAAAAAAAGTTAGAATTATTAAATATAAGTAAAAGGCAGTTTGCTTCCGCTATGGAATACAAAGCCTGAATTCAAAAGTAGCTTGTTGAATAACCCACAAAATAAAAGGAAACAAAAAAAACACATCAGTAAAAATCAAGTCAGATACGATGTGGAAAATTACAGAAACAATTCTTAATCTTTCGAGGGTTTTGAACTATTGATCTTTTTTTGATACCACAACAACTTTTGGATTGATATTTCATTTCACTATTACGGAAAGTATCACCTCTAGTTTGTTGAACAAAACTGTCAACATAGATTTCTTCAGTTTTTAAACTGGTCTGGCTGGCAATGTATGTATGTATGTACGTATGTATGTATCATGCACACAGGCTCCATTGGTGGTGCTAGAGGGCTGAAAGTTTACTTCTTATGTTCAGTGCCCCTCCCCCGTTTTTTTTTTTTTTTTTTTTTTTTTTTCGGTGGGGGGGGGGGTAGCAATTTACAGTATAAGTTTATGATAATTCGGTAATTTAGTTTGTCGGCAGCAGTCATGCTTGTTTTTTTGATTTGGGACTGTTTCTGGTGATCAATGGCCAATAAAAGGCGAAGTAACTTATTTATTTATTTTTTTTATTGATCACTCCAGTATGGTATGCAGGTTAGTTAATTGATAGAAACTGTTGAGCGACCAATATCATAAAAATTAGTAAATATTAAAATTTTTGGCCCTCTAGCTCCATTGTTGCTGCCTGTATGCATGATAGAATAATTTCTAGTGATCAGGACCAACTTGGAAACTGTAGGAACCAGTGTTTGTGTCGGCTATTTCACTAGCAAGAAGATGACTTTGAGTGTGTGGGGGTGGGATCAGAGACTTATTCATGTGTTGTTTGATAAGGTAAATTGAAAAAAAAAAAATGATTTGTCTTTTATCTTTAATTTTCACTTAACCAGATGAGGATATTCTCACTAAAAGTGAGGATATGATACTGTTACTTATTCAACGAACATATTCAAAAAATATTTATAGCAGTTCCCAAGATAGACTAAAAATGCGATAATGCTCCTTCCCTTATACAATGAATATAGTGAAAAGATATTCAGAAAATATTCTAGCAGTTTCCACTGAAAATGAGGTAATCCTTGCTTATACAAATGTGAAATGACATTATCGGTGTTCTGTGTTTAGCTAGCATTTTTTACATTGGTATAAGCAAGGATTACCAAAAATTACTTGGGTCAGAGATAAGACCATACATTCCCCAACTACTAAAAACTATCACACTTGCCACATACATAATAAATCTTGAAATAAAGGGCTTCTGATTGGTGAAAACCTCATGTTTCTATCTTCATTAGTTTCCAAGATATTAAGCTTCAAAGAGCACAACGAACAGGGTAGTCCTGGCTGAATCATTTAAAAAAATCTAGATGAATCTTCAAAACAACATCAATAGTGAAAACCTCATGCTTCTATCTTTAATGATTTATATGGAGCTTTTCTATGACTGCTGCATTTGATGATAAAAACCCTCCAACTTTTTTGTCCATCCAATAAATTTGTTTCTCTTTTCTTTTTTCATTGTTGCAGAACAACGGAGAAATCAATGATGTGCAATCCTCGACAGTTTCCGTGCAAGGTTTGTGGTGATCTTGCCTCGGGCATCCACTACGGTCACTTTATCTGCGAGGGTTGTAAAGGTTTCTTCCGACGTAGCATGCGTAAAAAGGTGAACTATTTGTGCATCAGCAAGAATTGTATCATCAACAAATTCACACGTACACGCTGTGCTTATTGCCGTCTGCAGAAGTGCCTCCTGTTGGGGATGTCAAAGGAGGCTTGCAAGAAAGGTCGACGTACCAAGGCCAGCCACCTGAAACTGATGAGCCAACCACGCGAGGAGTGCAATATATATGAAGAATACAGGAAGCCTACATCCATGGTCCATGAGTGGGTTAATTCAGTCATTTCCCAAGAACCAGTTGAAGAACCCGAAAATGGAGAACTTCCCGAAATGTAAGTGCTTATTGATTGATTGCAATAAAAGTGAACAGTTCTATTAATGCCAAAAAGTTGAAGATAAAAAGTACAAGAAGATAAGAAAGCAGGCTATACTGTGTTTGTAACTAAAGTATACACTCCATATAAATATTTATAACTTTTTTATTTCCCAATGAATTATTGCATTTCAGACAATGTTTTTTGTTTCATTTTTGATGCAATGATTTTTTAAAATCTTTTTTGGGTGTCTTAAAGGGAATTAACTTGAAAATTCAATTAGAACCGAATAGTTTCATTTCAGAAAAAATTGACAATTTTTTTACTAAATGCTGTCACAGGTTTTGAACCGTTTGTTTCTCTTGATTTTTTTATTTCATGTTCTCGTTCTCAAAGATTGAATCTTTGAAATGGGAATATTCTGTCAAAAAGAAAATGATCTTCTCATATAATGAAATGCGATGTTTTTTTAAAAATTTATTTGTCCCGTCACAATTTAAGTCACCATGATGAAGTAGTAAAAATTGAAAAAAATATTTACTTAGGTTGTGTGTATATATATATATATATATATAGATGTATTGTGGCTGTTAAATGATCTGACAGAATATTGATGAAAATGACAAATGGAAGATGAAGAGAAAAACTTAAGAGATAGGTGTTATGTCTCTAAAGTTCTTATTATTCTGTGGGCATGTTTTGATGCATTTTGACTGGAGCCAACTATCTTTTTTAGAGAAAATATTTGCAGCAGTTCACAGAAAATTTTACTGTTTACATGTTGTGATACTGAAGAGAGAAATGAGGATATTTCTAAGTTTAGTTGTTTAGAAAGAGTGGGTGGGGAGGTGTTTGTATCCGTAGACAAGAATAACATATGATTCAAAATGAGATGGATCTGTGAGAGGTGGGGTGAGAGGGTGTTTGATTCCTGTCTCTGTGGGTGTTTGTCTCAGATAAGTAAGGCAGGGAGAGGAGAAGAGAGGTCATTTCTCAGGAAAAGTGTTATCATTTAATTTCATTTTCTTAATCTTTGGATAGAGAGGTGGATATATGTGTTGTGTGTTTGTGAGAGAGGAAGAGTGTTTGTGTGTATGTGTGTGAGAGAGACTGTGCGTATGTTTGTGTGAGAGAGAGAGAGAGTGTGCGCGTGTGTGTGTTTGTGTGTGTGAGAGTGCGCGTGTGTGTGTTTGTGTGTGTGAGAGTGCGCGTGTGTGTGTTTGTGTGTGTGTGAGAGTGCGCGTGCGTTTGTGTGTGTGTAAGAGTGCGCGTGCGTTTGTGTGTGTGTGAGAGTGCGCGTGTGTTTGTGTGTGTGTGAGAGTGCGCGTGTGTTTGTGTGTGTGTGAGAGTGCGCGTGTGTTTGTGTGTGTGTGAGAGTGCGCGTGTGTTTGTGTGTGTGTGAGAGTGCGCGTGTGTTTGTGTGTGTGAGAGTGCGCGTGTGTTTGTGTGTGTGTGAGAGTGCGCGTGTGTTTGTGTGTGTGTGAGAGTGCGCGTGTGTTTGTGTGTGAGAGAGAGAGAGTGTGTGTGTTTGTGTGTGAGAGAGAGAGTGTGTGTTTGTGTGTGAGAGAGAGAAAGAGTTTTTCTGAGAGTGTTTGTGCATGATTGTATCAGTGACATTGTGTGTGTGTGTGTGTTTGTGCATGTAACAGTGACAGAGAGGCAGGGGATCTGGTCTCCTGCCTTAGGCTGGGTCATTAGTTCGATTCTTTTTTTAAACAGCCAATTAAAATTTCAGACGTTAGTCTTGAAAGGGTTAACAAGATTTTTTTTTGTTTTTGATATTATCTCAAACTGTGTTGCATGTTTCCCATACCTGACCGAACCGGATGTTCCCGGTTACATTCCGGATATACAAATTCACCCTTCCGTTATTCTCTTATCTATTCATTTAATAGTATCTTTTCTCAATCCTATTATCTCCGCAGCAACTTGTTTTTCTCACGTAATCTTGTTTTGAATATTAAGTCTTATCTTGTAAAAGGTTAAGATGACCAAAACAATTTGAACTTGAGAGACTTTTCTCTTAACACGATCTTAAAACGGATTTCATTTCACGTCAGCTGTTTTCTCGAAACTGAAGAAGATTTTTCTTTTATTGTTTTCATTGATGATTTTCATCTGTTTTTTAAAAATTTTTACTTGGAAAAAAAAAAGGATCCTGTATTTACCAAAAAAAGGAACTTGGAGGACCGGAATTATCTTTTTTATTCCAGTGGATATTTAAGAAAATCATTTCTTTCTCTCTTTTTTCGTGATCAGACGTTGTCTCTTTCATTTTGGCTTCGTAGATAAATCGAAAAAAAAAATTAAAAAAAAAAAAGATCCAGTGTTTCAAGTTAACAAAAAGAAATCTAGAATTAGATTTATATATTGTTATTAATTCCAGTTGATATAAGAAGTGTTTCTAGTTTCTCTTTCTCATAATTGGCTTCTGTAAAATGTACGTTGTCATTCAATGACTGGGGAAAAACATACAAACCCCTAAAGCACTTGAGGGTTAAAATTGGCCCAGGCAGATGCAGTTACTCAGTGTTTTTTAATTCTTAATTTCTTTTTTTTTCTATTTGACTCCTTACGCATTTAGTGGCGACTGTTTTTGTTTTATTATTGATCTTAGTTATTCTTTAAGACAAAAATAATTGAAGTATCAAAACTGTCCCAGACAGAAACGGCTATTCACAGGCCTTTTTGTTTCTTTAATTAAATATTCTGTCTTTTTCTTTTGACTAAAACTATTTATTTCGACTTGAAACCTTTTTTTCTTCTTTATTTTCTGGGGATTATTTTATTTTATTTTTTTCAGTTTTAACCCTCATCAATCAATTTCGTTGCATAGGTAATTTTTTTTTTTTTTTTTTGGTGATCGTTTTGCAGGTCTTGAATTCTGTTTATTTTCTTTTCTTTTTCTTATTATACTAAACAAATTCAAAACATTTTCCCCTCCAATTTTGCCCTTTATTTAACTCGTTTCTAAGTCTGTCTTTATTGTGTTAATTTATTTGTAAATTCTGAATAATAATCGATACTGACGACGTGTCGTATAATCTCCAGGTCTTTCTTTTTTTTCATTCACTAACTTTTTATTTAATCAAGTTTTATTTAATTTTCTCACCGTAAGGGAATTATTTATCGTTTAATTCACAATAATAATCAGCCCCCGCCCGTTTTATTTAAATTAAGATATATATATATATATATATATATATATATATATATATATACACACGCATTAACGTAAATAACAATGGTTCATATAATAACGTACTTATACGTCACTTTTTCTGGTAGTTTCTCAAATTAATCACTCAAAACAAATCTTTCCTTCAAAATAAGTCGTTTCTTAGTTCGTTTTTTTCGTTTAAAAATGATATTTTAGTGATTTTATTACTTTCAATTAAATTTTAAACCTTTCGCCATCATTATTCGTTGAATTTTCAACATTCAGGTAGCTTTTACTGGAGATCAAGTGATAACAAGTCTCCCCGGACTCTTCTCAGTATTATTGCTGTTTTTCAGCAGTGCTGTTGTCTGAATTGTGTCTGTTTTCCTCTGGAATCCTATTTCCTCCAATGTCTTTGATAGGCTCTTTGTGACTGATCCCAGTGCTCCGAACAATATTGGCACTACTGTCACTTTCAAGTTCATCAAACGATATATCGTTTGTTGCTTTGTTATTTATTTTATCTATTCTTTATTGTTTTATTATTGCCGATTATAAAACAGATTCATTTTTAACTAAAAACCCAGAAAAACAACCAAATTACTCATTTGAAACAGTTTGCCCTTGAATTTCAAAAGAATTGACCTAATTCTCCAAATCCTGCTTTTTCAACTTTAACACTTATCTACCTACTACCGACTCACTGACACTTCTTGTAACACCTCTCATCACCCAACAACAAGAATCAGAACAGTCTCTTAAAAAAAACCCAACAAAACATAGTATCATTTAACTGGTAAACTTTTCAGCCAATATCAACTTCATAAGTTCATTCATTTCATTACGTTCATAACAAAAATTGGGACTTTAAACTTTAAAAAACATAAAGAAATTCTTATTAAAAGTCAAGTGTTTAGTTAGTGTTTCCTTCTTTTGTTATCAAAGAAGATTCTAGTTTAGATATTATCAACTGCAATGGGTGGTATCACCTCGAAATATTGGTATGAAGATGGTGACGGGGATGTGTAAGTATATCAAATTCTATTATTTTGACTACTATTTTCTTTCATCTTAATGTTTTAATTGCTTTTTTCTTTTTTCCACTTGACTCAGGCTGTTCATCTATGACTCTGATTAAATAGTACAGATAGGAAAAAAGATTAAGCTCACAGTGAGAGTCAAACTTGCTCTCTTCTTACTTCAAGGGAATCTGGTCAAACGTGTCAGCTGCATTGCCATCTGAGCTATTAAAACATGACTGTTTGCAGAATATCAAATTCAACCCTTAAATCTACTCTCCACCCTAATTTCTCTGACCTTGTTTCATTTCCTGTGCTCGTAGCATCAGTAAAGCAATTATCTTTTCTATACTAATATTTAAGTCTTTTTTTTTTTTGTTTATTTGTTTCCTCTTACCCCCCCCCCAAAAAAACTACCAGTCTTATCAACCTAATATTCTACATGTAGATTGAGGAGAGGTCAACATGACATAGACTGTGAGGTTGACCTTGGAAGTTATATCTTGGTTAATTTTAGCCCATTTCCAGAGTTGTGGTCCACAATTTTGCACCAAGGATGCTGAAATTTAGCACATCGGTACCTCTTTTCGTGGCAAAGATTGCTAACTCTTTGGTCATTCAAGGTTAACAGAGGTAATCTCTGGTCATTGAAAAATAATTTTCCAAGTTTTTAGTCACCTTTTGCACCTATGAAACTGGAATTGAGTATAGAGGCCTATCTTTCTATAGCAAAGGTCCTATGTAAAGCAGTTGATCCATGGAGTCACCAGAGGTAATTTCTAGCCAGTTTTCAGAGTTGGGGCCCACAATTTGCACCAAGGATGTTGAAAAAGTGCATATGGGTATATCTTCTTAAATCAAAGGTAACAGGCTAAGTGAGATTGACCTTGGAGGTCATTTCTACTCAATTTTCCAAGTTTTTGACTATAATTCCGCAACTATGTAACTGAAATTTAGCATAAAGGTAAATCTCTTCTTGTCGAAGGCAATGTGATATTGACCTCAGAATTAATTTTTGATTAATTCCAAGTTGTTAGCCACAATTTTGCACCTTGAAATTTGGCATTATTTAGAGATGCAATTTTTACATTGGAGTCATTCTAGTTCATCATTTGTCATTGGTTATTTGTAGAGAATCTTCTAAGTTGTTGGTTATAATATTGCACTTTGGTTGCTGGAGTTTTGCATAGAAGTACATCTTTACACGATGAAAGTTACGGGCTATGTGAAGTTGATGCTGGAGGTCACCTGAGATCATTTCTGGAAATAGTAACACGGTAGAAAGACAATCTCTTTAGATTGCTGGCCTTTATCTGTGTTTTTCATGCTTTTCCCATGGACAGCTCTATATTGGTTGTTCTGGGGTTCAATCCTGGCACGCAATGAGAGAAACACTTGTGTAGTTTATCCAGAGGCCCTATCAAACTAAGCGACAACCTTATTTTATTTTATTTTATTTTTTTTGGTGCATCAGAATATTTCATCCATTACAGCTATTTTTTCATGTATATATAGAGAAAATAATCGTTTTTTTCATTGGTTGTGTTGTGTAAGAAGAAATATATCAAAGAATATAATCTCCCCGTTAGGTTATATTCTAAGTTATTTTTCCTCCTTGGAATGCCAAGTATCCCTACTTGTATTATTCTATTTATTTACCAAAATTGAGATGAATATAAAAGGTAGTAAAAAAAATAAACAATAGTTTACAATGTTTCATTTAATGAAATAAATGTATTAAATGTTATTTGGCATTTTGATTTTTTCAAAATGATGTGAAGTTTTTTGTGGATGAAAGTCCATGAAAAAAAATTACACAATATTCCCTCATCTAAAAAATTTAGACAGAAATTTATCAAAATTGTTGGTATGATTTTATATCATATCCAAATTGAAATTTCTTGCATTTTGTTATATATATGTATGCTTTCAACCAAATTCTTATCTTGTTTATTCTTGGTCTTTTTTGTCTCTTTCAAGAAATGGACATATTTAGTCAGACACAATGAATCATAAATCGCATTCTATTGTATAGAAACTTATTCGAAATACTCTCCCATTGTTACACAGTTAATATATCATTCACTTTAGATAACGTAAATAGAATAAACAATTGAATAGAATGGGGTTGCTGCAGGAATCAAACCTGACACTGATAGGGTAGCTGCTTCAATATAGAGGTGCACTTATTGTGCTAAACAGCCCACTGGTAATGCAAAGGCTAAATAACTGCTTTCAATAAATGTATATATAATATATATATATATATATATATATCTGAAATAATATCATTTGGTTGATAGAAATTTTAATCTCATCGT